>LS819354.1:171187-205888 GCA_900490955.1 Micoletzkya japonica
CTTCAAAAGAATCAATACCCGTTACGAAAAATAAGTGTACGAAAAAAAATCAGATTTTTTCAATCAAACACTGCAAATAACATAAAAAATAACAGCGAGTAACAGCGTTATATTATAACATTTCTTCAAAGTTTTTTATTTCAGTTACTCCTTTTTAAATTCCAAAAGATACTAGGCGGGCCGTTAGGCCCGACTAGTCTGAAATAGGCTATGAAAAACAGAGTCAAAGATTACACATTTATGGATGCATAAATATCTCTCACTTGCTGTTCCGTATTGCTTGTTTATATGATAAATTGAACAAATTCATGTTTACTAAATACACAGACAGAGAGAAGTTTCCGTATCGGTATCTCAACTATCTAAAACAAAAAATAGATGCAGTTTTCTTCTCGTTCTTGTAGCAATGATCTTCGGAAGAGATGACTAGTCCTGGCTGCTGAAGTAGCAGATTCGTACCTCTCGTACTCCCGACAGAGGCATTCGTGCACTTGTGATCTTGTGATTGAAAGAAGAAGTAGGGGACAAGTGGAACGGGAGACTTGATAGAAGGGAGAGAGTGCGTGGAGTGAGCGGGGGATGTGTGTATAGAGAGAGAGTAGTGACCCCGATGGCTCGAAGCCGCGATCCTTCACACTCCGGGTATCTGAGTTGTGACCAAACAGAGGGACACGAGGGGAGTGTCAGTCGGGGAGAGTCGACCAACCAATGCTCCTTGCTCTTCTGTCTATCGCTGCCTCGGTTAATCTTTACCTTTATCTTTTCTCATCATTACTTTTGCCTTACTTTTAAAGCAACTTCATTTAAAAGTTTTAAAAAATACGTATTAGCAACCACGATGATGTTATATGAAATGTATGTTCAGTTGCTACCGTTATCTACACAATTGGAACTATTCGCCAAGAATCTCTCTCGACCGTACACAGTAAAGAAGACTTGGGTGCAGAACTTCATCAAGTACGTCTGAGTAAATACCTAGATTACGGTATGCGAGGGGGTCGTCTTCAGATTCAACTACGTGTTGGAGGACACGAGTAACCGTCCCCGTATCATACCCGTCGGTGAGTAGTCTCCCCTCAACCTTCCACCATTCCATCCCATCCTTCACCTCTCACCTCTCCTCTTCTATACGAATTGTCTTGTCTTGGGAGGACATTCCCTCCTGTGATGAGAGCATCTTTTGTTGTCTCCTCTCCACTCTCTTTCTTTCTACGACTATTACGCAAATATTAGTCCAAGTTGACGGAATCGTTTCGTAGTATGAGGCCGTCTACGAGACATTTCTGCTACAATTAATCACACAAGTGCGCATAGTTATCAATGATAAGGCACAGCGATATGTGAACATTGTCAGATTACGGTAAGAATCCCGACCTCCATCTAAACTTCGTTCTTCGTCCTGTTGGATGTCGGGAACCCGCATAGGATCCTGGCAAGAATGTTCAGCTTTAGCTGATGTCATAGACCGAAAATTCAAAAAAACGACCTCCCGGAATGTTAAAGAAATGATTGCCTAGCCCGAAAGGGCATTTACGAAGTGTCTCGGTATGCTAGACAACTTTATATGTATCTATCATTGCTAAGCAGCATTCCCTCTCCTAGTCCTAGGCAATCTGTGTAGGTTGTGCATCAAAGATCAGTGGTGGGCGATGGTGTGGTGTGCCTGTAGGAGACAGGGCATCCGTTAGTGATCCCCCGGTCCCCTATCCACCCCCATCCACCTTCCAACCCTCCCTAATCAGGCTGCATCCCCTCGAATCACATCGATGGTCGTCTTCTCCCCATCGGAGAGACTATTCGAATGCACGACTTTGTCTTCTCGTGTCAACAAGACCAGCATGGAGTAGTCTCCTACGAGGCTACAGGTTTACCTCCCGCCCCTCCCCCCCTCGTATACCTACTCCCCTATTCACCTCCGTTCCAATCCCCCGTTAATTCCCAATCCTCTTCTCTAGGATGCATCGACGGTCATGGCAATGAGATGAATGTGGGGGAGACAGTGAGTCTATCGAATGGAACAGTTCTTATGCATTGTGCGATCCAAGGGGGAGTGGTCAAGAAAGTGACTGAGAAAGGTGGGACTGTCCAAACTAGAAGGGAGGGGAGGAGGCATGATTTAGCTGCGGGTTGCATCTACAATGGAACGATTTATGGGGAAGATGAGACTTGGGTCGAGGGGTTGGAAGAAGCGGAAGTGAAGAGGGAAAAGGAGAGGAAGGACGAGGGCACAGGGGAGTTGAGGGGAAGACTCATGCAGTGCTTCAGACCTCACTACAACTTCTTCGAGACTCATGTCATCGGTTGGTTTTGGAATACTTGGCTTAGATTGCTGAGAGAGACTTATTGAAAGTGATGTCAAACCTGTAGACCAACAGCACTATTGCAGGTTGTGTTGTGAACAAATTCGGTATTCGGATAGATGAGTATGCCCAAGTTGAGAAGGGAATCTATGTGAAATGTGAGGAGACGGATGGTCACATCTCCATTAGACACCTTCATGTTTCCGGTGAGTCAGCTTGTTATTTCTCGTCATTCTAGAAGTCATTCTCTTTCTAGAATTAGCCTGTAAATTCGGGAATGCGACAGTAGCGGAAGGGGCGGTGTGGATAGACGATGAGAGGGCAGCTGAATTCGCGTGTTCGGGGGGAAATGTCATGAAGAAGGGTAAGGATAAGGCATTTATTATTGAACAAAAACTTATCTCGTTTGAAATATGAATGAGACGACTGACGGAATATTTTCCTCAACTATAATTTTTTATCTTTTCTTTTACCTATCAATTGTAACCTAGGTGTTGAAAGGAAAAGAGGGAGTTATTTAATAATTTGAGCATGCATGCTGGACAAACAGCGAGTTCCTCTTGGAAAGGAGGTGCGAGTGCAGAATGAATGTGTATTCGTATGCCATCCTGGAGCCAACGTATACATGTGTGATAAGGTTCGTTCATCTGGAGATAGTTTGAAACACTCCGATTACAGGCATTACCTCAAACGGTTGTGGTCGATGAAGACAAGACCCCAGAGAGGGTATACGGTGGATGGAAAGGGGAGAGTGAAGATTCAAGGAGGTCTATACGGATACTGTAGCAGTCCCTCCTTCATCTTATTTGTTGCAAGGGGTATTATTATTAGTATTTGTCGTTCACTTTGATCATGACTCGTTTCTTGTCTCTTTTTATGGGATAGTCAGACTGCTATATTGTTGACATTGTAGACCAATCTTTTGCAGCGTAGTGCACCTCTCATCAATGAAACGATTTCATACGGGCATACATTTTATTTGTTTGATCAGATTGCCGATAAAAGCATTTTCTCCCACAATTATCCCCATTGCGTAGGTTACCATACTACAACTTTTACGATTTCTACGTCAAGCTCTAGTGATCAATGATACACTTCATTGTATTATTCGGCATGGTGATTGCCAGCCCACATACTGTGTAGGGCTCTTTAAAATTTCATGCTATAAGGCTCTGATAATTATAGATACGATATTATAAAATAGAGCAAAATCACATAGAATATGAAGAAATTGAGTATCATACTTTACATCTACACTTCAAATAACATGAAACACACTTCAAATAACATGAAATTTAAAAGAAACAATAAAATTAGCAAATGAAAAGAAAAGGATTACGGTATTTTATCATGAATATGCCTCAGTGAACCAAATACTTTAAAATTTTGGATTGATGTGCAGTCTCACGCGTGCGGCGAGAGCAGGCGCGTCGCGTGCGAGCGCTGACGTGTTGCCACCCCCCACCATGTCTTTTTGAAACATGCTGCATATAATTTGACGTTGTTTAGCACTCTTGTTCAAGTACTCTCGGATGTCTTTGTCTTCATAATTGTATTAGCCGTGCTAAGCGAGATATTTATAGAAGATGGGAAACGTCTTCGGCAACTTGTTCAAAGGATTGTTCGGCAAGAAGGAAATGCGAATTTTGATGGTCGGATTGGATGCAGCCGGAAAGACCACAATCCTGTACAAACTGAAGCTCGGAGAAATCGTTACCACCATTCCTACTATTGGTACGTCTTTGAATTTAATGCATTACCAATTTAAATGAAATTGGCTATTCAGGGTTCAACGTTGAGACTGTAGAGTACAAGAACATTTCGTTCACCGTGTGGGACGTCGGAGGACAGGACAAGATCCGACCCCTTTGGAGGCACTACTTCCAGAACACGCAAGGTTAATTAGTCATGATGTGGAGGGGTTATGGGGGAAATGCTGCAGGTTTGATCTTCGTCGTTGACTCGAATGATCGTGAACGAGTGGGAGAGGCACGTGAGGAATTGATGAGAATGTTGGCTGAGGATGAACTGAGAGATGCAGTTCTGCTCGTCTTCGCTAACAAACAGGTACTTAGATTGTACTGAATACAGGTCTTGTGATATTCACGTGGCTGTGTTGATGCTCCATTGAACTGTTATGAGCCCTATGATTTTTTATTAGCCATTCTACGCAGAATTGAGGCAAACTTACGTTGAGTAAACGTTGTTTTAAAGGTTTTAAGATTATTTTATGTAGGTCAGAGTTTTGCTTTGCTAGTCGTTGAGCTTTCACTCACGAAGCTTATACCTAGTCCATCAAATGACTAACAGTGCAAATATTAGAGTGAAGTTAAGAGGTGAAGTTATTTCGTGATTATAGGATCTTCCCAATGCTATGAATGCATCGGAAGTTACGGACAAGCTTGGCCTGCACACACTACGCAACAGGAGCTGGTATATACAGGTACGAAAAGGGAATTGCTAGTATTATTTGAAGCTAAGAGGGGTGATTAACTAGCTGCGTAACGAGTTAGTTGATATATGCCTGAGAAGTGGCCATATGCAGGCTACTTGTGCTACATCGGGCGATGGATTATACGAAGGACTCGACTGGCTGTCCAACCAACTCAAGAATCGCAGTTAAACTATTCGTGCTCTTGTTGTTCCTTCTTAATCCCATTGCAATCACTGCTCACATGGGTATTGTTCCAACTTGATTTTATTCCTTCCCATTCATCCCTTGTCCCTCCTCTCATCATCCCCTCCCTCCCTCTAGTTCTCTTTTTGTTCTGTCCAAGTGTCTCTTCGGAGTGACTGTGTCCACTGCTAGTAGCTACTTTTCGTGGTTGTGAAGAGACCGTCTAGCCCCTTTTAATCAAGCAATGTCTTGTCGGGGGAATCTGTTGCATAGAGTCATTGTCACCCCCTATCCATCCGACTTCTTTCCACTCTTTGTCTCCGTTTTATACCCGTTTCCAGTGGTGAAATTGATATAGAATTGCTTATACACTATTTATGAGTAATGTTAACAATGCTTTCGCAAAGGCTATTGTCTGTTGATGGCACTGCTAATGTCCTTCGTATTCCCGCCCTCTCACTAATATAAAGATTATTTAATTATGTTAGTTGAGGGACAGCATGGATGAACTGGATAGATTGGACGTTGTGACTGCAGATCCAAGGAAAGAATTAGATTGCGACGATGGATTAGGGGACGAGTCCGAGAGGGTCTGGTTGATGATGGCTACGTACAGGGCGGGGGATCTGCAAGGCAAGGGGACGGTAGGGGTACTGTAGGTGGGGAAGGTACGGTTCGGGGATAATATAGCTAAGGATACTGTATATATGGGCAAAGACCGACTTCATGTAGACGACTGCGACGACTACGTTGACAATCTGGAAGAGAACGAGGAAGACGAGATCGGCTATGTAGAAGACTCGTTGCCAGACGGATCTGAAGGCACGTCTAGACAAGGAGTAAGTGGGAGGGGGTGTTATCAGGGATGAGTCTCACCCCGTCTCGTTCCCTTTGTCTCTCCAACCCTACTCCCTATACATCGACCCGACTAAACCCTCCGTACGATGTCTTCCCTTAAGAGCTTCTCACGCAAACAAACCAACAAAGAAACCTTCCCCCGAAGCGCTTCTTTCTTTTAGCGTGGACTGGAATACCACCTACGGAATACTGGCAGTCAACAAGTTATCGTAACCCACAAACGATTACGGCTTACCGTATCTTAGCTTTCTTCTCAATAGAGGATATCGATCGACTAATCACTTGTACAGTCTGAAAGGGGCACTTGACTATCTCTACCTGAGTATACTGTAGTCTGTGCATTGCGAGGTGTCTATGGTTCACCTTTGCAAGAGAGGATCGAATTGTGGAGATTTGTTGGAGATCAGTAGACGAATGGAGAACAATGGAAGAAGCTGAGAGGGAAGAAGTGAGATGGAAGGGATGGGGACTGACTGACTTTGAGAAGAGGGAGTGGAAGGGGGATCGGGGGATGGACGAGTACAGGGGGAACACGAGAGAATGCGACACAGCCTGCACATCAATACACATTTATCTCTTGCGAGGTTTCGGCTGCACTTTCTGCCTTCTTATTTTCTTATTCCGTTTTAATAATTTCTGACAGTCCCATACCAATTGGGTGGCGCGACAAGATGGTTGTGGAATGTATGGTGTAGATAGAGGATGATTATCGATATGAGCACACCCACAGAACACATGAATATCTCGATGAGTATGTAGTTGCCTGAATATCAACCCTCGACGTAGTTACCGTACCTTCTACAGTATACCAAGAAGAGGTAGTTTCGATGTCTTCGGTACCATATCAGCGACGAGATTGAATATAAGAGAGATGGACAGGAGCATGGTTAGACCAAGGGTTACCTCAACTTGGGTGGTCTGGATAAAAAGAGGCAATAAGCATACCTTTTCCCTTCTTTCGCCAGTGATCGAATATGGAGTAAATATACCGAAGATGGTGAGGGTCCCAACGATGAAAGTAGGCGCCTGTGTCATGTCAGTCCCACTTTTTTCATCTCTCTATTTCTTTTTTTCAACTCAAACGTGTGTCGTCTTGCAGTGTCGAGGGTTCACCACGGATGATCTACTTATATCTCTAAAGTTGAGCCAAAATGACAAATAGTAATTCCGAAGGCCAGGGAAATGTCTGACTTGAATAACGAGGACGTAGTACACGGGTCTCCGCTTCAACTGAATCGTGTACTGTATCAGTGAATAGTATCTGTCATCCGAGAACTCGAGAGATCCATTGCCCGCCATAGTTACTAGGTCCCACTCGTTGTTGCCCTCAATTACCTAGCTGTGAAATAAGGAAGAAAGTGAAGAGGTACTTTGAATGAAGAAGACAGGGATACGGAAGGAGTGTAGGGCTGAACAATGACATCAGTTGCATCGTAGATCCACGGACCGAATGAGATGACACAATCCTAAATTGGTCCTCATCAATATTCACACAATAAGCTCGTTTCACTTTCGCGGACCTGATCATCAAATGGAAACTTGTCAATGTCTAAGTGGCATGCAGAAATGACAACCATCGGACTGGATTGACTGAAATGAGTAGCATCATAAGAAGCGCGAAATGAATGTAGAGGGATACTGTAGATTACCGTACGAATCCATCATATCGAAGGTCGACTAATCGATCAGTCTTATCTATTAATTGATCGATAGAGATGCTGAATACCTGTTCATTATATCTCAGTAGAGAATGGCAACTTACGTATCTTCAAAGGTTATATCGGGAACCCAAATTTCCGATTCATGAATCTTGATCCAAACTTGATTGTGATCTGACAGATTCCATGCGAGGTTCGGATCAGTCCAAGTCTGCAATATTGCCGTAAGATTTGCTGGTAAAGGAAATGCCAAAGAACCTCCATGAATTCGCATAGATATTCGATAGTTTCCTGTTGTTGGTCCATGGTAATTAATTGAAAGGTATTCGGCACGATAGTTACAATGAGTGCTCCACCATTCTTTGCCACGGGCCGAATGTCTTTATCCTCAAGTAATAATTTTTCACCTTCAACACAGGTACTGAACCTACGTCTTTTAAACCTTATAAATGTTAATAGAAACTCACATAGTCGTGCAGCAATAATTTCTCCAGGTTCTGATCATCTCCGCTTACATTCACTGAAGAGAATATGTGGCGGGGCTGCATTTGAATTCGTACCTTTCTTTTGTCCGTAGATAGAGAATGTACAGAATAAGAGGAATAGAAGACTTGAGAAGAAGAGGGAAACAGACGCCATCTACTGGGAAAGTGGGCAAAAGTGTGTACACGGAGTAGAATAGAGAAGGAGGGACGGAGAGGGAAAGGAAGGAAGGAATGGGAGAATTGAGAACGATGTAAGTGACACTCATACGAAATACACGGATGATCTCTCATCTGTAACCGGCGTACTGTAACTATCAAGAAAGCTGTCGTGTCGAATTTTTGAAAGCGAGTTTCCAGATACCACAGGATAAATATAATCAATTTAATATAAATCTGAAGACAATTAATCAATAAACGTCCCCCTAGAATATTGGAGAAATAAAGAATCGTATCGTACTAATTCTAAGAGCGAAATGTTTGCAACGTTGCATAAATACAGCGTGGACCAATTAAGATCGTTTATGTACAAAATAAATGGCAATCAAGTCATAACACAAACGATAACAATATTGATAATTTGAAAAATGATGAGAAAGATGAAATCTATCCGTTCAAATACTCGATTCCAGGTTAGATAGCGCATTCGAGACCTTTCCTCTTGCTGAAACTTATTTTCCTATCTTTGATTGTTATGTAGACTACCTCTATCCAGTCGGTAACCTTGATTAGAAGTTCGTTGAGATCACTTATTATCGAGTCGTTCCTTAACGATCTTTCTACAGTAATCCTTGTATCTCTTCCATACTCTTTAACTTCGGAATAAGGCGGGGGGTTGTCTCGTCTTTTTCGCTGTTTTAGATGAGTTCGAACTCGGCACTTAATGGACTGAGTAGATTGGGAAGAATTGATCTTTGATCTTACAGGGAAGGCAGAGAATACAATGAGCCATCGAGGAACATTCCAGTTATGAGTAATTGCTCGATGATGAAGAATAAGGACACAAACAGAACAGAGTACTCCAGCTGCAGTTATGAATATCTCTGCGAGGATAAAGTTACCTGAAATACGATAGATTACAAGGGGAAAGGGAATTCATTCGCTATCATCAACGAAGAAGAAATAATAGAACTCACCCAACAAGGGCAGAGAGGATGCCTTAGGCATTGTTGAAGCGACTATTTCGAGGATCACTGCTGTAGACAGAAGAGTCGTCAGACCGAGTGTCACCTCAAAAGAATACGATAACTATGGAAATGGACAACCGGATTGTATTCTTATTAAAGGGCCCCTCCAGGCAATATCTACCATATGCACTTTTTGTATTCATCGGATAGCCCTCAATGTCCTGAGTCTCATACTCTCTCCTTTTTTTGCTGAAACTTCGCCGTTGCTGAGAAAAAGCTGTGCAAAGATTTCTCTCGTTGTCTGCGTCTCTTCATTATTCTCTTGTCTCTCACAATCAATCAACCGCTCTTAATTGGTTATCTCTTGAAATGAATGAGATGGTCAGAGGGACCCTTTAATGGATCCTGGGACTGCGGGAATAATCAGACCTTTTCTTCTCGTTCTCCTTTATGATTCGTGGGAACGAAGATACCGAAAATGGCGATAGTTGTAATGATGAAGGAAGGCACCAACAGAACCCATATGTAGAACTGAGGCTTTCGTTTGACGGTGACCTGAATGAGTTGAATGGGATTAGAAGGAATGGAAGACTCACAAACCAGACCACCGAAGTGTAGTTGAAATCCACGTCTTCGTCAGTGTCGTTAAACTGATCTGCGCACATTCCCAATACATCCCATTCCGAATTTCCCTCAATCACCGTATTCAAACAACTATTTTGATCTCTCCGAACCTTGACGGATTCGTTCCAATTTGCAATGTAAGGCACAGGTTGTGAGAGAACTTGTGCAGACTAAACAGAAGAGTATCGATGGAACGGGCAATCAGGGATTACCGTATAACTCCATGGTCCTATTTCCACCTCGCACTTTTGCACGTCGTACGGAAAGTTGTTCACCTAAATGACTTGAATGCAAGAAACTAGAGATAGGGATACCTTCATGGGACACAGATTAATGAATACTCCATAGTAAGAGATCCTCACAAGCCCATCAAATCTCACATCTCCATATCGTTCATCGGCATCCACTAACAATCGCGTTTTGATACTTAAATGATTTGGTATATTAAACATCCCTAAATAATCGAAGCAAGAATAAAAGTTTTATATTTTGACCATGCTCATTTTTGCTGCATGCCCACCTTGTAGATACTGTTATGTCCGGTTTCCATAGATACGACTCCTTGAGTTTAGTCCATGTGATATTGTATACACTTCTGTTCCAAGTCATTAGTGGATCGAACCACGACTGGAAACCATGTATGAGACTGTACAAGTGGAACAAAGTACAAACCAGCATGAACTCTGCAGAGAATTCCATCATTTCTTGCGTTTGATCCTGGAATTCTGATATAGATAGTAGTAAATTATTTAAATCAAAATAAAGTAAAATGTTGATAGAGCGGGTAGATATAATTCAGAAAAGCTTCTCGGGATTAGCCATTCACCATTTCGAATACAGTAAATGTGTTAATAGAGATATTGACGACAGTAGTCTTTTCCTCTGGTCGAGTTGACGGGTCATAACCCCTGGGAAGGGATTTAGTAGATAGATGGATAAAGAGGGAAAGGTACCTGGAGGTCAAGAATTTGACTAGTGATCCGTCTGCAGAAAGGACATAGTTGAGAGAGAAAACAGAGGGAATTAGATAGATGAAGAACATGTTGAGGGCACTACTCATGGCACATTGCAACTGAATGAAGTACTCAAACATCACAGAGTAAATACGATACGAACGTAAGGGAAGAAGGGGAGAAGGCAGGGTTAAAGGGAACACGGTAAAGTCGATGCGAGACTAGATGGGATACTAGATGCTACTATTCGAGTATCCCAAGATTGTATACAGACAGCTTCCTTGCATTTCAACCATACTGCGGTAAGGTTTATACGACATCTTTCTGATATAGTAATAGGTAGATGTAAATGTTATAAAATTCTTCATTGTCACACATGTTATTGTTGAACGTTTGTTCTTACCTAATATTATACATTAACCCCTACAATACAATGAACCTAAAATTCGTGCAGTCATTTCAGTTATGTTTCACAGGACTTGTATAACGAAAGCAAGTGGCAAATATTTAGGCTGAAACATAATAAAGCGACTGACGAATCAGCTACCCTATTCTGTCTATCTCTGACTTGGCTAAAATAGAACCACTAAGAGAAGAAAAACTACTCGAGGGGTACACGTAGAAGTACGGACGTTTGAAGTAGGAAGTGATGAAAGAAGAGAGGGACAGAGAAGAAGGGAAAAAAGAGTGGGGATACATGGGAAGGGGAGGGTTAGACTCGTCGCTTCTTAGGTTCTATTTCATAGGAAAGCTGGAAGAGAAGTTGCTGATTGTCGATTACTCGCAGGTTTCGGATTAGTCGTTCCGGTGTGGAAGTGGGAGTGAACTCTTCTGAAGGAACAGAGATCAAGGGGCTACGATATAGACAGAAGGGGGGGGGGGTAGAAGGTGTGGGAAGGAGGGAAGGGAACGGTGGGAAGGGGGAATGAGACATCAGGTTCGGAAGGAGAAGACACACCTCTACTCCAACTTCTGCACTCGCGAACACTTCGAAGCACATTTGCCAGCATGTGCTGCAGTTCTCATTTTAGTCTTTTCGGGAAAGTCGATGACATAAGAGAAGATTACGGTAGGAACTGACCATTTTCTCAAAGTTCACAAGCCCGTTGTAGAATGTTTTGTTGCCTTGGTGAATGAATGTGAGATCTTTGAGAAGAAGAGGCAAGAAGGGAATGAAGGGAGGATTGAGCTGAAGACGAGAAGGGATGAAGGAGAACGAGAGGGAAGGGAATGGGAGGAAAGGGAAATTAGAACCTTGGATACGAGGGATCGATAGGCACGATGGTTCCGTGTGGGATCAAGGAGGGATTCGAGATCGGCGAAGGTGCTCAACACTACTTCATTTATTTCATCCCTCACCCTCTCTTCTTTTACTTTCTTTTGCTTCTCCGTCAGTGCGCGTCGCAATGACTCCAGAGTGTAGCAAAACAAACCGTATGAGTCGTGCAGGTAACTTCTCCCACGTGAGAGACAGTCGAGACACGCAAACATTCGACAGTCCGAGAGTAATGGCGAAGAGAGACAGAAGGTCCCCGTGACCCTTCGAACTGCAATCATCACTCTTGTCACCCGTCTTTATCCCTCGACTCTTACTATGTCGCCACTTTGATTAGTTTACGTATGACGTGGACCCTCTTAGAAGCAGGGGACAGAAGCACTTCTGTCGTAGCCCATAGTTGAACCTGATCAGAGGAGATTATTATTTAGAGGAAATAACGACAATAATCGATCAGGCATGTCATGACTGTGATTAAAAGACACGTACCTCGTCGAATCTACGGAGAATTATATCGACATTGGAAGGAATGAAACCGGGAAAGGAACTACGACCGAACACCTCAAATATTTAGTCATAGAACATTGGAATGAGTGGAGTCCACCTGAGCCAACAATTCAATCTCATTCATTGCATTGAAGAGTTGGGTATGAAATTGGAAGAAATGAGAGGAGATCTCAGAGGAGGAGAATATGTGAACGATGGAAGAGGAGTCGGAGGGTGGAGAGGGTTCGGAGGGGGGAAGGGACTGAAGAGGGAGATGGAACCGAGGGCATTCGGGGAGACTCACGAAGGTCGACAGCTCATCCTTACGGGTTATGTACAGTTTAGCATTGAGAGACAGCGAAGTGGGGATGGACAGGTCGTGCGAGTGAAGGACTTGACTGCCTGGAAGAGAGGAATAGAAGAGGCATACAGAGAGGGGACTCACTCGTTCCATTTCGAACTTCGATCAACGCCAATTCCGCTTCTTCGTATGAAGGAGGAAGATGGGGGCTGAAACAGGAAGGGTTAGTTGAGCATAGCAAGAAGGGAATAACCGTGCCATCTCCGTAATCTCGGCTACAGTTTTATCGATGCGAAGGGACAGAAGAAACGACGTTTCGTCTTGCAATCGAACGATTTGACGACCTACGAATGAATTAGAAGTGCAGAAGAAACGAAGACTCGGGAAGTGGACCTACAGATGTCGGAGGGAAGAATGTTCGGGGCGACTTCGGAAGGGACGTAGAGACCGCAGTCAAGAATGACTTGGGGACGACGAGTCAGCTTACGCATCGCACGCTCAAAACGGGCGCCTTAGGGAGGACAGAATGGGAGGGAAGAGTGCAATATCCATAATTGGCTGTCTCCTTCTCTTAGTTCGTTCTCGTTATTCCGTCTGATTGGTACACTAGGTTTGCCCTTTCCCTCCCATTCTGCCATCCCAAGCGCTTGTAGCATCTACCTACAGGAGATCGGAAGAACCAACCTCTCTCGCCTCTCTGCATGACATTATCCTCGTGAGTACCGTATCCATCTTCGGTTCAAATCGTGCATCTTCAATCACGGAACAGAAGAGTTCCTTCAAGCAATGATCATATTCGAAACCTATAGCGCTGACCACAAGACGAAGCATAACAGAAACATGCAATGAACTGTGTCTCACTTCGATCAATGAATTGGCAGAAGGGTCGAAGAAGAAGTGAACCCCGAGGGTCTTAACCCATAGGGCGACGAAGGTCACCACTCTTCTCTTCGCACGCACTTCATTCTCGTTCTCATTCTCAGATGGGGGAATGTCCTCAAGATTAACACTTTCTTATCATCAGTTCTTGGTTAGTTCTATTGTTATCTTCCACATTGTACTCTCCATTATATTTCAAGGGGGGGGGGTATCATTCACAATTGCTCTTCTGTCCACAGAAGCACAGAAGAGCAATTGTGAATGATCCCCCCCTTTCATATAATAAATATTATACTTCAACAAACTGTGTTTATCTAGCATAATATAAGATTATATCTTACCACTCGTTTCCTGTTGTAATATCGTTTGAGTGAGTTGCACAGAATGTTAGTGGGCATGTAGATGGAATGAGTGAGAAGGAAGTCTTGCAGGGTCACATCGATCACAGAGGCATCCTATAATGAGACAGGTCTCACCTGCTCAACTTTCCTCATTTCTGAGATATACCGGAGAGTAAATCGTAAAATAAAAAGAAAGACCGGTATATGTACCTCTTCCTGTGCGTCAATTCTCGTTTCCAGTAGATACTCCACTAATTTCTCTGCTTGCCCAGCCATTACAGAATACGACGAATGATCTGCAGGGAATACGTAGGAGGGAGTACGGTACAACCAGTGAACAATTCAATCCCAATGTTCTTATTCGCCTGTTCAATTGCTCTTTTCAGTACCCGCAGGCTACGCTCTCCGGATCAGTCGGTTTCTCTGCTACTCAAAGAGGCCCATTTCACCTAGTGGCACTTCCCAGCGAATCTACGGGGAGGGAGAGGAGGCAGAGGGGGGAGATGTGGTTGGAATCGTACGTTTGGTTCCGTCGACCGCGACTCCTTTGGGGACGGACATTCTCTCGAGAACCAAGACATCCTCTCCGTGCTCCTTCAATCGAACCGTGTTCGCCTCCACGTCCAGCAGGATTCTGAATACATGTATAACTACGTAGATAGCATACAAAGGACGCGAAGGGTTGCACAGCAGACCGATTGAAATTTTGTTTATCGACCCGCAGCAGTTCTACGTGTTCCTCCCGCAACATAATAGTCGCAGTTCTCGGACAATCGTTAACCAGAGCGAGTTTCCCGAAATCGTCGCCCTCACGCAGGGAACACACCACTCCCTGCAATTGAGGTAGTTGATCTTTGATCTTTGATCTCTATCCTCATTGTCAGTTACCTTTCCGTGAATGCAGACATCGACTTCTCCCTTGAGAATGATGTACCAACAAGTGGGAACATCGCCCTGAAAAGGGCAATCTTCCACGTTGCGAGCAATGGCTCAGTTGCTGCAATTTTTTTCTTTTTTTTTGCAGAAAAATTTGCAGAAGAAATTGAATGGATATTGATGGATGTTCCCCTGAAGAAGAAGAATGTACTCACTTGATGGAAGACGACGGTGCCTGCATTCGATAGTATTTCAATGCCAACAACTTGAGCCAATTCCCGTTTGACCTCAATATTCTCCCGTTCCTCGCTTCCCTCATACCTCCACCTACCATCGTACTCAAATGGGCCAAAGCCTTGAGATGCAGCAACTCGTCGTACACCAATTCCAGTTCCTCGGGAGTTCTTTCCGATGGACTGACATTCACTTTTTCTTTTCCTTTTATTATTTAAAGTCTAAGATTTATACAAAACTAAAAGAGGAATGACTCACGCTTTGACGAGAATCATGCGAAAGAGCGCGTCGGGAGCGATAGTTGTGAGTAGGAAAAGAGCTGATGACACGTCTTCGTCATCCTCTTCCCTTACTGCAAGAAAACTGCTTGAAATTGGAAAGCGAATCGGAAAATCACGGATAAATCATAGTAAGAAAAGTCGAGTCACAGAATACTTGAACCCACCAACTGTGCCTGTTTCTCTCTTCAGATGATTCGTCCACCGATAGAACAAGTGTTTGTCTTGGAAGCATTGCTCATTGGTAACTGAAGGGATACTGTAGGAGGAATACTGTAGGGCTGCAATTACCGTGTTGGATGGCATTGTGTTCGAGAAGAGTCTGCCACATGGCAGTGACATGAAGACGAGAGAGGTTCATGGGGGAGGGGGAGTATCGGAGGGAAAGGGACATGAGCCAGTCGACCATGGAAGAACCCTCCATACACGAGGGATAGAGGGTCTCGTTGAGGAGTCGATCGGAGACGAGGGAGGGACACGTCGACTGTTGCACTCTGCGAAGGAGAACTCCCGCCTCCTCGATACGGATCGACAGGGGCTGAAGGGAAGAAGCATACTCGCTTTACCCGTTACTTAGGAATAAACGACAATGCACATAATTTATCCTTTTTGACGAACCTTTTTGAACTTGAAACGAAAGGCAAAATCTTGTTATGCGGTCCAAGTACACCTGACTAACATTTGGATATGGGAACAGAGACTCTAAGAATGGCAGGCAACAAATCTATTATTACATGAGAACTCGAGCGATTCATGTATGACTCTCTACATTGACGTGCACTCAATAGTTATGCTAATTTATTCGGCTCCTTCATGGAAGACTCTGCTTCCTACGCAATATTACCGTAGTATACGAGTAGAGATGGGAAATATGAAAATAGCTCACTAAGGTATTGTACAATTCGATGACCGACGTTGTATGTTGCTCCTTAGGTTGGGGAAGTTGAGGAATCTCTGCCATCTTCTCTTCTCTCACTGGTTTCACCTGTAAATAATATTTAGAAAAATGAGAACAATAAGGGAGAAACTGCAGAACAAAGAAAGAGGAAATGTGAGTGTAGGGACTGACATTAGGGACAGTTTCCTTCGGTGGATTCATTCCAATCGAACGATCGACATTGACAACACTTGGGAGTTGATTAGAATCTGAAGGAATACGATGGAATCGGAAGGAGGCAAGAATGAAATTACGAAAATTGGACGAGGTGGCAAAAGTGGAAAGAAGCAAAGAGAAGGGGAGGGGAGGGAATAAAGGGGGAGGACGGTTTGAGAGAATGGAGAATATGATTGACGACGAGAAGAGGGAATGAGGGGAACGGACTCACAGGGATCCTCTGTTAACAGGTCCTGCATTACTATCGAACTCGCGTGGAGGAAGTCTGCGTGTTTCTGAAAGAATTGAAGGATGAGATGGATCGGTAGGGACTTACATTGTAGAGATGGACGAAGTGTTCGTATGGAATACGGATGAATTCACAGTTCTTACGGGTTATTGCAGAACATGTATGCACGGGGATCTGCAGATGCATTATCTTGCACGAAAGTTGTATAGTTAATGAAAAGACCTCAAGTTCTCCGAAAAGACTGCCCGTAGTGAGGAGAGACAATACTTGCAATGGTTCACTGCTCTGAATGATGGAATGAGAGGGGAAAGGGGGGGGGGATGGAAGGGGGGAATGGACATACATGGGCACACTTGGGAAGGAATAATTCGACGTGCCCCGAGAGAAGAAGATACCACGAAGTGACGTGTTGGCCCCGATGGAAGACTGCGAGGAATACTCATTAGTAGATAGGGCTAGTCATTCCCGTTTTATGCTTTTCTTTCGTCGTCCACAGGATAGCAAGTCATATGTTCACAATGAGTTGTCCGTGAAACATAGTCATGAATAGACAAGCTCTATTTGTTAGAGTGAAAAGAAATTTACAAGAAGACTAATAGATAAGGGAGAGGAAAACAAAGTGCCAATTTCTCTTTTTGCTCGTTCGCAAGAGTGAAGGCCGGATTATACAGAGTAAATAGGAAAGGGATTCGGGATAGAGAGGGGGAGTTGCCCATACAACCGTTGTTGTGAGAAACACATGACACTCTGCTCTATTCATTCCCTCTTTTCATTCGAAAGGGAGACTTTCCAGAATATTTCTCATATTATGCAGAATGAGACTGAAACTTACGAATGACACCTTCCTGAACTTTGCATGGATTAGTATCAGATTGCGACAGCAATGCGACAAGCAAAGCATCGGAGAGACTGAAATTGAGTTATTGAGGGGAGTTGAGAAGGGGGAGGGGGGGTGAAGGACAGGAATATGAAGAAGGAGAGATAACACGAAAGACGCTAGTAACCTCTTGAGA
The DNA here is from genome assembly GCA_900490955.1 of Micoletzkya japonica. Lineage (NCBI taxonomy): Eukaryota > Metazoa > Nematoda > Chromadorea > Rhabditida > Diplogasteridae > Micoletzkya > Micoletzkya japonica. The sequence continues at coordinate 188,834 of LS819354.1, forward strand.
GACTGCAGTCTTCGAAGTCTCTTGATCAGATTGTCCATGCACGAAGAAAGAGGAATGTAAGAAGTAAGTGCAGGATTCTCCTCTCGGATACTCACCTCTTTCCTTCGTCTACCTATAATTACTCTCCATACTCATTCCTCATTCCTCTCTCGACCTATCAGCTATTATTAGTACTACTTCAGAGGCACTGGCTTTCCTCTTTCTGCTTGGACTGGGGGAAATAAAAAGAGGAGAGACAAGAGGGGGATAAAAGGTGCATGGACATGCATGTTTGAGGGATCTTGAGAAGGCAGTGCAAGAAATGCTAATGACTCGTTCTCTTGAGGGGAGGAATACACAACAAGCAGGGATACAAGGGAGAAGATGGACATGGGATGGAGTACCTTTGGAGTGAAGGAGACAGGTTGAGGCTCCGTTCACATTGTAAGGAGGACGTTGACGATTCAACTGAAATGATTGAGGGGGTGTGAATAGGCTGAGGATTCACTTGGGAACAGTCGACTCACGGGATTCAATGAGTATTCCACGGTTCCCTTCCCGTTCCTCTCGAATCTTCTCTCGAAATCGTGGACGTCGGCCACTGAAGCCACTGCAACAACCTTATTTGTGTATCCCTCTCATAAGGGAGTAAACTACCCTATCCCCCTCCCCCTCCCCATCTCCCTCTCCCTATCCCTCTCTTTCTCCCGTTTCCTCTAATCTCTTCCTCCACATAACTACCACTTCCATGCTGGTTTCAAGCCCCGTTGAGAACATGAAATGAGGAGGGAAAGAAGAAAGTGAGAGACTCTCGAGTCTATCATCATGGATTTAGACGCAGTCTGCTAAATATTCATGAGATGGAAAGGGAAGGGGGCAAAGAATAAGAAGTGTTACCGTTGACGCATGAAGAATCCGTTTCTTGTAGGGGAGAGAAGATGGAAGATGAAGACACGGACTATAAAAGATTTGAGGGAAACGAGGGAAAAGAGGGAGAGAGAGAGAAACGAAGCGAAGCGTTAGGCTTTAGTCTGATCAATATTCGAGTCTTCCCTCTTTGCCTTTCACTATGTCTGCTAGTGAGAAGACACTGAAAATAGCGTATTGAAGCAGAAGAATAGAGGTAGACTGAGGGAATGGGGGAATGTAGGGAGGGTAGAAGAAGAGAGAAAGAAGAGGGAGAGGGGATACAGAACTAGACTACGTTAGTAGTCATCTCTACGACTTATGACCAATAACAATATTACAGAGATACCTCATTCCTCTTGACAAATGATGTTATGTCTTACTCAAGAACTCCTACAGTAGATATAATGCAGTGACGAAAAACTTGTTCATTTCCCATTCGCTCCTTTTACGGGATATGAGCTGTATGAATATTTGAGTGCAGACTCGGGGAATAGTGGAAAGGGAAAACAGCATAAGCTTTCTTGTAAGGTGTATGCTTTGTGTATGCTTATGATTTTCACTCTACATCACATATAGTTGGTTAAACTTCATCCGAAAAATGTTTCTCAAACAATTTACAATAGTTTTGATTACCCTCCAGTCTTCATTTTGCCCAATAGACAATTTGTGTGGATACTGTAGTTTGGAAACGACACAATCAGGAATTGTCGTCGATGAACACAACGAACGGGATACTGTAGTTGAAAGTGAGCGCATTAGTAAATTCATGCAATTCTTTTTTATTTTGAGATTATTTTCTGTTGAGCTCGAATAAGTAATGTTAAATTCAGATGACGTCACGATTACAGCAACAAGCTGCTCAAATAGAAGAAATCGCAGCCGACGAGGCTCTTATTAAAGATCTGCAAATTGTGAGCTATTTTGATGTTTCCTGAGGTTTTAGTGTTCTTGATGAAATCATCTGGTTATTGCGTTTTTCATATTATAAGTTCCAGCTTCCGGCAAACTACAACTTTGAAATCCCGAAAACTATATGGAAGATAAGGACAACTAATGCGAGACAAGGTAAGCCCTATTGCAGTTAGAGTGTTTTGAGCTCGTCTAGCGATTACAGTAGCCCTACAGTTTCCCGAGGGGTTGTTGTTGTACTCTTGCGTAATCTGTGATATCCTCGAGAAGTATACGGATTGTGACTGTGTCATAATGGGAGATGTGACATACGGAGCGTGCTGTGTTGACGACTACACAGCTACTTCACTTGGTTTGCTCATTTTAAATATTTAGGTTAATGTAACTTTCTGATGCCTAAAAATAGATATCTTTCGATATGCTGTTCACAGTGGATGCAAGTGATATGTGTAAATAAGTGGTATCATTAATCTGAGGATTACTGTAGGTTGTGATCTTCTCGTCCACTACGGTCATTCCTGTCTTGTCTCTGTACAAGATACACAGAACATCGCTCTTCTCTACGTCTTCGTCTCAGTTCAAATCAATCTATCTCACTTTATCGATTGCCTCAAGCAAAACTTCAAAAAGGTGATTTCGTTGATTACGGTATGTCTATTGTTCTCGTTACAGGAGGACAAGATCGCGTTGATAAGCACTATTCAATTCATTCCTTCGCTCCAGGTTTATTGATATAAAGCAGACAATAGGTTGGGAGATGTGTATGGTTGTGTTGCAGAAAGCGAGTACGGTACTGCAGTCGGAGGGATACCAAGTGATGCTACCACAGGCCAAGCCTCTTTCTCCTGGAGAGGTACTTCAGTTTATGGATAGATTGTGGTAGTATAGTTGGTGTCGAGTAGGTTATTCATTTACGAAAATGCGAATGCAACTGCTCGATTGAGGTTCTCGGTTGTACAAGTGCCCGATTAGCACCGGATACTACTGCATCTATGTGAGTTTGTCAATAAAATAATCTCGAAGAAATTTCACAATTTTTTAAAGTTTGTTAATATATGCATTTCTCGTTACGGTAAATGCTTGGGATGAAAAGAATTTGTGGTCCTATGAAAGATGGAACGCGCGCAGATACATGGGAGACGGTCGTTTCCACTTGGAATCTTCAATGCTCCACAATCCATCCGTTGCCTCCTTCCAATATGATCCATACTCTCGAAGGTTCACTCGAGAATATATCGACTTCGATGCCGTTAAGAAGGTCAGTTGTCTTACTATATATCAGCTAACGGGTTACTGTACTTTAACTCGTTTACTGAATCCGATTTAGACACGATCTGAGGCAATCGATCAAATAGCTGAAAGCAAGGGTACGGTAGGATTGATACAGGGAGCATTGGGGAGACAGGGAAATATCAAGATTGTTGAGGTTGGCACCCCCTTTTATTTAGAAGTTTTTAAGTGTTAATAAGTTTTTAAGACTGTAAGTGTAGTTTGCTATAATATGTTTTATTTACCCCAGGAAAAGCATAACCGTTTCTCCTCCTACCTATGGCTTATTGTAGAAATTATTTTAGCTGAATAATGATTATATATATAGGAACTGGAGAAATATCTATTAGAAGATGGCCGACCTCTCGTTACCATTCTCCTCTCAGAGATATTCCCTCACAAACTGTCTCTTCTCCCTCAGATCATAGGGTAAGTTCTTCTCTTCTGTAAAGTGCTTAAAACTAGACGGAATCGTGTCTATTTACCCGAGTACTTGACACATGGAGCATTTAGTGACCGCGTGTTTGTTAATGCCGAGGTGTTGTGTGTGCAGTAAGAGTTGAGTTACTATCAATGTCGCAGTGTGGATCATATCAGAATTGAGGTTCGTGCAAGTCGCCTGTCCCCGTCTGTCCATCGACTGGGGTTCCTTCTTCTCCAAACCACTCCTTTCTCCGTATGAACTATCCGTCGCTCTCAAGGTATTTCTACCTTATCGAATTGAAGTCTGCGATCATGCTATAATGGCTGTAAAATGACGATGTAAATGTCGGGGCAGGTATACTGTAGATATGGAATCTTTGCATCTTACGATAAGTGTGAATGAGATTAATTGTTCAGAAGACGAGTGGTCCTTCGTCGTTTTACCCGATGGACTTCTACTCAGTAGATACCCCCGGACCATGGGGAAACAAACACAGTCAACACGCGCCTCAGAGGGTTAAGAGGAGACCCCGAGTTGTGGTGGGGGAGTAGACACGAAAGCATCACCTCTTGTTGATTTACTTGTTATTCAAGCTTCTTTATCTGTTTATAATCTCAATACTTTGTTGTACAAATACAGATTGACTATGATTATGTGAGTATTGCACGGCAACAGAGGTAAAGCTATGCAAAGTTAATGTTATATGGCAATGAAAGACCTGAGTACTGTTAGAGGCACCAGTTTGGTTATAGGGCAGTCGAATCTCTAGCTTAGAGCGTAACAGGAATAATTAGGAATCAAGGACGATTGCGGAAAACTTTGTAGAACTGCTGAACGTAGGTGAATACGCACTTCCAATCGGGTTTGTCTCCCATCATAATCATGTCTTCCGTCTCCAAAAGAGCTGCGATTCCATTCTCCCTCAAATTGAGATTTGTCAACAGATCTTCCTTTATCTACCGTCTCCCTTACCGTCCACACCCCCACCCCTCCCCCATCCTATAATAACTCACTCTCCGATTCTAAACGCCAGATCGAAGTTCTCCTTTCTGTTCTCCTTTTTGAGCTGAGAAAAGTCGAATGCATCAGGGACGAATCTGTGGATGAGAGCACAGAAGGCAAGGCCATCTGACCACGAAGATGAGAAGTTGGTGATGGACACCTGTGGGGGTGGGGGTAGGGGTAGGGAGAATGGAAGGGGGAGGATCATCGTTATCTCTGACCAGAACTGATACACTAGCTTGTTATCCTGTGGAGGGCGAAGAATTACAAAGAGAAAGACCCGAATGGGAAGCTCTCTAATTGGGAATAATCGAACCCACGAGGTCACAAAACATTGTGAGAGAAAGGCTCTTCTATGGGATGGGACAGGTTTCGGGCTGTTACTCAACCTCCCCCAGGGCTCAGCCATTCGAGAATTGCAGCTACTTTCATATTTAAGTAGAAAGACGAAATACTATAGGTGTATACCGGATACTCGGTGAGACTGCTCTGAACCCATCTCAGAAGGGCTTCCTTGATCGAATTCGGATTGCGCACGATCACTCGAGACACTGCTCTGCAATGCAGAACGTAACGATAAACCAGAGACGAGCATTATTCATCGCATTCTTTGAAAGATAGTCTTTCATCGTATTCTTTCCATCTAAGCATCACCCAGTGTTCAACGAAAAAGTGTAGCAAATTGTGTTTTTCAAGATTGCATTCGGAATTGTAACACAGAGACGCGTGAACATCTTCTTCTACCCTCTAGTAAACTAGAATCACGAGAAGAGTGATCGATCGGAGAGATCTCACATCAGTGGACAGCTCACTGCTTTCACTTACCGCAACTGCATTATTATTTATTTAACTGTTTACAATTTATTTACAATTAATTATAACTAATGTAAGAATTTGCAGTTCTAGAACTATTACAAAGAGGACATCTGGCACGGAAATACACTAAAAGCAGAGCGAACCAATTATCTCGCCAGACTCTTTCTCTGCGAGGGTGCGGAAACAGAATTCGGAGTTGTTTGCAAGAGGAAAGGACGGAAGGGAAGAGGAGAGGAAAGTAGCACATCCCATTGTCAGTCCGAATCAGAGCTAATTGCAACTGTCTCTGCCTGCGTCTCTCCTGTTCACACACTCTCTCACCATACGCTCTCTCATTTCTACAAACTATTGCGCTTTACCTAGAAGAACGAGAAGACTTACTTTTGATTTGCATCCAACTCGCGGAAGTTGACGAGTGGCATAGTGAGAGATTGAAGGGATCTGCAAACAATTAATGCATGAATTGAGAGAACAGAGGAGGGCAATCAGAAGACAAATACAATGGAATGCACGTCACTTCTCTCACTCTGTACTGCACCTTCTACCCTTTCCCTCCCTCTCAATACTCTCTGAATGCCTCTCTCCCTCCCCTCCTTCCCTCATTCCCTCTCCCCTCTCAATCTTACAACTTCTCTGGCTCTGCAAAGGCCGAGAAGCACACGTTCCCATTACACATATTGAAATGAAGGAATTGAAAAAGGGAAGAAGAATTGTTGAGTCTAGGGGAAGAGTTGATTGAAACTTGTGGAAAATGTGTGACGAAGGAATAGGAATGTGACTGAAGAGAAGAGAAGGGGAAGGGAGGGGAGGAATGAGAAGAGAAGAGAGAGAATAAAGGAGGGATGGCAAGTTGGGAGAGAGTTTGTTGGATGGACACCCTAGGGATGGGCAAGAGCACATCTATGAGTAATGGAGGACGACATCCGAGACTGCAGGCTATTTGACTCCAGATCACTACTTTTAGCATATTCAAGACAGCGGATCAACTATGCAGGAACCTCCGATGCTCTGTAGGCAATTTCGACGGGTTGACTTGATTCGTTTAGACTGCATAATCGTTTTGAATGCTATTGACTTGCTCCGACTATACTTTATATATGATCGTGCAAGTTTGACCATGCTGCTGCAGATTGTGGATGTCCATTTAAAATAAAATTAAGGCAAGAAAAAATACACAGATATTGCAGTAAAATGTTTGCATATACTGAACTGAGTACATGCGAATATTAAAAAAACAGAAAAGAATAAATAAGAAGAATAGAGACGTACGTAGATACAAAGTGCAAAAAAGCTTATTTATAACGCGTAGTATTTGAATCACCGCGAATGTTGAATAGACAAGATGTAAATGATACACTTTACGAAACGATTTGCCGAATCATCTGTAGACATGTATAGACGTCTCACAAAAGAACAACAACTTCTCCCTTTTACTGTTCGATTCGTCTACGTAGCATTTGCATTGGGAATAGCTCACCGTCGTTGCTTCAACTGATTCATACATACAACTCTCATCTTTACTCATATTGTACTGTTATGCGAAGACTCACCCATTAGAGGGCCCTCTCTCGCAATTTCAAAACAGGAGAATAATAATGATTTTTCGTTCACTGGTTCGCCTAAATACAGGATCGGTTCCCATGCGTGAAAACCGCTATTCGCTATTATGACGGTTGGAATGCTATGTTGGATACACAAGAAGAGACGTGCACAGCGAGGATCAAGATGAAAGTAGTTTATTGAAAGAAAATATCCAAATTTTTGTCTTTTCCTTATGATTTATGTTATGAGTTAAGCAAGGTATCTCCAAGTGGTTTTCCTCTTTAAGGAGGAAACAGAACATTCGTTTGACGGAACGAATGCTGTAAATCCATTCCTTCTTTGTCTGCGATCTCTTCGTACCACTTTGTTCTATCATCGTAAATAGAAATGATAATAATAGACGGAACATTTTCCTCAACCATAGCTTTTCTCTTCCCTCCCCAATAACGAGACGTAGTCAGTTCAGTCTCGTTTATTCTCAATTTCCCTCTCGTCACATCGGATTTTATTGTCCTTATCAGTTGAATGACATACTTACTTGCATAATTCAGTTTCTTTGATGGTCATGCTAGACAGTTTTGAACTGTGAGATGTGAGAACACTTCAGTCGTGTTTAGGGAAGAAGATGTTCATTGTTTTATACCGACTATCCTCTTATGATATAATAGCACTTAAGAGAAGCTCATGACATACTCCTAAATGTCCTCTCTGGGAACCTGTTGATGATTCGACGACATTCGACATCGATTTTGAGATAGTCATCTCTTTGTTTCTTATCTATTAGAGGGAATAATCATACGAGTTGAATGCTTATCTGTGAATGAAAGGAGGTAGACGAAGGAGAGAGACAGGTAAGAGAGAGAGGGAGAGGGGAGAGAGAGGGGAGAGAGAGAGGGGAGAAGCGAAGTGGAGACACCTTGTCATTCAGTTTCGGACACTTTCACTTTCATCGAGTCTTCTCGCAACCCTCCTCTCTCATACAGTCCTTCTCTCCTACCGTACCCCTCTCCCCCTACAGTATCCATGGAGTACGGTGGGTTACTCGAAACGGTCAAACCCTCGTCTCCGGTTCCAATGGAAGAAGGACTGAGTAGAGGGACAGACTCAAACAAGTGAGATCCTTCTCCCTGTCCTTCCCTTATTCCCTCCATTCAGTTCCCCTCCAACTTCTCAACCCTTCGAATCCATCCCTCCTATCCCCGTGATTTCTGCCAATTTAACTCCCGAGGTTCGAGATCAATCTTCTGATCAAATATAACTCAAAGGAATTCAATAGATATTCTCAGTTAAGGAGTTAGAGCGTGAGATTCTTTCATTGGAAGCAGCTATTCGATCACAAAAGGAATCATCGATGAATGCGAAAACAGCGATTACTTTTGAACAGCTTCGAAGGATTCACGCGTATGTTTGTGAATGGGAAGGAACTACCTATTCATGATCTTGGAAGATTGGAGATTGGAGATTGATGGATAGTGAATGAATAGTCATGCATCCTAGACAGTCATGCATCACTATCTCCCACGTCTTCTCAATCGATCCATCATACTTGTAAATCACATTACTCACAAAGCTCTTCCCTGCTACAATGAGTGTTCCATTCAGAATAGGCAAGTTGCTCGGTCCACAGAAGGATTCGTTCTACGATAGGATATGCAGGGCTGCAGACATTCAAAGGGCTTCCCTCAAGAATCGATTGAAGCAGAATAAAGAGGTATGGTTACCCTACCGTACTCTTCAATCACATACCGTACCCCAGCCCTCTACATTACTCCCCCCTCCCTTGTACCATACTCCCTCTACCGTACCCTTCCCCTGACCATTCCCCCTCCCCTCCATTCTCCGTACTCACGTGTCCCTCTTATCATCGCTTATCTCCTCTCCTAAAAGTCGTCGTTCCCATCAAAGAATGATCAGGATATTCAGAAGTTCCTTCAAAAGTCGACTGATCTTTCGTCCCCGGTCTCTTCGTTCTTGAGACAGCTGGAAGCACGAGCCCTTCAGAATGTTCCTGTAAGACTCTTACCATTAGCATCGAATCACGAGAATTACTATTCTTCAAGAGGATCTCTGATGAATGAACAATATCACTCTCTCGAAAGTATGCAACAGATGAAAGATTTACGTAGCCTATTTATGTAGTCTTTGTTTGAATGTTAGAGATTCTAAAATTTCGAAATATGTGAATTGTTTTGCAAATTAACCCTCACGTAGAAGAATGTTTTCAGCCAGTGAAGCCAGAAGATGGAGTGAACATAGTGGAATTCGCTGGTTCCGTGCCCTTCCTCGCCCCTTCGCTTCCTGCTCTGTCCCAACTGAACACTCTGTTGCTCGCAGAACAGAATGAGGCAAGTCTTCGATGCTCTTTCACTACCTACCTCTTCTTTTTGCCATCCTACATTCAGTTTCTCTACTGTTAATTCATAAATTTTACTTACTTATTTATGATATTTTTATCAAGAGGGCGATTTCAGCCGCTTTCCAATGAAGAACGACAACTTCGAAATCGAGCGAAGATCCCCGCCCATCGAATGCTTCAATTGCTTCTGCTGGGATTCTCCTTCGAGGAACTCAAACAGGTTGACGATAACCATGAGTTGATCTAACGAGACTACTGAAGGTCAACGAACTGTACTTCTCCTATACGGAACTGGCGAAGCAACAAGACATTCCCAATGTTCGTGAACAATTCTCCAATTTCCTGTCGACGAATTCGACTGAAAGTCTTCGATTGGTCTCGTGCGCCTTCAATATGTTGGAGATGGGATACACGGAACAGAACATTGCTCCATTCATCGCCAAAGAGGTTCCTATTAACTTTTGCAAGTGAATAGTCTCTGCAATGTACTATTGCCGAAAACGTTCCGTCAGTTAGCTCTTTCCTGCGTTATATTTTAGTATTGCAGAGGAGGAAACGAATGGGAGACGATGGGGATTCGTGCGATGCGAAGAGACAGTGCATAGAACAAGATAAGGAGGCATCCCCTTTGCTTATTAAGACTAATGGACAATAGCAACCTTAGTAAGTTAGAATTTTATGTGTTTTTCACGCTTGTCCCAGTTCTTTCTCGTATATCTCTTATCGTAAATAAGTAACTCCTTTTCCATAGCACAAATCTATTGACAATGTAGCTTTCTTCTTCTCATTCCCTGTGATTGATTCAATTGTGAAACGGATACTCATTGATTCTTTGTACATATCTCTTATTTGCCTTCTTATTGATTCTGCTGGTATAAATTCATTTCAGAAAAAAATAATAAAAAATTGGTTTTACCTTTCTATTTCGACCATCCTTTACACCGAAAATTTAAATAAAATTTATAAATGCTTTCTGAATAATTCTACATCAGACATCAGATCAACATGTTTTATCATAAAAATAGTCATAGTGCCTGATTACTCGTGAATTGCAAGAGTGATTTAGTCTGATCGTTTGACGGATCAGATAATCCCTGAATAAGCGAAAAGTGATCCTCACCAGCCATTTCCTGTAATTGTCAATTTAAAAAGTAATCTAAATAAAGAGGACCTTCAACTGAGCTTTGATTGCTCTCCTTTTCAGTCCTTGATACATCTCAACAGATTGACTGCGCAGCCTTCAATTCAAAGAGTCTGCTTATTTCATAATAACTTGGATATTACACAGGAGAGTCGTAGTCGCCCACTACCAATAAGACTTCTACTTCTCCGCTATCCAATTCATCTGCACTACACGAACAACGGACGGCGTCTTCCGTCGTCAGACTAAAAGAGGTAACTAATCGAATTTATGGAGTAGCTTATGGAGTCACACCTTTTCACCAGTATCTTCCAAGCAATCTAATGCAGAGAAATACATCACATCGTTGTTACATCTAACGTGTGAGACCAACACCTAATACTAAGGGAGGGAATACTGACTTTATAGGTCTACCCACTACAGTATCGACGATGTCTTGTAGTTGGAATACTCCCGAGAAGAGAGCGAGACCCGTAATACGCGGAGAAGAGAGGGATGAGGCTACTGTAGAGAATTAGTGAAGGGCCATTTGGAAACTGGTTGACCCAAGAAGTGCTTGACGAGAAATAAGATGAAGATAAGGGATTACCTTTAAAGGCGAGTTGAGCTCCAGCGGAGTGCCCTCCGATAACTACCCTTCCCTTCGTGGGATAACGATCTAACAACTTCTGAGATGAGAGAGGAGGGAGGGACGGAGGGGACTGCATACCTGCACAGCGGGAACGATGTCTCTGATTATATGAAGGATGGAACGAGTGGGAGAAGCGAGGTTGTAGCCGAGAGAGACTACGAGAACTCCTTGGGAAAGGAGGGGAAGGACGATGGGAGAAGCACATGAACGGGACCCCTCCTGAAGGAGGGGAGGGGAGGGGGAGGGAACCACGAACTTTCTGAGAGTGGAGAGGGAGAGTGCTACTGAAGAAGGTACCTGCCAGTATCCCCCATGTAGCCAGATGAGGAGCGAATCACATTCCTCTTCCTTTCCCCACACTGTCCATGCTTCAGCTTAAACTACTCTCTCATATCGATCTCCCCTCTCCTTTCACTTACTCTCATCTTGTCCATAAGAAGTACTACTCTCCTCTATTCCCCTATCTATCAATTCCTTGCAACTTTCCTCAATCTTCGCAACGAAGCATTGAATGACCTGCATAGAATCGATTGTACAGCTATGGTTGAGGCAAGACAACTATTATGTGAATATGGAATCGAAGGAATCCATTACCTGAGAGGGCGTACGATCATCGAAAGTCCAATGGGAGCAAGAGAAGAGACAGTCGATGTGGGAGAAGGAGGGATCGTGAAGACACATTTAACAGAGGGAATAGGGGGAATGGGGGAAGGGAAGAGGGAACACTCTCCTAGTTATCGTGGCCACTCTGATCAAGGGACAAACTGATCAAAAGGGGGCGGAGTCACGGGAACACTCTTATGGTGCTCACCCATTCCATACTGTCTTATTGTAAATCATTCCCTCCTATTTATTATCTCGTTTCCTTCTAGCCAATAACTTGTCTGCACGCGAGTCATGTATCTGACCCAAGGAGAGGGCCAAATAGACATCGGAGGGGTTTATCGGATGCAACAAATGGAGTGTGAAGGGAGGAGCAACAAGTGAGTGTCCGTCAACTCTTCCTTTTCTTCTCCCGTTTCCCTTGCGTCTTCCCGTTTCCCTTGTCCCCTACCGTAACCTACAGTGCCCTCAGCCCCCTCGATGGACCCTCCACAGTCCTCTTTCCCCTCGCACCCCAATCCGGACGAGTCCTCCTCTTCTCTCGATCGATACATCAAGTTGAACGTGGGTGGAACCCTCTTCCACACAACACTCAGTACCCTTACCAAGCACGATTCGATGCTTCGTGCAATGTTCAGCGGACGACTCCCAGTGAGTCTTTCCCTTCATTCCCGTTTCCCTTCTCATCACAGCCTACACATGTAATCTTGAGTCCCTCAAGTAATCGGGACAGATAATTAAAATACTCCGCCGTAGTCTGCCAAGTCTCCTGTACCCGTGTGTAGGTGACTCGTGACAAGGATGGCTGGGTTCTCATAGATCGGAGTGGTCGTCACTTCTCGCTTATACTCGACTTCCTCAGGGACAGTTCCATTCCTCTTCCTGATTGTCGGTATGCAAACGCACCATAGCCACTAGAAGTAGTTCACATTTTATTTATTTATTTTTTGGTTAGTGCACGCTATTCATGTACTTTTGCGAATTATGCGCATTACAGAGTTGAAGTAGAGCAGATTCTACGGGAAGCACAATACTACTTGCTACAGGTAAATCTTCCGTATGCTCTGTCGAATACAATGTATTATTCAGGATTTGGTAAATCTGTGTCATAATTGGTTGGAGGTTAACAGGAGATCGGACTCCGAGGTGATCAATACATTTTAATCATCCTAAGCAACGAATACGGTGCATGGATCCGCAATGTTATCTCTAAATAAGAAGAAGCTGAGATGCTCCTAAAGATTGTTACGTGACTGATTGTAGATCCCGAGCGTATGCAGAGTTCCGATAGTCTCCACTCGGAGCGATGCCGAACTTCTTATCAAGAAGAGCTACAAGGTTGGCTGTTTGCGACGAGTAAAGATCGACGTTTATCTATCTAATCGTATTTACAGCCTGTCATAAAACTGTTCATCAACCGACACAACAACAAATATTCATACACTTCCAATTCAGACGACAATATACTCAAGGTAAGAAACGTGCTAATGACTCAAAAGAATCGACCCTGGCAGAATCTCGAGTTGTTCGACAGACTTGTGTGCAAGTTCCACGACAGGATTCTCTTTCTCAAGGATGTCGGAAGTGAGAGTTCGGAGATTTGTCAGTGGAAGTTCTTCGGGAAGAACCTTCTGAGGGCTGAGGTTAGTCGTCTCTCTGTTCATTGCGGAAGTTCTCCCTGAGGTGTGCTGCACTTCCATCGTCTATGCCACTGATAAGAAACAGACTAAGGTAGGAGGTCATTCACTTTCTCATTCAACGACTCTACAGGTCGAATTCCCCGATTCGAAGATCTACGACGAAGCGATGTCCATTCTTCGATTTGAACATAGAGTTCTCTGTGCGAGGTACGAATCTTTCATTGTAAACTCGTATCTCCAACAAAATGTGAGTATTGATGATTATCTCCGTGAATAACAGCCTACGATACACGTTGAGGTGCGGTGCGGAAGCGTGTGATTCTACTGTTTTGAACGACGCTTCTCCATCGAATATCACAACTCCCGTTGATGAATTACCGAGGCGAATCGACTCCTAGAATAGAATAACGCATACTGTATTTACTGTATTTCAGACTATGGAAAGCGTAATTATGTGGAAATTATATTATGAATTGTATTATGTATCTAGATGCATACTAATATTAATATAAAATATTCTTATTGGTAGGGATAATCAGAGCTTTTCCTTCAAATTCACAAAGATGTTCAAAAAGACAACGACAGATTATTGGTTTGCGAGAAATAAAGATTGATTGAAGACATTGTTCCCAGTGCATTGTTGCGTAGACGCATTCTATTTTGAGGTTCTCAGAGAAGTTTTGATTTGAGACTGAAGACACGAGGGGTAAGGGATGAGAGATGAGAGGATGGGAAGAAGGGGGGGGGGGGGGTACGGGAGGGAGGGAGAAAGAGAGTTTAGAGAGGTAGAGAGTTAGAGGGGGCAGTAGTGGTCGGAGGGATGTGTAAGAGAACAGGAGTCAGTGAAGTGGAGACATGTTCAAGGTGGGTGTAGTCAGTCTCTATTGTCCATTCCTTTGAGATACTTCTTCCCCGGTTGACTTTCATTTCAATCCCAATAAGAAGCGGTCTCTACGTTTATAGTGATCGCGAAACATAAACAGTGAACGAATCGTCTTCGAACCGTCTCCCATTCAAGACCCTCCCCCTGCAGGTTCCCTCCTTCAACCACATCCAAGAGCGAAGAACGGGAGTCCGTTCTCCCTATTGGCTGGTCTCCCCTCTGGCTATTCTCAAGCTTCTCCTAGCAGTTAGTCACTTGTTTACGTCTTTGCTCTAAGGAATCGATTGGATCAGCTAAGGCTGAGGAGATACAATCTGCTGGATGGCCTAAGCTGAGCAAAGGAAAAGTGATTTCCCCTTATTTCAGACTAGTTTCATCATCAGTGCGGTATTCTTAGTGGACGGTCGTCTTCAGTGGGCACCCTACACTCTCATCTTCGTATTCTCCCTCCTCTTCATTATTTATTCGTGCGTAGTCTCTACCGTTTTCAAGACTATTCCAAGTTCAATTCTGATCAGGTATTCCTTAATACTTCCCTTTGCAGCCTGCTCTCTCTACTTGCTCACTTCTTCAATATCTCCGATCTCAAGAGAAAGACAGTCATCGGAATTGTGAGTCTTTCCTCGCTTATTCCACTACCTTTCTTACTCCTTTGATAGTTCATTTTACACAACATTCTGCTCCACAGGGTAGATCACGCTTGCAAAAGGAGAGAGGAGAGGTGAAAGAGCATGGGAATTGGAGAGACGCAGACACAGTCGCAATCAGACGTAATTCGGACTAGTATAATGTAGTGCATTTTTAGAAACGTAGAATTTACTTGGGCATAGTTCGTAGCTGTAATTATACTTTAAAATGAATTCTTGTAGGAAGTGGGAGTGAACATAATCGGATGTCTCCTTTCCATTCTCGCTTTTCTTCTTCTTTGTTGGGATGAACTTCGAATGAGAGATGGCCATTGGCACCACCATTCAAGGCTCGCTCCGAGGAATATTGGAGAGGAGGGATGGAGGAAGAGAATCGCCGTCGTTATGGTATGGTTACTGTAGCATACTGTAGACTAACCACGGCTTAATATGACATCATCTTCCTATGTCTGAATAATAACTGTCTTTCAGACATACCGTCAAGCGAATAAACATGGGCCCAAATTTGTAACATTTGGAAATGTTTGTAACAATTGTAACAATTGTAACAATTGTAACAAATTCTAACAAATTCTAACAAATGGCCATAATTCACTTCAACGTGGTCCTAGAGAACTCTAGTTGGCATTTTTGGAATCCTTATGATGAGCTCTATCCGTCTGGTAAGTTTGGCGCGGATCTGGCTACTTTAAAAATTTGCATAGTGTCAGAACGGGACTTTTGTAACAATTGTAACAAATTGTAACAAATGGCCATAATTCACTTCAACGTGGTCCTAGAGAACTCTAGTTGGCATTTTTGGAATCCTTATGATGAGCTCTATCCGTCTGGTAAGTTTGGTGCGGACTACATCGAAAATTTGCATAGCGGGAGGTTTGGAATTGTTTGGAACAATTGGAACATATGGCCATAACTCGCTTTAAAGTGACTCCCGAGCGATCTCGTTGAAAATTTTGTATTCCTTTTGATGAGCTCTATCCAACTGGTAAACTTAATGCGGCTCTATAGAAATTTCTATTTCTATAGAGCCGCATAGCAGCTCACGGGATGAGCTATTAAGCAGGTAAATGTAACTTACCTTTCATGTACTAAACAAATCCAGCATTCCATTATGTGAAACGGCAAAATTAATCAGAATGTGAGAATTTATGGCTAGCATTGTTTAAAGCTGATACAGGCAAAAAGATTTTCGCGGATCCGATCCCGCATCCACGGATCCGGAGAACGGCGCTCTCCCAGTTGCGCCGAGAGGGACACTGTTGGACAAGGGGAAGAACGGGTATAGGAATCAGAGAGGGGGCGGGGGGGTGGTGATCGAGAGATCTCATTAGCATGACCGCCCGCTTGATGAGGGGAGGCTAGGAATGAGTGAAGAATGAAGGGGGGGATGGAAGGAAGAATGAGGAATGAGAAGGAGTGGCTGAAAAACAAGGGCAACACCAATCTTCTTCCCGGTCGCCTCATGTGAAGAATGAAAGAGACTCACGAAATTGGGTATGGGATGATATTGAGGGGGATGGTAATCGTTCAAATTCAATAGAATTATTGCGAGAGTAATGAAATCCCCATTCTACTTACTTTTCAATCTCTTGTTATTTATCTATTTACCCTTATCCCCCCTTCATTCTTCACTCATTCCTCGCCTCCCCTCATCAAGCGGGCGGTCATGCTAATGAGATCTCTCCATCACAACCCCCCGCCCCCTCTCTGATTCTCATACCCGTTCTTCCCCTTCTAGAATAGTGTCCCTCTTGGCGCAACTGGGAGTGCGTCGTTTTCCGGATCCGTGGATGCGGGATCGGATCCGCAAATTTTTTTGCCTGTATCAGCTTTAGACAATGCTAGCCATAAATTCTCACATTCTGATTAATTTTGCCGTTTCACATAATGGAAACTGGATTTGCTTAGTACATGAAAGGTAAGTTACATTTACCTGCTCAATAGCTCATCCCGTGAGCTGCATAGCATAAAAATTTCTATAGAGCCGCATTACCTATGTTTACTAGTTGGATAGAGCTCATTAAAAGGAATCCAAAATTTTCAACGAGATCGCTCGGGAGTCACCTTAAAGCGAGTTATGCCCATTTGTTCCAATTGTTCCAAACAATTCCAAACCTCCCGCTATGCAAATTTTCGATGTAGTCCGCACCAAACTTACCAGACGGATAGAGCTCATCGTAAGGATTTAAAAAATGCCAACTAGAGTTCTCTAGGACCACGTTGAAGTGAATTATGGCCATTTGTTACAATTTGTTACAATTGTTACAAAAGTCCCGTTCTGACACTATGCAAATTTTCAAAGTA
>LS819354.1:213071-265230 GCA_900490955.1 Micoletzkya japonica
AGTGGACAGAGAGAAAGGAATATGAGGAAGAGGGAAAGGAAATGAAAGGGACAAGTTAAAGGGGAAAGTGAGGGGGAGACACAGACAGAGAGGGAATGGAGACAGACGGACAGACAAAAGGGAAGACGAGGGAAAGAAGAAGAGAGAAGGGACACTTCCCTCGTGCACATATCGATTACTACGATTGACTTACGAGGGAAATTAGATTTAGAGAGGGGCGTAGAGGAGAGAAGGACGAGGGGACGACGAATGAAGAGAGTGAGGGGGGAGAGAGTTACGAGAGAAGGTGGAGAGGGAGAGGGCACAGAGAGAAGAGAGAGAGGAAGTCTCAATCTATCGCTGTTTCACTTGGAAATGGCATTGCGGTTCGCGAACCCGTGATCAGAGAGAAGGCAACAGTTGGGGGGAGAGAGATAAGGGGGAGAGGAGAGAGAGGGAGAGACAGAGAGAGACTAAGGGGGCTGCCCTTATCTGCTGATTATGAAAGTGCCTACACTGTACGAGACAACGATAGTCAGCTATCTTATCAAGAGAGGTTAGACTCAGTTATACACTTGATATCAACGGACGAAGGCACGGCTCACTCCCTCCCCCTCTCTCTTCTCTTCTCTCTTCTCTCCCTTTCATATTCTCTCTCTACACACTTACTCCACTGCCTGACCAAACAAGCTATGAATATGAGCATGGACAACGAGAAAGGAGACTGAGTATTGCGAGAAGGGAGAGGGAATACGAGGGAGATACAGATATGATATGACGATGCGATAGAGACGAGAAAAGGAGATATGACAAAGCTTGGACTATGGGAGAGAGTATTTATAGAAGGAAGAGAGGGAAGAAGGAGACATTGTAGGGAGGGAATCGGAGGGGGAACGGACTCACACATCGGCTAGCCTTGTCCGTAGCCTTGTCCGAACATTCTTGCAGGCTGCCTTACATAATGAGGCAAAATGAAAAGCAGCCATCCTAACAAGTGTTGTACACTACGATCCTCTAGTACACACACCCATCCCAACGTCCGATCGAACAATCGCTCCCATTTATGCATGGCTTGCAGTCCTGTCAGGAGGTCACTACAATTGGACAAACCAGCCGGGTTTCAGAACAAAAGATGAAAATGGGAAGGGGAAGGGACAGACAGACAGACTAACAGACAGACATCAATCTTCTGCCCCCTTCTGAAACACTTGTGAATATTGCTTATTTGAGGGAGGACAGGGAAGTTCCCTCTTGGGAAGGATTGAATAACGAGAGAAGAGAACATATTGAAGGGGAAGAATTGAAGGGAAGAGAAGAGAATGATAAAGGGATGAGAATATATTAGGGAGGGAGAGGACTCACTTACTATGTCATGAGCACTATCACAGAGAGAGAAGACAGAGGATAAGAGGGAAAGGACTGAGGAGGAGAAGGCAATGACGAAAGTGTGAGGGAAGAGGGAAGAGAGATTGAGGAAGCGAGGGAAACGAGGGCATACAAGGGAAAGGGGAGGGAAGGAGAGCCAGTCCTCTCTAATCAATACTCCAAACTTGCCCTTTCCCCTCCCTTACTTCCTCTCCAAACCCTCTCTCTCTACAGATTCCCTCTGTCGCCCCTTTCCCTCCTTCTCAACTCTTTCTCTCTCTCTCTCTTCGCCCTTTCCCTCTCTAAACTTTCCCTTTCTCTCAATCGCCCTTCGATATACAAATAAACATTTTAAAAAGAATAAACAAAGGGAAAGAGAAAGAGAGAATGAGGTGAAAGTGATGAGGGAAGTTGAGAAGAAGAGGACGGGAGAGGGGATATAGCAGCTGGGAGGGAGGGAAAAGAGAGAGGGAATGCAGAGAGAGAAGGGAAGGCAGAGCAACTACGATATCGATCTTTGTGTGCCCGCTGTCAATTAGAGTACGCACACTAGGTAGAGGGAAGTGAGGGAGAAAGGGGGAGAGGGTCTAGAGAGGTGAAGGGGAGAGAAGGGGGTGGGGACAGAGCATACATCCATGTTTCCGCTACGAGAGTCAAGTGTTTGAAGAGAAGGAATGAAGAGAGAGAAAGAGACACGCAACGTTCCCCTTAGAGAGAAGAGGGACAGGGGTTAAGAGGGAAGGGGGCGAGTGAGGAATGAGAGAAGCTGGGTACCTTCTTCGACAGTATCTGGAGTCTCGGTTCCTTGGCCCTATTGCTCCTCTTCTCCAATCGTCTTTCCATCTTCTCCGCCTTCTTCTCTTCTACCGTAACCGTGTGTTTCTCACGACGACTTCGTCTCTCCTGCACATCAATCATTCTCTAACCCCCTACTCTAGTCTATCTATATCGACCATAAATGGAGCCATTATCCGATTGCCGTTAGGATGGATGTCCGACTTCAAAGCGAAGTGCAATCTACGATGGCTGCCATCCCCCTAATTACGCATGCAAGTGAGCAGTTTTTCATACGGGACTAGTCCATGAATGATATCAAGGGGCTAATCAATGTAATGCAATGTCACACTTTGCTTTCCTTCCCCTTCCTTCCGCTCACTCTATAGGCAACATGCAAAGAAGAACCAAGTGAGACGGACCATACAAAGTTCACTCTCTGACCCCTCGAATACTATGCGGCATACGTGTGCAGCCATCCCCACAATATTTGGAGAAACGGGCCTACCAGTGTACGAAATTAAGCCTACCAATTGAATTTTTTTAGGAAATATAGGCCTACCAAAGCAAAATTCCGAACAAATATGGGCCAACCACCCATACTCCGGGTCGGTGCCCACGTATGCTATGCGGAACGGGAGGTTACGGTAATCACCTATTGGCAAGTTTTCAAGCATGTCGTTTTATACTTGGCTCAGGGGGAAAATACTGTATTTGATTATATTTTTCGCATGAGACCCATCCCGCCCGCAAACCGTCTTTTACTATAAAATTACCCATACCGCACCGCAAAAAACCCCCCACCGCTGTTCTAAATTCTCGATTTACATACCCACCCCACCGCCGCAAGAAAATTACCACTACCACAAAATTAATTTCAAATACGAGTATTTATCCCTTGACTTGGATATGTGATACAAGCATCTGCATGCTATTACATAACTCTACGTTCTCCCAGTAAACCCTCCTATGTATGTATCCTCCCCCTGACCTCTCTCCTCAACCTCGTCTTCTCGACCATCTCGAACCATTCCCTCTTCAGCCCCTTGTCCACCTTCTCTCCCTTCTCCTTCAACTCGCGAATCCTGCAAAGACTTCCTCCCTTCCACTCTCTTCTCCCCCAGGGGAGAAATACTGTATTTGATTATATTTTTCGGGGTAAGACCCCTCCCGCCCGCAAACCGTCTTTTACAATAAAAACGACCCATACCGCACTACAAACTTACCCCCATCGCTGTTCTAAATTCTCGATTTACATGCCCACCCTACACCCCGCCGGAAAATTACCCCTACCGCAAAATAAATTTCAAATACGAGTATTTATGCCCTGTTCTCCCCCCCCCCCACCTCTTCTTCAATTCCTTCTTCTTGTCCACCTCCTCCCTCTTGCTCTTCTCCCTCTTCTCCCTTCGTTCCTCTTCTCTCGCCTTTCTCTTCGCATTCAATGTTTCCTTCTGCAACATTCATCCCATTACCAAAACACAGAGACATCAATCATTGCCCTTTCCTTTTTCCACTGCTTAACATTAAAAGGATCAAACAGAATGGAACCCTTCCATTGTGCGTGTCTACTGCACTCCTTCCACGATAAAAGATCACCGTAATGTGTAATGGTGACTTACCCGTTCCAGTCGTATTCTCTGTCTAATTTGTGCCAATTTCACAGCGATGAACCGTAGAATCCTCCTCTTTGCATTGATTTCTCGTTGTCGTTTGAGTTGCACAGACTGGTCCATTATCTGAGCAAGGGAAGAGTCACTTATTCACAATTAGTCGAATCGCACTCTCGGAATACAATGACAAGACGTGTTTTGTACGCTGAACTACGAATGCTTGCAATTAGAGAACGGCAAAGAGAAAGAGCATCATGCTTGTGTTTGGAGGGGACGGAGAGAGAGAAAGGGAAACCTTGCAGTCGATGATATTACGGAAAGTCTGCAGGGAGAATTGGTCGATGATCACTTCCCTCATGAAGGGACGATGCAGCACTTGAGACAACTGACGCTCACTCAGTCTGAATTGACTAATGAATCAAGTTATTAGGGGTCTACCAAGGATATACTTGTATTACCACAATAAATAGCAGTAGTAAGCACACGCTTGTAGACCTTTCCGTTCTTTTGAGTTAACGAAGTGCTTACTTGACTCGCCGAGCGAGGACAACCTTGCGACCGGGCTTACGAAGGACTATGAAACGACGACCACGAATCTGCAAGGGAGAAGAGTTGAGGGGGAAGGGCACTATAAGGGGAAAGAGCGGGCATAAGGAGACGTATCACGATCTTCAGCTAGTGCAGAGGTAAACGAAGCAAGAAAGTAGATAGATACACTCCGATATACTTCAGTCTACTTCGGGTAGTCTGCCAGCACAGTCATCCACTACTTCCCCATCCCTCTACCCCTTCCCATTCACATAAACCCAAGCCTCTGCTCACCCTCAGTCTCCTCCTCTTGTTTCTCCTCACTCGTTTCTTTACCGTAACCACTCCATTTTCTACCGTATCCTCCACCTTCACTCCCTTCATCTTCGCTTCCTGAAACAACGACTGCATAGCCATAATTTAAATCAGAAACAAATAAACTATTAAAAACCAAAAGAATAATAGAAACTCTATGAATATGAATGCATACCACTTCATCTCTGCAATCCTCCTTCTTAGGATCGATGAGTTTGTTTCCATTGACAGTCGCTTTCTCATCTGCAGTTTCCGTCTTCAGCCCTACTTCCAACTTCACCGATTCATTCATCTGCAATACAACCAGTCTTTTACAGTCATAGATCAAATAGTACGTCGGATCCGACGTAGCCAAGGCACTTTTTGTCCTGAAAATTTGGAGAATCAAAGCACTTTGGCCGGGAAATATGCTGGATTTTGAGCGTATTAGTATGAATAAAGGCACTTTTATCCCTTTCCTCAACAAATAATCAGGGTACTTTAAAATTTAACGACGTTTCTATTTGATATATGTTTACAGTACATACGAAGGTAGGGAAAATGGATGTAGCACGTAACAAGGCAGGGCAGAATCATACGTGCGCAGCTCGGTTTAGATATCCGAAGAAAATTCTTTGGAACGGATGACCGGAGTGAATATTATGGTAAATTCCACGTGTTTCCCATGCAAAATAAATAATTTTTGTTGTATTTGGTTTAATTCTGGTTGAAAAGGGCGGGTATCCGATGACAAAGTGCGTTTGAGGTACGGGTGTCCGGCTTAGAATCTAATAGGGCTGCGCATATATGGGCAGATTTTTTTAAAAATGAAAAGTTAATGTAAACAGTATACCCGTACCTTATTCGCTCCTTTCCTTCCCTTCTTCTCTTCAGCTTCTTCATATTCCTCATCGCGAGGTTCCATCTTCACCTTCAACTCTTCTACCTGCAATCCAATCCATCCTCACACATTCCTAAACACTTTAGTACCATTCCATCTACGGGATGCAGACATTTCCGCACAAAAGTACTTCCGCACAATCTTACAGGAGACGTTCATCAACTGATAGCTCATATATTGCAGAGGTTTTGTAATGCGTACCGAGAGCCGGATTGCACACATAAACTGTTTCATTGGTTTTCGTTGAGCCAGAAACACCGTATGTATCATTGTGCGGAAGTGTCGGCATCCCCATCTACAGTACCCACTCCTCTTCCAATCCCATATTCTTATATCCTCTACGTACCTTCTCTTCCATCTGATCCTTCTTCCTCCTCCTCCTCACTCCTCCCTTTCCATTCTTCTTCACTGCCAAAGCCTTCGCAGCCGCTCTGTCCAATTGCGAATTTCGACCTCCTCGGAGTTGAGCCTACAATGGAATACGAATAAATCAATGAACAAATACAAAAATAAGCTTCATATATTATGAATATTTTGTACACTATCCATAAGGGATTGGGACTATACCTGTGAAGGCGGTCGGGGAATATTGAGAGTAGCATTGAGATAGGAGGCGAACAAGGGAAGGTGAAGAGAGCGGGTGAAGGCACGGGAACAGAGACACTCCTCTGCATGCAGGTCGCATTTGTCCTGAATCGAATCAATTAGACGAAGCTTGGATATCCGAGATTATTATAATCGTAAGCAGAGCAAGGAAGACTATTCAGTTGAATGAAGTACCCCATCTCCTCCCTCCTATCTCCTCTTCCCCACCTTGGAATCCTTTCCCTTTGGCAGCATAAGTGCTTGTAGTCTCCTGGCCCTTTCCCCATCGGACAATCGAGGGAACTTGGATGGTTTCCTCGGCTTCTTCTCCATTACAACTGCCATCTTCGCCTCCTCATCCACTTGCTTTCTCTTCCTTAATATATCAACTTTAATCAGCTTGTTCATATTGCCATAATTTAATTTCTTAAAGGATCGCGAAAGGTACGTTTATGCTAATTGGGTTTTAGACTGTTTCACTCTCTGCGCTCTCCTTACTTTGCACGGTCTCTCGCTCGAAGAGTGGTTGTTATAAGCGCGATATTGAAGCTCAAACGCAAAATGAGAAAATGTGAATGCCTGATTCAGAACCAGGGTGCTCTGATCCATTTCATGACGTAAAGAGTGACTATCGTTAAAAAGTGGGTTGTGGGACCCTTTAAGATAGATGAAAAGATGGAGAGTGAATGAGTCAGTAATTACATAAAAAGCGAACCTTACGGGGACAGCCGGAGTCTTGAAGAACCCTTCGTCCTTGACAGTGGAAGAGGAGGGGGTTTGAATGGGAGAGGGGATGAAGGGAGCGGGGGAGGGAGTGACGGGAGTGACGGGGGCAGTGGTACCTGAGGTTGGGTTAGAGGGGGGGGGAATAGTGACACGACAATGAACACTATCCATACAACGTTAATCAAAACCGGTCACTATCTTCCCCGGTAAAACGCAACAGCAGTATTACAAGATTCACAGAGTTTTTCACAGGGGCAATTGGTAGATAAGCGTCACATAGTATATAAACTTTGGTTCCAAGACAGAGGAAAGGGAAGTGTGTGTAAAGATAACGACCATGTTCTTCTACGGTTCAAAATGTACATTCGAGTGAATGTCGTAGTAAGGTACTGACCATTGACGCGATCCTTCATCTCGTGTTCCTCCCTCGCCTGTCTCGCTTGTTGTGCAAGAGCATGCGCAGCGGCTACAGCCAGAGAGGGTCCGAGGGCGGGGGGACACGACTCCTCCCTCTTCCACCACACCTGCAACGGAACATCTTAGTCGTCATTCATCTACAACTCATTTAATAGTTAACGCTACTAATCAGCATAACTCCTACTATTCAAGTTTTAAGCAACACTTATGCTATCCCAGAATCTCTGCAATCCCTCACCCGATCTCTCTTCTGCTGGGCAGCCAATTGTTCCTCTTCGTGCTGTTTCTGTTGTTGTTGTATTCTCTGCTGCATCAATCTCTCCTGTTCTTGCTGGTGAACTTGTACCTCAACCAACGCCTTCCTACTATCACACAGTTCACATCAAAATCCGGTTTCCACTTTTTCTTCGTCTATGATTTCACATAACCCTATAATTGCACAAAAATATTGTCTAGCCTATCAACATAATCCAATATTGATCTCGATCAAACAAGCTGATTGATACCTGCATCTGTCTGAGTTGTTCAAGATGTTGCAGTAGATTAGCAGCATTGATGTTGTGGTTGTTCATCTGTCCCATCTGTCCGATTTGTCCCAATTGCGCCATCATGCTCATGGGTCCCCCACCAGCCCCGAGGGGCCCTCCTCCTCCCCCCAGGGGGCCTCGAATACTCTTCATCCTCGCAGCCTTCTCCCTCTCGTGTTCCTCTTGTATTCTCCTCTGTTGTCTCTTCTTCTCCTCTTCTCTCATCATTTCCTCTTCTTCCTGTATACTCTGCATTCTCCGCACTTCTTCTGCAGCGAGTCCCGATAGCAGAGATTGGGGGATCGCGTTCAGGGAGATGCCTTAATCACTAATTGCATCGTGCTATGGCCGTACTTATTCATACTTCGTCTACGTAAAAGCTAGTCTGAGCAGTTTAGATGTACGAAACGTGCATGATTGTATGTATGCTTGTAAGTAGAAAACAGAGCTCAGGTGATTCTATAACAATGTAGCTACTTGTAGAAGAGCATACCTTGTTGCATAAGAGCGGCGATTTGAAGAGGGATATGTTGATTTGGTTGAGGGTGAGGAGGGGGATGGGAAGGCGGTTGACTTGTTTGCATACGCGGAGCCACACTCATCGGTCGCTGTTCCATTCGATGGGGCACTCCGAAGGCAAGGGGCTGTCCCATTGCTTGCTGACTCTTAACATTCTCTTACTTGCTCTTCGCCATCTATACAACAAAGTACTACAAACACCGTTAATCCACTGATGACCGGTAAATTAAGCGGATCAGAATTACATTTGCATACAACAATCAAGGTTGGTTTTCGCACATCATGATAATAGTATGGATCAAGAGCTAACCGGTTCCCTCTCCCCACGTACCATCATCTGTCTATTCCTCATCTCCTGCAACGAACTCTTCCTTTCCCTGTTCTTCTGCTCTTCCATCGCTGCATTCGCAGCTGCCAATTGAGACAGAATAAGAGCCGCTGAGGGAGGGTTATTCTGTTGATTCGAGGCGAGCGATCGGAAATCCTTCCCTTGGAGGGAAAGGAGACGAGAATCAGGAGACGAAGATGAGGAAGAAGGGAGATGGTTACGGAGGTGAGGGGGAAGGGGAGGCATTGGACAAGGGTTGGGGATGGGGAGAGGGTGGGGAGCTGAGTGGGCAGGGAGTTGACTCGGACCCGGGTATTGGGAGAGGACTGAGGGAGTGGAGAGGTGGTTGGAATTAAGGATAGGGGAGGGGGTAGGATGGGAAGAAGGCTGGCGAAGAGAGGAGACATCCTGAGGGAAGGGTGAAGGGGACGGACGGGGGGACTCACGGGGAAAGGGTGACGGGTTCGACAGACGGGAAGGGTCCTGCACGGAAGAGCCTGACGAGGCTACCGGGATACGGTGGTCGGGCGACGGACGAGCGAAGGATTCAACTGCCTTCGCTGTCTCCGACTTGTCCATCTTCACTCCATTCACTGACTCACAACTCGTACCGTTCGGAACAAAGGGCGAATTGTTATGGAAGGAGGGAGGAGGTTGGGAAGGGGGTTGGAGGGAAGAGGAAGAAGGGGGAATCCACGAAGGTTGAGACATCGGATCCATATTGATTAGTAGTCCGGATTAGTTAAGACATCTCCATTTCTGCAAGGTGACGCTTACTCATTTATGATCAACTACACGAAACGAGGGGGGAGAGAGAGGGAGAGAGGGAAGAGAGACTGCGATAAGAGAACGCACGATGGACGCTACACTAAGGAAAACACGCACTCCATTCGAGTTGAAGAGCGACAAATGACAATTTGTGAAGAAGAAATGGAAACGAGACCAAGGGGAACACTCTATATAGGTCATTAAGCATTATGCTATTTGAAGGCATTTCAATTTTGCAATAGGAATAACGAAAAGTGAATAAGTAAAAGTAACGAAGAAAACGGAAGATTTTGGCAATAGACTAAGAATAGAAGA
The DNA here is from genome assembly GCA_900490955.1 of Micoletzkya japonica. Taxonomy (NCBI): domain Eukaryota; kingdom Metazoa; phylum Nematoda; class Chromadorea; order Rhabditida; family Diplogasteridae; genus Micoletzkya; species Micoletzkya japonica. Next base: position 222,711 of record LS819354.1, read on the forward strand.
CACAGGCATATAGAACGAATGATAATAGTTAATTTTAATTGGAGTAGAAAAAGATAGACGGGCTAAGTGGTGGTGGTGAGCGAGTGAGAGCGGGTCGATAGTAGGAAGAGTAGAGAGAGGAGAGAGTCAGACGGCGACGAGAGAGTGTGCGAAAGGAGAGAGTGCAGACAGAGGGGTGGACAGTGAGAGACGGACCAAGGCACGAGAACTAGACTAGCAGAATATGTGCACTTACACTCGCTTCCTTATACTCATTCAACACCCCCTTAAATGACCACACATACAAAGCAACAAGAATAGCAAGCACAAGCTGCCAGGGCCTCTCTCAATTCACAACAAAAAGCACGTTAGAGTGACGACGCTACTATTAATACACTTGCTCTCTGGTAATGCTGAATCACTAAAACGGAAATGGAAACGAGAACACGTAATAACCAAATCATGATTGTTGACACACCAATTGTAAGTAATTGCAAAATAAACATTTTCCCGCAATACAAAAAGAGCATGCTACAACAGCGATAGAGCATGTTACACATCGACTCAAAAAGATAATACTGGTAAATGGGTGCAAACAAAGGTAATCAGGAGCAAAACGGAGACAAGCGCCAAGAATTTGTTAGTCCGGGCATGTGAGTTTTGCTAATATTGAATTTGACAGAAACAAGCGCACAACTCTACAATACCGTATCCACGCGCACACCAATTTCGAACGCATTTCCTGAAAATTCCCGTTTCTCGTTAGTTTACGAAGGATTTCGCGTTACCTTCACTATCAATTTTGCTTCACCCGAAGAGCCTTTGCTCAAGATACCTCCTACCGTTCATATCTCAAGTGAATCGATCGCTATATTTTATTCACAACCGCATTATGCTTTCTAATTTTCGTATTTTAGTAAATCGTGTTTTGAGGTAAATGAGCTCTCGTTCTCGTCGTATTGATCTCGATGATGACCGAAGAAGAGATCGTGATCGAGATTCACGGGATAAACGAAGAAGGTCAGTCTTAAATTCAACGTCTTTGGCCTCGCTTAGCCACAACATTTGGAATACTCCTCTGGGTCTCCCTCTCCAAATAATAATTATTTAGGTCTAGATCACGATCGAGAACTCCCCCTAAGCCTACCCCCGTTCCTCAGGTGCTTACCTCTCCTTACTTTTTCTCCCAAGCCTTAATTGCAGCAAGAAATCAATCCCTTGAATGGAACTCCGTACTCCCGTAAATATTATGAGATTCTGGCTAAAAGAAAGAATCTTCCTGTGTACGAATACAAAGAGAAGTTCATGGAGACTGTTCGAAATAGCCAGGTTGACTTAGTCTGAGTTGTTCTCACCGAAATTCACTTTTAGTGTATGACATTGGTGGGAGAAACGGGATCGGGAAAAACAACGCAGATTCCTCAATGGGCAGTCGACTTCGTTAGGGCAGAGTTTCAACGGACGGGAAAACGGTTGGTTTTGTTTATACTGAGGAAAATACCTTAAAGTATACGTGAATAACATCTTGTTTGTGCATATTTTTCGCGGAGGGGGGGACTAAAAGCCTTTAAAGGGAAGTTGGAATTCATTAGATGCTGAAATGTTTAGTTTAATTGTTGTCCTTCAGTCGGTTGGTAGCGTGTACACAACCACGAAGAGTGGCTGCTATGTCCGTGGCAACGAGAGTCGCCGATGAAATGGATGTGCAATTGGGACAGGAGGTATGCTGCATATTATTAATTACCCCTGTTCCTTAGCTAGAATTTTTGATTGATCGATTTAAAAGGAAATTTTATCTTGCATTTAAGGTGGGTTACTCGATTCGTTTCGAGGACTGTGTGAGCGAGAGGACTCTTCTCAAATACTGCACTGATGGTATCCTTTGGTCGTTCCATTTTTCATATCTCCTTGCTACTGTAGTTTGTTGAAATTTTTTATTATGTTCTGCTACCGTACATCTTGTAGACAGCGTTTCAATTATAATCAATAGTTTCACGAGTAACTAGGAAATACTGCTTTATTAAAGTTCCGTTGTTGAGGTATGCTTCTGCGAGAGGCGATGAACAGTCCTCTTCTCGACAACTACGGCATGCTCATACTCGACGAGGCTCACGAAAGAACTCTCGCTACGGATATTCTCATGGGACTCATCAAGGTAATCTTGTTTCTTACTTTTTGGCTGGTTTCCTGCATTATTCGGAGAACCAGTCAAGGACACGGTCTTTGTAGGAGATTGTTCGACAACGAAAGGACATCAAGATCATTATTATGAGTGCTACTCTCGATTCGGGAAAGTTCCAGAACTACTTCGAGAATTGTCCTCTTATGACTGTTCCTGGAAGAACATTCCCCGTCGAAATATTCGTATGTTTCACCCCCTATCTTCTTTTCTTGTTCTCATAGTTCCTTTATCCATTTCAGTTCACTCCCGAACCCGAAAAGGACTATCTCGAGGCTGCCATTCGAACTGTTATACAGATTCACACTTGCGAAGAAATTGAGGTACTTCATCTTTAGGCCTTTTCTTTCTTCTTTTTTTTATTCGCGTTGCTCGGAAACAAGCTATTTCGATGAAGGAGAGGCATTGAATTCCAGGGAGATATTCTCCTCTTTCTGACTGGACAAGAAGAAATCGAGGAGGCGTGCAAGAAGATGAAGAAACAGGTGAGAAATATAGCAGAGGGTTACGGTAGTTATGGGTTGCATCGTATTAATTGTATTGCATGATCATTTGTGCAGGTGGATGACTTGGGTAACGACGTGGGAGAGTTGAAGTGTATTCCCCTCTACTCGACTCTTCCGCCCAACCTCCAACAACGAATCTTCGAACCTGCACCTCCCAATCGATCGAATGGCGCTATTGGTGAGTATCATTAAATACGTTTTTTTTGGTAAACTAGTATAACTACGCGGTACCCGGCGGCACGCTTCGTGAACCGCCTAAGCATGTATTAGGCAGGGGCGTTAGTGCAGTGTGGAAAGAATTATTAGATTTCTACTACCATACCTTCGAAAACTATTTATGCACGTAAATAACCTATGAAACGGGGCAGAGCCTGCAGTTCGTCTCTTGCACTGTTCGACTTTTCAGAACGACGTAAATACGTATGTTAATTTCAAAAAAAAGCGAAAAATATGGATGTGAATTTTGTGAAACATAACTGACGCGGCATTCTTCCATTCCTTGTTTTCAAAGCAGCACTCTCACTAAAGCCGGTCCTCGGTTTTCATTTGTTTTAAAATTACTAACTGAGGCGTCTAATAGATCATCACGACCGTTTTGCACCTACATTTAAAAACGGCACACACTTTCAGCATACTGTAACAAGAAATTTTTAAAAAAAGTGCTACCGTATGATGCTCTCATCACGAAAATGGGCGCGTTCGTACGCGTCACGCCCCAAATACCTTTGGAATCTCTCGTTTCTATCGCAAACTGAACTAGACTATCGTGAACTGAAGTGTGCCGCTTCTAAAGCATTTTTGATGTCTTAGCTCTGCTCATATAAACGGTCGTGATCATCAATACTATTATATAAATGGCTAAACGTCTGTGAGCCACTCCAAAGAACGATCAATCTCAGTGTTCAGAATGGGTGGGACTCCTCATACAGACATTTCTTCGCCCGTAGGGCGAAAAAATTCTAAGTTTTTTTATAAGGGCATTTTTCCAAAAATGATCCCCGTGCTCCAAAACGCGTTCTGGCAAAGTTTGAGCGTTTTTGAAAATTTTCTCAAAATCGATATATCTCAGCCCTGATGGCATATTTTCAAAATCGGACAAAAATGGGCTCGAGATATTCAAAAGATAATAGTAGTCACTTTTGAACTTTTTACGATATCTTCAACGACAATTTAGTTATGCCGGTCACAAAAATTGCGGATACATACACAGACACACACAGACATACGTACAGACATACGTATATAACATGATAGTAAGTAGTAAATCCGATAATAGGTGACTATTAAAATCGCATTTAAAGTGACTTTTGAATACTTGTTGCAGGCCGTAAATGCGTGGTGTCCACGAACATCGCCGAGACTTCTCTCACCATCGACGGGGTCGTCTTCGTGGTCGATCCCGGATTCTCCAAGCAGAAAGTGTACAATCCCCGCATTCGCGTCGAATCCCTCCTCGTCTGTCCCATCTCCAAGGCTTCGGCTATGCAAAGAGCTGGAAGAGCTGGAAGAACGAAACCAGGTACTGTAAAGGGGGAGGGGTACGGTAGGAGAGTAGAAGGGATACAGTAGGTTGAGAGGTACCGTGGGAGGAGTCATGAATGGAATGAACTTATGCTGTACCTTGCAGGGAAATGTTTCCGATTGTACACCGAGAAAGCGTACAACAGTGAGATGCAAGATCAGACTTATCCCGAGATCTTGAGGTTGGTATCGATTGATATGAGAGAGAAGGGTGGGCCGGTTTAGATCAAATCTGGGTACTGTAGTACTTCAACTGAAGAAGTTGGGTATCGATGACCTCGTTCACTTCGACTTCATGGACCCTCCCGCACCCGAGACTCTGATGAGGGCACTCGAACTACTCAACTACCTGGCTGCCATTAATGATGAGGTGGCTTTTGGTTGTAATTGGGACAGAGTAGAAGGGAATGCTTGCTATCGTTATTCCTTAAGGGAGAACTGACGGAGCTAGGATCGTTGATGGCAGAGTTCCCTCTTGACCCTCAACTGGCCAAGATGCTCATTGCATCAACGGAACTCAACTGTTCCAATGAAATGCTCTCCATCACGGCTATGCTCTCTGGTAGGGTTACTGTATTTGCTATTTTTGTTTGTTTTTCATTCACTAGATGTCTTTTTTTTGCTTGACGCTGCTGAGTCAAAATGCAGCGGATACATAAATAGTAGTGAAAAAGAGCAGGTGGTCTCCATGGTGGTTGAAGTGAGTCGCAGTAGACACATTCCGTATTGATGGAATAAGCAATGCCTTTCAGTTCCCCAAGTATTCATGCGACCAAACGAAGCGAAGAAGGAGGCGGACGAGGCGAAGGCGCGATTCGCCCATATTGATGGAGACCATCTCACTCTGCTCAATGTCTATCACGCATTCAAGCAAAGTCAGTCCTTCCTTTACTCACCGCTTTCTTATCCTACAAAGGCTATCATAGACAATAAAGATTACCACTGGTTCAGACGGCGAGGACCCTCAGTGGTGTTATTCCAATTTCGTGAACTACCGTACTCTGAAGAATGCCGACAATGTAAGAGCACAACTCGCGAGGATTATGGACAAGTACAACTTGAGAAGGGTATGTAATTAATTGGAATTATTTGCAAAGCTTAAAGAACTATGAGATTAAAGAATCGTTATTTTAGGTATCGACGGATTTTAAGAGCAAAGACTACTATTTGAATATTCGCAAATCGCTGGTGACTGGTTTCTTCATGCAAGTGAGTACTTTCTCCCTTCATTTGTCTCCTTCTCTTTCTCTCTCCCTTCACTATCTCTCCCCTTCCTTTTGCCACACATATTTGTGTGCTAATGCGAAATTGAAGTTTTATGGCTTCTCCTGGACTTGCTTAGTTCGTGTAGTGGAAGCACTATTGTACTAGGCGTATTCCTTATCGCGTATCTCCCCTCCCCTTCCCCTCCCCCTATCCATTCTCCCATCACAGGTAGCCCATCTGGAACGTAGTGGTCATTACGTGACAGTGAAGGACAACCAACTAGTCAACCTCCATCCCTCCACGGTCCTTGACCACAAACCAGAGTGGGCGCTCTACAATGAATTCGTCCTGACTACCAAGAACTTCATTCGAACTGTTACCGATGTGCGGCCAGAGTGGTGAGTAGAGTGGGGGTTATGGGGTACTGTCGAAGGCAGAAGTGGGGGAAACGTCGTCTTTATACTGTACTTCAATAGCTCTATAGATTTGCCTAGCAACAATTCGTAACGCCCTGTAGAAGATGATGGGGTGAATGGCATTGCCGTAGAGGAAGAGAGATTACAGTATCCGTTAAGGTTGTTAACGATCGCCCCTCAGTACTACGATCTGGATAACTTCCCTGAGGGGGAGACGAAGCGGAAGTTGGATTACATTAGGAAGAGTATCGAAGCTGTCGGAAGGCGATAGACAGTAGTTATCAATTGAACCTTCATTCCCTCTAATCATTTATCGTTCCCTTTAACCAATTCCCTTTGGTCTCTCTCTCTTTCCCCATTGCATACATGGGCACGGTTACCGTAATCTTGAACAATCTGTGCAAGAATCCTTCGTTTCGAGAGCCCGACTCGTGTTTTCTCCATTGAAACTTTGTAGCCCCCCCATCTCCCCATTGACCTTTCCTTCACGTTGTTTATATCTCCCTTCTATCACAATTAGTCTCGTGTTGTCTTGTTTTCGATTGATTGATTGTGAGAGTTGAGATGAATGAATACTTGAATATGAAGAGAAGCTTGATTCTTGAGAGAAGAGAGACCATTCGATGTCGATACTCCATGTCTCGACGAGAGTTACGCGAGCCTTGCTAATCACATACTTGTCTACTCTCGCTCGCTGCCTCTCCTTTTACCTGCTTCCCTCTTAACACCCTCTCCCCTCGTAGACTAAGGTGCTTCCCCGTGTGTATCCAAACAAGTAGTTGTTTTCGTCGTCCGTGTCCCCCTTCTCTCGCCTTGCACTCGTTCCGTCCACTTCCCTCTTTCCCTTTCCCTCTCCCCCCTTCTCTCTCTTCAATTCGTCATTGACTACCTCGTGTCCACTATTGGTTCATGTTCCCCATCTCTGCCTATCCCTTCTCGCTCTCCCCTCTTTCCCTTCCCTCTCTTCCCCTTCTCTTCTCTTCTCTTCTCTCCTCTCCCCCTCGTATGATATCAGTATTACTAACTGTTCGTGACCATTATCCCATTTCTCTTTTTCTCCTTTCCTCCCCCATACTCGAAATAGATGTGTACTACTCCAATAGGAAAGCAGTGATTGTTTACAACCCGTGAATATTTTACAACTATTTACGTATCTTGTCTCGTCTCGTCAACATATTGGTTGGCTATTCCAGTCTCCCTCTCATATCCTTCTCCCCCTTCCCCCTCTAATCCCTCCATTCATTCTCTCATTCAGAATGCACTTCTCTCGTGACCTTGCAAGGGACGCGTTCAAGATGATCGTAGAACGATTTCGACCATCGGAGAGGAAGACGAGGATATCCAGGAGGTCGAGGAGTACGGGTATTGAAGGGGACGAGGGGAAGGGGAATCAGTTAGGGATCGAAGGCACACCAACTCTTTCCTTCTTTCTTATTCGTCTTTCCGAGGTCCTGCAACATGACCGTAAATGTTGGCCGTTTTCCGTTCCCTGGTATAAATGAGTCATAGAAGATAGGAGGGAGACAGGAGGGAAGTGGAAGGCTCTCTAGAGTCAAGCTAATTGTAAGCCGTCTATGAGTAGCCTCTAACACTGTGTACCCTCTGCGAAAAGAACTGTTGATATTTATGCGTGATGAGCGAATCGTTCTTCAAGATGCATCATAGGTCACTTGATAGGATTGTTGACTAGTCGTAGTTTACTGACAATCCTTTAGATCCCCCTCTACCCCGATTCCCTCCCGTTTCCCGTTATTTACTCCAAGTAGTGTGGTTCTGGATGTATTCATAGTGCTCTAATACACATGTGCCATCTCTTCCTCTCTCAATCCCTCTCACTTCTCCTTCTTCTACTTCATTACTTGTCCCTTTCCCCACACGCGTCTTCTCATCTCTTCCTCTTCCCATTTATCTCTCTCTTCCCTCCTTCGTTCCATCATCTTTATGCTCTGCCAAAGTGAGCAGTGGTACCCATCCATTTCTGACTTTTATTTATCGATAATCTAAATCTAAATGGGATACTATATTTACCGTATGCAATGAGTACTAATCCGTGCAGGTGCCTTATCCGAGCCACAGTACCAACTAATCGAACCGGGACCTGCTTTCGGTCCACCTGCCATTGCGGTGAGTGAACAGTTGAAGGGCAAGAACGAATTGGAAGAAGAGGAAGGGAGTGAAGTAGCACAGATTGTTCCATTATTCAATGTTTGAGTGATAGGCCAAAAAAGGTGTTGGACATTCTCTTCTAATTAGGCATTCCATGCTATACTCTGCTAGCATTTTTGAGAACGAATTATAGAATTTTTTTGCTAGTACACGCTAACTGCAGTAAAGTGCTCTTTCAACAAAACGAATAAACGGACTTGGCGATGTCATTTGCCAGATGCGTAAGTTGAAGTTAGGATGAATGACTACAAATGGCAGTCGGTTCTTTTTGTTTGTTGTCATTCATCTTCCACGCAATGATAAGCATACGTGGGCATCGACCCCAAGTATGGCTAATCGGCCCATTTTTTCTCGAAATTTCACTTTGTTATATTGGAAGCCCCTTTTTAAATATTGCCTTGATTGAGGGTTGCTACGTATGAATATTTAAGGCATAGGTATCCAAGGTAACAATACAAAGATCAGTTTATGTGTAAATAATTATAAGTAGTTTTCAGGAACCACTACCTCCTCACCCAGATGACTGTGATCGAGTTCCCATGGAATTCAGTGAAGGAATCGGAGGGAAAAGTGTTGTGAGACTACTCAATCCCCATTCCAGAGAAGCACAGAGAATAGCTGCCCATGGGGATGATATCGAGGTGAGGATTAGAGGGGAGAGGGGAAGGAGGAGGAGAGGGAGGGGGAGGAATGGGGGAATGGGAGACTTGAACAAGGAGACAGGAGCAGATAGATGAGGGAGAGATACTGCAAGGAGTGAAGGGAAAGAGGAGTGTTGTGAAGGTGCCCCTCTTAACTTCCTCAACCCCTCAGGTGCCCCCTCAACTACTCCATCTCACTGAATCGTGGTTCTACGATGAATTGGAGCGAGAACGGGCCGAGAGTATTCTTTTGAGAATGGGACTCCTCGATGGGTATGTATCATGGTGACGGTAATCTCTCGCTACCGTACCCCAAGGTTCTCTTAATCGCTTCTTTCTCATTTAAATTAGACTCTACACTGATCTTCAATATATTTGTTTTAGTTGTGTCCTCTGTCTAAATGGTTCCCGTTGCAGTTCGTTCCTCATCCGTAAACTTCGTTCTCACATCGCCCTGACTACCGTATACAAGACTCGAATGTATCACGTGATCATCAAATACTTCATGCTTCCCAATCGACAGATTCGGTTCTTCATCGAAAGCCAACACACCTTCCGGTTGGTTGAACATACAGTGTTCCGCTTGATTTATTGTTCTTTTATCAGCATTTTTTAAAAATAATTTGGAAAATTACATCTTTCTCGCATTTAAGATCGATATCCCAACTGATTCGGTTCTACCAAGATAACACAGGAGCGATTCTTCCGTTCCGATTGCGGTGTGGAGTGGGACGGTTTATGGTTGGAGAAGACTCGGAGAAGAGGTGGGTCTTTAGCTCTTCAATTTTAGCTAGAAAATAGGGTATACGATTCACGTTGTCGCCATGTTTGTGCCATATTTAACATAAAACCTCATAAACTCACAAAAATCATACTAATGAAAAGACGCGAATCGCGTGCTCTATTAACAATGTCATTTGTCGAGTTCCAAAATGGAATTATATCGCGGTCCTTCACTATTGTGCAATAGTGTCGACCATGCGCGACCAAGGGCAAAGCTCAAACTGGTAAAAGATGGTTGCTCACTTGGCTGCAGAAGCAGCCAGTAAATGAAAACAAATCGAGAGCGGTGCTACCATTTAACTAACAATTGTGCACCGCACTATCGATAGTAGCGCGCAAAAGATCTATTAAAAGACACAAAATTCGACTTCAAATTCCCGAAAAGAAAAGTAAACGTTGAATTGCGACAAAAGATAACGCTGGCCCTTACAGACTGAAAGGACGACTATCGATCATCTGAACAGTACAACTGTAAATATGGACATGGATTGTGTATACACAAACTATATCTAGTATTACTTTATTATTTATGGTGATGATTGATGTACACACTATTCATAGATGTAGCACGGAAAGACATCGTACATTAGAGTGAATATGGTCACTTTGCTTTTGTTCAAGAGGAATGTCTCTTGTGTCGCGGCACGATACTGTTGGCTATGCAAATATCCAGTCTGTCCGAATCGCACGCAAATCTGAAACCGGTCTAGTCAGCAGTCATTCCTCGTCCTTTTGACCCTATTCCATATATTGTATGAACCGGCCGCACATTCCCCTCAAAGTCATCTAACCTTTTCTTGTCTACGGGTTAAAGACCAGTTTGTTAATCCCGATTTCTATCTGATGATGTTTTGAGCTACTGTACAATGAAATGCTTCGTTGGCGAAAAGAATGAAAGATTACTTGCTTGCTTTAGTTGAGAGTAGACTTACTTGTGGAAGAAGGTGGTCCTGTCAACTCGATAGCACCGATGGACCATTCCATTGGACAGAATATCAGAACCCAATTCAATGAACACTCCTCCGTCGTCAACGCAGCCTACAATATCCTTTTCAAAAGTTGTTTTGTCTAAAATTATTTAACTTTAAAATGGGGTGAATTTTCTTTATTTCGTGGTACAAAACACTTTTGTATGCTATTCAGCGTTGCTCTGAAATGCTCGTGAGCTATGACTTAAAACGATATGAAAATTCAAGCATATTCTCAAAAATATATCTCGCTGTCAATGTGAGTGTTATGATGTATGTGGTGAAGAACGAACCGAGGACAGAGAGAGTTCCGTCCAGTTGACACTGATAACGAATGTGCTGGTCAGTGAAGACTTGTCCAACGTTGTACACGTGGTCGTCCTTCACGCAACCAACAACTCAAACGAGTTGTTTAGAAAATAACATAAAACTTCAACTAATCGTAAGTCTTCCCTACTATCAATCACGTTTTGAAGCGAAAGTTGTGAATGTACGAGCGAGTCTTTTTGAACGTACATAATAACTAAATACAGAATCTTACGCTGTTCCCAAGCGCAAGTTTACTGTAGTTCAGATGTTCTTTTTTGACAAATTAAATAATCTCTGGATCACATATTGCGGAACAGCATGGCGCTATTTGAGAACAGGTTGAGAAGAGAGACACGCACTGACCTTTTACAGTGTAGCGTACTTTCCCTTCCGCGATCTTTTCACATTCGTGTCTGTACTTTCCGACAATTCTCGATTCTCCTGGTACGAGGAACACCGAAGCCTCGTTTTGGAGATAACAACCTCAATAGGTAAACGGGTTGCACAGAAGGATATGAATGAGGAAATGAACCTTCAATGACTACTCCCTCTTGTCTACAAGTGAGCTTGAATGATCCATTCCTGAACGAGTCTCCGATGTTGTAATGAATCCCATTCTCGAAGCACATGGACTCTTAATGGTCAATACTACCATTTCACCACGACCACTCCAACCTTGTTCGTAAGTGACCGAATCTCCATCCACTGTGCACTTGTGTCTGATTCCATTACGAACAAACGTTCGTCCGAGTTGAATCACTGACTCATCCTGTGCGATACAAGCTGAACATGACAGTTATAAATGCTCAAGCTTTGACTACGAGCTTACCCACTACTTCGGCGGTTCCGTTCTTGCACATGTAGTGGAAGTTGCCCTGCAATGGAATATGAGCACATGAAAACAGATCCTTTTACCTTGGTGAAGGTTTCTCCGTTTTCATGTGCACCGGCGTTGAGAAGAACACAAGGTAGAGGAGGAACGTTTCCGTGAGAAACTGAAAGAAGCGAATAGTGAGACGTTACACAAAACTACTGAGAACCGTCCTGTGATCAGCGCAAGAACGTGGCTTATTCTCTTACTGTGCTAATCAAAGGTTATTACAAACCTGGAACAACAACCCTCTGAGTATGATCTTTTCCCATTCCGTGCGGAGTGAGAACGATTTCTCCGATCTCATTGTCTAATTGTCCGATAGCCAGGGGCAGTAGAATGAGAATTAGTTCAGCTTTCATCTATAAACAAATCGTCAAAATACAATATTTGTTGTTGTAGATTGAAAGCAAATAACGGAAGAGTCGATGAGAGATAAGGAGACACTTGGAATGGAGTAAGGTGATGGCCTATTAAATCCATTCTTTTAGGTCATCCTCTCACTTTTACAACTCGGAGAACTCGGCGGATGCAATGGTTTATCCACGGGGTTAAATAGACAGACGGACGGTGAACTGAGCGAAGACGTAGAGAGAAGGATACCCTGTTGACAAGTTAAGAGACGAAAGTGATGTAGTATGGGATGGCAAGAATAGTCAGTTTTGGTCAACCTATACAGAGGTAAGTGAAATGAGAGGAGTGAGCTACTGCTCAAAGAAGTGAATCGCCCGGTGAAATGGAAGGAATGTTGGAGAATCGGCGGATATTCAGCTGTTGTTGCAGTCGACTGCCGAGTACCCCAAGTACACGCGATGTTTCGAATACCTCAATACGCCTTCGTCTCTCCTTTGTCCCTCTCTTAACGGGTACTTGTGCTACTATCGTAGAGGCTTCGTCCTGTAGTCGTGCCACGAGTGATATTTGAGACTTGAGAATCCGTAGATTCCACGTGAAGTTCTCTGAGGCACGCACGGCCTTTTGACCTCTGTGAACAGTTTGAGTTGTGAGCACGCGAATCGTTCCCTCACCGTAGTGTGTTTTCACTGCACAGAATGGATATGTTGTCGTAGAGAGCGGTTAGTTGTTGCAAGCTGTCGTCCATCTTAATACGTGTTCCATTTTAATACGGCTTCTTGACTGGCATCGAACCTTCTCTTGAAGCTCTTCAGCTTCTTCGTTCACTTCTCCACAGAGGGTAATAAGCTTCTTCAGTTTGTCAAAGGAACGCGACAGTTGGTCGGGTAGAGTACCGGTGATGCAGATAATGGGCATCTACGAGAGAAGAGTTATGGATGAGGATAGGAGACGGATGTCGACGTACCTGTCTATCGTCCATCTCAATGGTAAACGACGGAGGTTGTTCGTTCGATTCGTCGTCATGAGAAGGTGACGAAGGAGGCGACTCTGAAGATGTTCTCCATTTCTCTTTGTTCATCTGTTCAGTCATACGATTGAGCACGGATATCCTCGAGTGCATGAGTCGTAGTCCTTGTCGAATACTTCCTGTAGCAGAGAGTCCACATTCCTCTTGCCACTCTGTCTACAATTCACTACTCTTTCCTAGATGATGTTTTCCCTATCGCGGTTTGTTTACTATCTTTTTATCCGACTGTGAGTGAAATGAACTTTTTTGTTTCTGTCTAACAACTTTGACCTAGGTTTCTTAGCCAGTTCATCTTATGCCGAATCTGCTAATTTTAGACAGGAATGAGCGTATAGTGAAACCAGTCTGTGATCTTATAAAGTTGGATTCGCCGAGCTTGCTCTAATTAAAAACTCGAGACCAAGCGTTGCATCGTTCATTGGAACTTGTCTGAATTGTCGTTAGATCACACTCACCAAGCATTTCTCGAGACGTTGTCGCAATGAGATACTGGACGATACCGATTCTCCGATCTTCTTGACCATCTCATCCACATTCTTGATACCGATAACCTGCTCATTTATATATGGGTAAGGCTATTCCAGGAAAATGATTAGTTAAAAATCTAATTCTGTATTTCACTGTTTACCTTCATCCCCGTTGATATTCGTTCCTGTTTCCTTTTCACCGACATTCCACGTTTTTTCGCTTTCTAGAAAGAGAAAAGATAAAAAATGTTCATCCATTTTATTCTGGAACGGATTGACTTACTCCTCCTCCTCGTTTATTCGTTACGGCGATATGTACAAAAAGCGAAGCTCCTTCTATTCGATCTCCCTCATTGTTAAGAAGTGGAACATGGTGATACCCTGCACCCACTGTGAGTGAAGAAGCTGTGCATACTATCTATCTACCTGGTTGTATGCACTCGAAAGGAATAGTGAACTGTCCTATGAAATCGTCATCTATGAAGTCGTCGTCTAGTACAAGGAAACGGACTAACGCCATTTGAGGAACGGATATCTAAATCATGCGTAAGTGAAATTTTCGACAAGACATCATACTTGGAACTGGAAGGATTCATCGAAGGAAGCATTGACACTTTCATTCCTCAATGTTCTCGTTCTTTCTTCTGCACAGTCGGATGACACTCCGAAGACTTCGACTACCACGAAGGGATCGAGTGAATCTCCTTTGGCTGTTGATCCCCTTGGACGGGTTAGTTGTTGTGCAGAGACGATTCGCAGGTGGAGGATCTGGCAATATATTTATATCAAATTCGATTCGGGTTCTTTCTACACGTAAATTGTAAATTGTAAGCTTCCGGTAAGCGTGTGATACCTGCGGTGCCGTGGGCACTTTGTCGCCTGGAACGAAGAGGGAATCATTGAGGATGGCTGGTTTCAGTACATATCCACATCCTCCGTTCTCGGAGAACTTCCCTTCCTGTTGGAATGGACTCTCTTGCTCAACTGTAATGTTTACCTGGAGGTCCATCATGAGACCCGGTGTCTGGTAGTTCATGCATACGAGTTGACATCCGTGGTTCCATAACTCTTGAGGATTGAGGTTCGAACTGTCCAACCGAGAGCAGTTGGGAGATATTACTACCTTAGAAAGGTGTGTTTTGAAGCGAGCCAGCTAGTACAATGAGCAAGACGATGTATACCATGTAATCACGTGTTGTTTGAGCGAATTCAGAAGGATAGGTATGCATTAGCCGAAGAGCTATGGTCTCTGTGAGATGCGGAAGGTGCTGCCGGGGATTCACTACAAGCTCTTATTATTTCTGTCATCCTACGATTCGAAGTGAGGTCTCATCTTACTTGAGTGCGAGTGTGGCGCTGTAGTCATAAGATCGAGACATGGTCGAGGAATGAAGAAAGGAGTTGAAAGGCTGGACAGTTCGTTGCACAACTCCATCTTCTTGTATCGCCGCTTCTTCTTCGTACAACTTTCCTCTTCCTCGCTCACTTCTCCCACTTCGTGAGAAGGTGGAAGTTTTTTACTCTGAAGCAAAGTCTTACACGATCGCTGAATCACTTTTGAACTCACGATGATCAATATCTTCAGTTGGAAGTCGTGTGGAGTGGGAACACTCGTGTTCCAGTCGGTGGGGTCCTCGGATGGAATGTAGAGGCGCTTGCCTAATTTACTTCTTAACAAATAATTTTCGTTGTAGATCGCGATCGTTTACCTTAACAACTGGGCTGTTACTTTCTGCCATTGAACTGAGCAATGAATGAATATCCGTAGGAAGAGTGGGTACCTGAAGAAGAATTCATTCGAGTTGTGAATCACGATAACCTTGATCTCTCGAAGGCGTACTCCTTGATAGTTTCTAGTGCACATCTCAGTCCGATCTTGCTAGTTGCCTCTCTTCCTCGTTGTATTTGTGGTTCATCTTCACCTTCCTCCGGATTCCATATTTCCACTTAATATCATAATCAAATCTTATCTTTGCATAAGGGTAAAGTTTACGTTCGATCCATCGTGAACTTCGTTTGAGTGCAGCAATTAGTCCATCGACACACGCTATCCCATCTTGCTCTTCCACGACAAATGCCCTGCAATCAACAATTCGATTGAGCTCAGCTACTGACCATGGATACCTGTGAGAAGCAGATACAAAGTATCTTGTGAAGGGTTCCTTCATGTCTTGCCATACTGTGGCATGTGAGGGATCAAAGAGCGAAGCGTCATAGGAAAGGAGATATGCGGTGAATCCTGAATGTTCAACTATTTGTCTATCTTGTCGATCACCGACCGTCTATAGTAAGAATGTTGGCGTCTCTCGCAGCTGGACACATCTCGAATTGTTCGATAATTCCTTCACAAGATTCGGTCGAGACTCCGTCCATCTAAAGGTCCAAAGTCCTATCTTTCTTCTTCTTCTCTCTGCTTACTCCTTGTTCTGTTTCCAGAAACAATCGAAGGTCTTGACATGTCAGATAGTCCTTGTTGGCATAGCGCACCATCAGGAAGTACAGCTACAATGGCTGATAAGTTGAAGTTCCGCTAACTGTATTACCTCTGGTCGGGTTGATACTTCTTTGTACAGCTCGATGAAGCTTTCTCGATCAATTTCCCTTGTTGTTTCATCTATGGGAACACTCATTTCCTGTAAGATTCGTGATACAAATAGTCATGATGTAGTCAAGATGAACCTTGAATTTGTGATGTATCCTGGAGGGATGAAGTGCTTTGTTGATCGCGAGTATCGTGGTAACTGTCTCCTTCTCACCCAAGAATCCCTTCTTTTCCTTGTCGGCTTCGTCAAAAACATCAGCCAGCCATCTCAAAAGGGAATGTATATGGTTATGATTACCAGATATGATTATGCTAAACTAAACCGTTTACCTCTCTCGAAGCATCGCATGTGTACAGGAAGGCTTGTCAACTGCAATATTCGTTAGCTACATCATTACGGTACACGAATGAACCTCGATTGGAAGTGAGTGCTAGTAGTCCGGTGACCCAAACATTGGCTTCGTCCACTGAATCGGCTACCAGATCGAGACATTGATAGTCGTCTCCGTATATCAACGAGAAGGTGCAGTCTTCCTGCAGTAAACAACTTGCGAGTCTCGATGTTTCCTTGTAACCTGCAAATCGTTGAGTGCAGATTCCGATGCTCTCAGCAGTTCTGTCTTCCTTCCCACTCGAACCTCCTTAATCGAATCGACGGCAACTGAACCCCTCTACTCTCTCCTCTCAAAGAGATTCGGCTCTCTTACTCTTGGCCTTGTGCACCTTCTTGTTCGTCGGAGTCCATCGAATGTGTGACAGATCGGCATCGAGACTTAATTGATTCATATGAGGAA
This sequence comes from Micoletzkya japonica, assembly GCA_900490955.1. Classification (NCBI taxonomy): domain Eukaryota; kingdom Metazoa; phylum Nematoda; class Chromadorea; order Rhabditida; family Diplogasteridae; genus Micoletzkya; species Micoletzkya japonica. The sequence continues at coordinate 239,443 of LS819354.1, forward strand.
CTGGAGACAAATGAGAGGATAACACGAAGGAACGAAGAGGGAAGAAGAAGAGACTGACACCGAGAAGGTTCAAGAAGGGAAAGGAAGGAGAACCTGAAGGTACGCCGGAACTGACGGACGTTGGAGCGAAGTTTGAGGAGAAGAGTACCCGATTGCATGTGTTGCCAGCAGTCGGCGACTGAAGAGGAACAAGTTCATACGGGTCATCGAGAGAGACTAGAGAAGGATGTCACCATTTGATATGTGCTTCTGTCCGATCTTCCGCGATGAAAAGGAGACAGTTTTGCGTGAGGGAGAGCGGTCTCCTCTCTTGATTAGGGAGCTCCGAAGGGCTGTGTTCCTCAAAGCATTCCTTCCTTGCCCAGCTTGTTTATTCTCTTCTTGCTCTTTTCATAAACATTCGTTCCCTTCTGCACGTATCTAGTCATCTCATCCCCGAATGTTCCCTTCATAGGTCTTCATTTCGTAGCACCAATAACTAAGCATTTTGTCGCACTGTTTGTGAATTTGCGTAAGAAGTGGTTAAATTGAAGAGGACGTCGAGTGTCTGGTGTCTCTAGCTGTGTTGTTGTTCAGTAGGAAGGACTCGTTGAATGGAGAGACAACGATGATAAATATGCAAGAGGGAGTCAATATGAGGGTATGCTAATTCTGCCCCTTTCCTTGTCTTCCTAACCATTCTTGTACCATATTGTATATGCAGACGTCTGTCCTCCTTCCCATCCCGTCGTCCCCTTATCCTTTCCTCTACCTCTCCGCGCCTCTTCCTCTCCTTTCCCTTTTTCCCACATCTCCCCACTCTTCTCTCTCTAAACGTCAAATGCAATCAGTCCCTCACTCAAGTCCTTCACATCATCTGATTTTATTTATTCGCCTTCTTTCGGCTTGTTTGAGAGTGAAAGAGACGGCGCATAAGGGAAAGGAGTTGCATACCTTTGAAAGTGGGAGACTGTGAGACGACTCGGTCGGGGGGTTTGGATAGTTGGCGATGAAGGAGAAGTCACACTCAATTCATCGTACGAAGACATCTAATGAATACATTATGATTGCACGAAAGGAAGGGGGAGGTGTTGAATGACTTGATATGGGAGACAGCATGGAACGGATACTAGGGGAGTGGGAGAAGACGGATGCTAAAGATGAAGGGATAAAGAGAAGACGAGATGCCTCTATTGGAAGACGAAAGGACAGATAGGAAAAAGACACGAAAGAAGAGAGAAGAAGCATGATGAGGAGTGGCAAAAAGGGAATGGAGAGGGCTGCAGAGGGTAAGGGAGAGCATAGAGAGAGGGAAAAGGAGAGGATACGAGGGAAACGGGAGGGGGAGGGTAGAGAGAGAGAGAGAGGGTTGAAGGGCGGAGCGACTCGGTCCTAATTGAGATGTCTGCTTGAGAGGACCAAGGGAGGCATCGGACTGAGAATGACTGCTAAGCATAGGAAGAAGAAGAGAGCAGAACGGAAAGCGGATGGAGTACGCACTTTTGTTTCTCTGCATTCGAGGCCTTTCTGCCATGGCTAAATGACACCCGCGGACCTTTCAGAGATCTAAATAATAGTTCACAACTCGAGATCTATGATTAGAATGTCCACGCAGCTATGTAATTTGTTGAAATCATCTTCATATCTTCAAGGAAATGAAACAGGGGTTTCAGAAATTTTGAAATGTTGTAAATCAATCCCTTACATTAATAAATTTTGTAAACATATATAAAATTCTTGATGAATGATGAATATAAAAAAATACCTATATTTGAATATGTAGCATTATGCCATTTTTTTCTGAAACGCATTCTGCACGGAACAGTGAACAGTGTCGGTTACGGTAGTATTGGGGGAACTTCTGGTTGACGCGCTATGGCGTGCTGCTTACTGTATGTAAACGCAGGCATTTTGTTGAAGTTTTTTGTTTGTTTATTTATGAGCTTTTAGCTTCATTTCGATCATTATGTTTTGTTTTCTGTTTTTATGATGCTTGCTCCGTCGTTGCTTTGTATATTTGCGTTCCCTTGCTTTGTCGTGCATCATTTAATACTCGCGATTACGACTCTTGCTTTCTGTCCATTCCGTCGCATTGCCTTTCTTCAATTTTAAATGGGACGAGTATTGTTGTTGTGCGTATTCGGATGCTCGTAATCCGATACACAGACAACATTCCGACTCGCTCCGTTCTCACATTTATCGCCTTTAACTTTATTCAACAATTTATGCAGCACCTATGTTGCTTATTGTTAGTCGAAAGAAAACAATAACAAAGAGCAGTTGGATGAATAGAGATGAAAGAGTATTCACACCTAATCTCTAGCTGTGTTTATCCGTCGAGTGAGTGGGAGGAGAAGCATTCACTTTAAAATGCTGCCTCTTGTCTGCTTGTCTGCGTCTCTCTGAATGCCATGCTCTCTCGTTCCCTCTCGCCAGTCTCCCCTCTACCCAACAACTCTCGCTTCGAGTCTTCATTGACGATCTTTTCTTCCACCATGCATTTCCTTAGCTTCTCTCAACCTCTCGCTGCTTCCCATACTCCTCTCCACTCTCTCCTTACTTCTTCTCTTCAATCCTACTCTCTCCTTTTCCCGTTCTCTTCAAATACAAGAGGGAAGTAGTTGCACGTTCTAACATTCTCAATGGATCCGTCTTCTTCGTCTGGTCCTCCTTCTGTTCCTTCTATTCAGTTGCCTCAAGAAGAAGAACAGGAGGAGGAGGACGATAGTGATGAAGCGAGGTAGTCTTATCGTATCAGCCATCCGTCCCCTTCTCCCCTCTCCTTTTCTCTATCTTCATCTCACTCCCTTCACCCCATTCATCTTCTGCCTAATATCACACTGCTTGCTCATATTTCGTTGTGAATGCTTCTTCAGCATGGATCCAGATATGAGAACTTCTTCCACTATGCCGATCAGCTCACAGCTTTTCACCCTTCTCCCCTTCTTTACCCCTTCACTCCTCTTCCTTTCCTTTCCCGATTCCGATCATTTGTCAATGTACCGTACACTCATTCTCAGACGCGAAAAGGTTCTGTGCGACGCGAAGCTCTTCCTTGAGAGAAATAAGTATCGAGGCTGGGAAGATCAGGTGCTTTGCTACTTCCCCTCGTAACTTTCCCTCTTGCTCTCCTCCCTCTCTACCTCCCTCCTCCCCCTCACTCCCTCTCGCTTCTCCTTCTGAAATAGACCATTGATCAGGTGAATGCATTGATCGGTTCGTGTGATATACCGTACTGCGAACTCCTCACCGAGGACAGTCTCGAGGACAGTATGTCGAGAATAGCCAGAAGTCGTTCAGTCGATTTGTCTCTTCTCTCTCGGTAAGTCGGCTACCGTAGGACACCTTAGAAATGCATAGCAACAAGATACAGTAAGCTTTGAGGAAAGTGTGCACATTTCCTTGGTTTTTATTATAGTTTTTTTACACATGAGCTCAGAATCTCATGACTGTTTGGCTAAACTATAAAATGCTAAAATATTCTGCCCGCTAGCTTGAAAACTTCGTTCTCGATGTGACTTTATATTAGAAACTATTGATTGAAGTAGTATGTCTACTAGTTTGTTGAATGTTGATAAGTGTAAAGTGTGCAGGGAGAAGTATCTGTCACGTTGGTCAAGAGAGAACACTCCTGTCGAGAATTGTGAGAGATACGAACGACATCTGAGAAGGAGCTTCACTCCCGTTAGGGACATCGCCGGGCATGAGGTTTCCTTTTATTGAATTTAGATTGTTCACTATTTTTGTATTATAATCACATATGAAAAAGTATAAAGTTACTTTGAGGTGATCAACGATACTCGTCGTCCTTATTCTTCTTTCCGTTGCCGCACCCCGCTTGGAGCTGTCACTGCTCCCTATCACACTAACATCTCCTACAGGTTAGACACTCCATTTATTGATTGATATATTCGTTTTCTGCAGAAGTGAGTTGGAGCCTATTCGGAAGTACGACGTGTTCCAGCTTCGATCGTGGAGCTATCCGATCTATAAGTAAGTCTCCACCTCTTAAGTGATATACCGTGTCCTTGCAGATACATCTACCGTGACACGCACTCGTCTCGACCGTACTCCCTCACTCGTGCCTATGCGACTACTCCGGTCTACACACCCCCTCAGATGACGGCTGAATGCAGACCTCTCACTACGCGGAGGGGATACTCGGGTCAGTTCCAGTCGTCTCCGTTATCTTTTGGGACATAGGACTAGTTAGCTCTAGATGTTTACTGGAATAATCATTTTCAGTCCTTTTGAAGCGAGATAAGTCTGTGTAGGTTATGCGTACCTCGCGACGGAGTCAAGTTTCGATGTTACGAGTCGTCCCCGCTCAACATCCAACTATTCACTGTCCCGACCGTATCTCAATGTGTGCGTGTCTTCCTTCCCCTTCCCCCTTGTTCCCTATCTCCCTTTCCTCCTTCTTCTTCCTTCTTCTCTTCTTATCTCCACGTCCCCTCTCATCTCCCCTTTTCAGTTCCAACTACTTCTCGAAGTCCTATGGCTCCTCTTCCCTTCGTCACTTCAACTCCTACCGTCCTCGTCCGTATTTCACTCGAATTCCTACCTACTACGCTCCCTACTACTAAAAGTATTAGTAGTCTCGCTACTGCTTCATGTTATAATCCCCTTCTCCTGCCTTGTTCATACGAGTGTCAAATAACAAAGTCGTGGATTGACTCGCTTACGCAGAGAGAAGTAAAACTTGATTTATATGCGTATTATTACTGATCAAAAGACTTGTTAATGCGGGCGACGGTGTTCTTGGGCGTTTCGTCAACTATCAATCTGAAGACATCTGGACGGGAATAGTGACGAATAGGATCCAGATCGAAGCGAGCCTGCAAAGAGGAATGGGATGAGAATGAAAAGAATGGGAGACCTTCGGAATAATGGATAGATCGAGATCGATGATAGAGAGGGAAGTAGAAGAGAAGTTGGGAGTGAGAAGAACCTTCCCAAGGGGATCGATTACACATGAACCTCCACGGATTAGTATCTGGAAGGGAGTAATACATTTAGGGCGAGGTGGTATAGAGTACATCGTCGTCCTTGTGATTTATGCGTTGTTGGTGATCCGAAGGAAAGTCTTTAGCCTGCAGAAATTGACAAGCGGACACGACGAAGCATCTGCCTAATAATGATTGGCGGTGTTTCCATATTCCCTTTTTATGTTCTCTGTACCTTCCAGTGCAATCGTTCTCATCGTAGCCAGCCATTCATCTCTTGAATCGACAGTTGGAGCGAGAAGAACTTCCATTCCTGCGTATTCATTTTCTCTTATTCATCATTCGTCGAGGTCACTGCCTCCACTACTTCCACAGTATATTTGCTCACAGCGTTTTTGCTGCCCTCTCAAAAGCTATATGTGCTTAGGTTGAGGCGTATAGTCTTGTCTTTCGTCGACGACCTTACCTTTGGAATAGAGTGCCATTCGGTAGAGCGGCATGTAGTTCTCCCAACAAATGGCACTTCCAATCTTGCCTATGGGTGAATTGACAACTGGCATAGTCGACCCATCTCCCTGTCCCCATACAACTCTTTCGAGTGCAGTCGGCATCAGCTTGCGATGTTTCGCCTTAACAGAATTAATTTGAACTGTGTGTCATTAAGATACCTACATACAGCTCTCCCAGTGCGTTGTAGTAGAATACAGAACAATAGAGAGTAGAACCATCCCTCTCGACTACTCCGGTCACGATGAATATCCCTGAATATTGAATAATTATTGTAACTTTTGCAAGAGTCTACCATTCTCCTTCGCACATTCTCCAATTTGTTTCGATTCATCGCCATCTGCGGAGATTGAAGCACTGAAATATCTGAAGAGAGTAAGATACAGATAGGAATTGTATTCAGATTCGAACCTAGCGAATTCTTCCCGTCCTTCGTTGGATCGTAGTCCCAACACCACTCCGAAATCCAATTCCTTAGGATATCCTCCGACGAATGCTTCTGTTAGGAACATATCAGTGCAGTCATTTATTTTTAAGGTTTTTTGCCAATACCTATTTTGCAATAAGCTCATTCAACTCAGCAATGGAAATGTCGTTCTTCGAATTAGCGATAATGTTTGCTTTGTTTTGTCACGTAGTACACCGACCTTTCTCTGTCAGTCTGCTCCCTACGATCCGTTCTTATCTCACTCCTTCTCTTATCTAGTGATAGTATACGAATACGGACTATTTATGTCTTTATGCCATGATATGCTTGCTAAGCGATTGGCAATAGTTCTAATACAGCGTGTATGATATGGAAATGGCTCGGTTGATCGGAATAAGCGTTCGGTGATCGAGTTTCCACAATGCAAATAGCGAATAGACATCAACGAAACACTCAACATTAGAACCCTCTCACATGATTCACTAACGCATTCATTGCCTGCATCTCTAGCTAATATGTAGTCTAGAATATGAATATGTAGGACGGAGAAGTGCTATCATAAGGTTGTTTTCTATAGCGGAGCACCACAGATCTTGTGTTTTGAATGCCCTTTCTTAACCTGTTTACCGAGGTGTTTTACGGGTTGCTTTTCGCTCATAAGAAAGGCCTCGTTGTTCTTTGTATCTTCTTTCCTAAGCTTACTACTATTACTTCCGTCTTTACAAGTTTGAACGAAAGATCGACAACATCTTCCTTGTTTGACTAGGGGTAAGCAACGAACCGGGAAAGAGAATAAGCTGAGCTCCCTTGGAGGCTGCTTTCTTGGTTGTTCTGGAAGGACAGTCGATAGGGAAGGGGGAGAAGTGCACTCACTGGAAGAGTAGTTGGAGGGTTGCCGGGGTGTCATAGAGTTTCGTTCCAACCTGGGCTACCGCCACCCTCGCACTCATTTCTGCTATCAACTATTACTGTTGAGTGCAAGCAAAAATGTCGCGCGGATGGGGTTGATCGGTAATAGTTGGAGAGAATGAATGCGTCAAGGCGTGAGCGAGAAAGAATAATTCTGTCTCATAAAGTCTTACAGATACAATAGTTAGATATAGCTAAAAAATGGATGAAATAGTTCTAGAGTTCGTTGAATTGAGAGAGAATTAAGAATTAGCTAATACAAGCAACATCACTGAATATACTCAACGAATAAACGAATTTCATCGCGCCTGCCGTGGGATAAAATCATTCGTGAGCCGAGAGGGCCAAGTAGCCATTCATAGTGTTCCGACTCATGTGTCCACACTATCTCTCCCTCTCTTTCCCTCTCCCTGTCTTCCACTCTCATTTGTCATCTTCCCTTTATCACCGTTCTGCACATACTCCTATTCTCGTCGGCAGTTCAAGAGTTCATTGACTCAAACATCTACTTTATTAACAAACACACGTTAACTCATCGTTAAGCTGAGCACTCACAATACCCGTAGTAAGCAATGCCAAAAGAATTGTGATAGGGGGAAGGAGGGAGATTATTAAGGTGATAAGGAACATGATTAGGGTAAGGGTTTGGGTTAAGGGGGAAACAACAAGAGAGGGAGGAGTGGAATGCTGGAGTAGTAGTTAGAGAAGCCTCATACAACATTCTTGCATCATACTTGAAGGGAATGAAATATGGATGGAATGGGGAAGGGGGACAGACAAGACAGTGATAGACCCGATATAGGGATGACGAGAGACTCTCACTAGGATTATGTTCACGAGACAATTCATGACGGGAGCTGTTCTATCACATGTGTACGTACATTCATTAATGACTTCCTAATGGCTTAAGAGTACTGTCTAACAGTTCCCTAAAGACTTGAGGACGTGTCCAAATGACCTCAAGGTCACTTACCCTAAGGGCATAAGGACACTTCCCTGAGGGCCTACTGATATAATTCCCGTTCACTCTTCTGCGTCGTCCGAATTCAGGAGTTTTCCCATTGATTGTGACGATTGGCCACTGGTAGCCATGAAAACCTGAATAGATATGATAAATTCAATGAGCGGGATAGGTTGGTTATATAGGGAGATACTTGAGCATGGACCGTACCTTGAGACACTGTTTGAAGTGTAGTGTTTTGAAGCAGTTAGCCCGGCATTCGGACCGTAGATTAGGTCGTTCGTGGGAGAACATCTCATGGCACATCAAACATACTCGGTCCATCAAATCGTGTAATGCGGGTCGTCGAAATACCTAAATGTTTTCATTCATATTGTTCCTTTTTCAGAACAAAATCGACATCCACGTGCTTTATGTTTTCCACATTTCTACTTAGTTAAGTTTTCCCTACGTTCCCAAGTCTTGATTTTCGTTCAAGCTCTTACGATGCCAATTAATTTTGATCGGGAAGGAATGAAAATATCTCACGCAGCTAACTTTGTCCCGATAATGGGCTCGCGCTGACGATTGTTTCAAACGTGATTACGTATCGTTTGTATCACATCATATAAAGAGAACTGACGCATAACAGACAAATGAGCGATTGAATTATCTTCTCCACTCTTCCATCAGAAACTCGTGTTTTTTCCCGGTGCACGGATGTAAAGGGCAACTACCTCACACGTTCACACGCCGTTTTCGTTTGCATCTCATACTTTTTGCAGTGTCCTGTCCACTCTGACGTACTATCTTTACAAATATAAGCAGACTCTATCGCTTCGTTGAGTTTATGTCAAATGTATTTCACATCCGCGCACTTTTCCAACGCATTCTTGCAAAGTATGCGGAAGTATGCGCAGTTCTTTCGAATCTTGCGGAACAAAAGTCACAAAGACGAAGATTATTCTGCAAAAGGTTCTTAATTTAGGCGTATTTTGGAGTTCATGGAATGACCAGTGTATGAAGAAAAGGGTGATATGAACTAGCGAACAATGGTTGCCTTCTAACAATACCTACAACTTCTTTTAAGGTAAATCTTCCTTTCTATTATCCCTTTGACATTACGTATCTGTTTGTGTGTGGTACGGTCTCAAAGATTCATGTGAGAGTCCCATGATTATTAGCCAAATCACGAATTTACATCATGCTACAAAACAACTTTTATTTTAATTAATTGAGCTGCGTGAACAACGAAAAAGCAATGAGCGCCTACTGTAATGAGTATGGATGATAACCATGATATTATATTAAGTTTCCAGTTGACTTGACTATGAATATCGCTGATCCGGAAATGCGTCTTTGCTATGCATATTTTGTTCTAACATCTCCCTCCTCCGTCCTGGGAATAATTAAGCATGGTCTGGTAGCTGAATAGACCTCCAATAGACTGTACCTCTCATAAGTCCATTCAAATAGTCCATTCATCTCAATTATTCGTTTGTGCGCTTCAATAGCTTCTATCCTATACTTAGCATGAACAGTCAGTCAGCTTCTTCATTCAGGTAATCACTAGGCGCCTTCAATGTCTACAAATTTTTTGGAAAGTTGTTTGGACCGACGTCAAAAGGGGAAGGTGAGCAGGAAATAGATGAAGATTGAGATTACGCGATGGATTGTAAGAGAAGAAGTGTCAGCTACAAAATGACAAACCTTGCACGACTTTGTTGCATTCTTACTCCGAACGAGGTAGACTTTGCAGTTAGCAGGAGGGATGATCATCAAGCACAAGAGGGCTATCGTTAACAACCAAATATGTCGATTCATCTGAAGGGATTGAGATGACTGGGAGGGCGACCAAGAAGAAGAATTACGAGGGAATAACGATGAGGAGATGGATGCATCACTGACAAAGGAAATATCGACAATAAAAGGATGAGGAGGAAATGATACAAGACTGTTGTAAGAAGACGAATCATCGGATATAACGCATTCGACGAATCGAAGAATCAGGACAGAGACCAATGTGGAAATGGAAATGAAGCGATTAGGGAAAAGGTGGAAGGAGATGAAATAGGAGAAGAGAGAGATGTGAGGAAGGTACCGTTGTCTGAAGGAAGGAAAGAAGGACCCTCGTCATGGAGAGGAATGGACAGCTTCCATACCTACCCTTCCCACTCTAAGACAAATATCGTTTGCAAGTGGAAGAAGCAGAAGGAAGAGAGGGGAGACGACTGCACAGAATAAGTGATTATGAGGGACGAAAGAGGAATTGACAACGGACATTGAGGAATGACATGAATGCGAACAGGGAGTTGAGAAGGAGATGGCACTGGTTTGAGGAGGGAATGTGACTCATTCGACACACATACACGCACCATACTCATTCAGCTACTCTCCTTCAACCACTCACACCCACGGAATTACTAATGCATTCACACACTGTCATTCACAGATTGACCCAACGCAATGTTGTTAACAAAAGCGAAGGCGGGTTCCAGAAGAGCGAGGAAACGGGGGCCTTTGTAAGCATGGGTGAGCAAGAATGAGAGATGAGAGTGTTGTGAAAGATTAGGGGGAAGGCAGATAAATGGTATAGAGGAAGGGATATGAGGGAAGGGGAGGAGAGCGAGGGGAGGAGAGGGTACAAAGAGTAGGAAGTGAATGCAAAGGGTAAAGGAGGGGGACTATTAAATCCCTTGCGACTCATTCCATCCAACTTGGCATTTAGACATGGAACCATTAGAAGGAGCGAGCGAGACACTGTAATTAAGAAATAATGGCTACTGTGAATGAAAAGCCCTTAACAAGGACTGATAAACATTACGCATGCACAAGACTAGACATCTACTGCTCCGATTAGACTTGGTTCACTTTTTAAAGAGAATCGCATTCTATGGGGATCCCAACTGAAGATGATCGATAGTTAGTGAGACTTGCAAGAAACAGGAAAAAAGAAGTAAGCTAAGTTGGCGAAGGGAGAGTATGGAGGAGGGAGATATAAGGGATTGGATGTTTAGAGAGAAGCAGAAGAACGGAAGGGGGACGCGTTAGGGGAAATGAAGGATATGTCGGAAGTTGAGGGTAGACGGTCGAAGGAGACACAAGCTTGTTGCTATTAAGCCTGTTGACGGAGATTGGAATACTAGATGTCTGTGATACAATGACAAACTGCTCACTCCTGCTAGTGAGACGTACAATTCCGACTGATTCAGTCTAATACAAAGAATGAAGGCTTCTGCATCTGGTACACTTGTGTTCTCATTTCTATCTGAAACGGGACAAGCCCACAAGACGTGTATAGTTGAGGTAGACAGGATCCCGGCGGCGTCTCAGTCCGTCGTGCTATTCTCTGTGTATGCTTCCTCCTATCGCCCTACGCAAGTCTTCTTCGACTGCAGAAGACAGCTCTAATATTACGAGTGCTGCTCTTTCCATTCTCCAACTCATTCCACGCATTTACCCTCTCTTCCTCCTTCCTCCATCTTCTCTCTCCTTCCAGTTCTCTCTCTGTTCCATCCGTACCGGTCATTGCCTTCCCTCAACTACAATCTGATCTTCGGACAATTGTATCTTCGATGAGGGGAACTTGTAGCGAGAATTGGAGAACCGAGGGGAGCGAAGTTTGGTTTGGAGAATTGTCGTGCAGAGGAGCACAGAGGGGCTAAATCTGATGAGTCTGTACGAGGCTGCCAGTAAAGTGCCTGCATACTAAGCAGATACGTCATATCCTTCAATTGATGACAGATCGTACCTCTCATTATCAGAGAAGGAAGATCGTCTATGTAAGGGTTCAGACGCAATATATACTTAGTTCCGATAATATAGATAAACAGTTATATTGTTTAGGACCGTCTGCGAAAGGTGGGTATAGCATTATCAAAGAGGTGGGATTCCGGGTAGGAAGAGTCAATAGTGGTACAACTCCGTAGTGAATTGTGTGTAGCATCTTCGTCTTTCTTTGGTGTAAAGAGATAATGGGTGGGTGGGTAGAAAGTGTCAACTAGTAGCAGGCAACTGATACACTGCAGTTATTAAATGTTGTGACGTAGAAGGAAGTGGAAAAGTAGAATAGAATGCAGAAAAGCTGAGCGACTGGTCCACTGAAGACTCAGAGATGAAGGAAGAAAGAGTACACTCCTCTCACAAAACCAACCAGCCTACAAATGAGACCATTCTTCATACCAAAAATGACTAGTTAACCTTTAGATGTGCACTTACAGATAGCTGACCAAAGCTTTCCTCTATGATGTGAGTGGGAGAATGGGGAAGGGATGATGAAAGTGAAGTGAATGGAATATGAGAGCGAGGGTGAAAAGAGCAAAGGAACGAAGGGCATAGATAGGGAGGGAAGGGTAAATGGCAGATGATGAAAATGAAGGGAGGGGAGAAGGTGGAGTACGGTAGAGGGTACGGAGATACGGTAGGATACGAAGAGGAGGAAACGCTTAGAGATAGACAGACCAGAGGCAGACTACAGTGCAGTCTACGAGTAGTTTGTAGACTCTTTGTTATTCGTATTGGGATAATTTTCGCTTTGTGCAACAAGGATAGCAGAATGTACAATGAAGATTGAGATAAAAGAAACCCTTTCCGTCTGGTCTTTCTTCGAGCGAGAACTTGTCTCTTCTTTGCAACATTTCTTGTAAAAGCCACTTTATTAACGTTGATAAATACTTCGTTGAGAACAATCGAACCCGTAAGTGAGTCAACAATCACAATCCATAGCATACAATGACACTACAACCTCTGTCTAATATCGCTAGTTTTCTATGTATAAATTGTTCTATAACTCTGTTTCTCTCTGACAAAAAACAACGACAATGGTCACATAGTGACAATCGCAATTCTACAGGACTTTCATATGATGGGTTGGGCAGTGCCAAAGAGCGAATAAATAACACATCCGATGATACATTGAATGGCTGAGAGAAGGAAGACTGCAGACCAATCTTCATGAGTTTGTTCGAGAATGTGACCCGCAACGAAGACTCCAATGAATCCCGTTATGGAACCGAATGAATTGAACACTCCTGAATAACGCTTATATTGTTTTTCAATGATGACTGGATAAACTCTAAAGCAACTGACCAAAGACAGCTCCCGTGTGGTTAGGAGCAAAATCCGTAGGATTGACTGAGACTCCTCCATGATGAAGACCACGGGCACTCATAGCAAGAGCGAAGAGGAGAAGAGTGAGAGGGAAGGGGGAAGAAGGTGAGAGAAGAGACAGACATATGGCCATGGCTATGAGGGACGATCCCTCCAGCGCCTTACGGGATACTGTAAGTGAGTAGCCCCGAGAGTGGAGGAGTTGGCAGAGCAGAGGGGACACGAGGGAAGTGAAGACTATGCACAGACCGGGGAGCACGTTGTAGTACAGGGGCTGAAGGGACACAAGTCATGCCACGAATTTGTCACGAAATTATCGTTTGGAAATACATCTAAAGTCTCTCGCGAATGTGCTCAAATATTTTTAAAAATGTTTTGGCTGAACAGGAGAATTGAAAGAGAGGGTAGTGCCTACATTGACTTGCGGGTAGACTTCGTGGAAGAAGGAAGGGAGCCAATTGAACATGATCATGTAGGCATTCGTGCCACTGAAATGAGCGACGGCTGCGGCCCTGAAAAGAAGTTGGGAAGATAGGGGAAGGGGGGGGGGTAGAATGAAGGGAGGGGACTCACCAGAACGAGGGATGGCTGAGAAGGGTCGACCACGGCACTTGCGACGAACTCAACACCTTCGGCTGAAGATTTGTTTTGAGACATTAAGATAAGCTTGATTGATCCTAAGAAACAAAAAGATAAGCGAAAAAGTTGAACAAAATTAAATTAATCAGCTATTAATCAGCTATGCATACCGTATGAATCGGGCTCGATTTGCGATAAGAAGATAGAAGAGTGTGGTAAACGGTTACCCAGATGAGGGAAATACCCCCTAAAACACATCGTGTAAAAACACACATAGCATTATCTTCAGGGATCATTAAAATAATTTATGAGAAGAACGAGATAAATAAAGAGTGAAACTGACCTACCAGATGGAAGAGAGCCCTCCATCCAAGAGAGTCCACTACAACACTCCCCAGGCCTCCCGCAACTACCATTCTGCAATAAGGAGACTATGCTACAGTTGCAAAAGAAGCACTATCAAGAAGCAGAACCTGAGTAACAAGATATTTATATCAAGATATTATATTATAATAAGCGTACCCGACGTGCGTTCCAGCCAAACACAATCCGAATATCTTTCCCTTCTCTTTGGCTGCAAGATTCTGTGAACACAATGAGGCCATGCACGGCATGTAGAAACCTCAAATCACTTCTTTTAAGATTATACTCCAATTAGGCTTATCGCACCCCCACATTATAGCTATCTCAAGTAAGCTTCCTCCTAGATGCCTTATTTCTCAAAAAGCTCCGTATGCATAAGAGATGACAAACTTTGAGCGACTCCGAGGATAACCCGTAGAATGATTGAGAATAGAAGAGTGTGAGAGGAGAGGGAGGCGAGATCGAAGAGAAGAGGAGTGGCGATGGTGAGAACGGACCAACACAGCGACGACAGCAACACTAACTCTTCTCCCCCGTACTCATCTGACAGTATACCTTCACTCCCGAATACTCTCTATCCTCTCCTAATGGCACAATTAAAGTATCATTGGCTTCAACAAAATGCCATTATCGGTGACTAATCCGTACAGGGACAAACATAGATTACTAAGCCTGTGACTCATGCAAGAAAGGAAGTAGAACCTGCGAGATTGCCCACGAATACTTGCGATATTGCATATCCCCAGAAGAAGGCTGAGAGAACTGTTCCCTGAACAGTTTGTTATTCACCTGTTGACAGACAGTCGTCTCGCATTCTAATATCATGACACACGCCTATCCTTCTTTCTCTTTCTCTAAACAGAGATCACACGGTTCCCTCGAGAACGATCTATGTACAAACTAGGAAAGAAGGAACAAGCACTTGACAGATCACTATCCAAACAATGAATACGAATGAATAGCCTGATAATGATGTGAGAGTGAACCCACCGACCAACTCTTGTTCCAGTCAAGTTCCTGTGCCACCTGCGACATGGCAAGGGGAAGGGTTGCCCGACAGGCATACAGCATAGCTGATCCCACGAACAGGGCAAGCGACCACTCACGAGTTGACTTTCTGGAGTGGACGATTAGGATGGACATATAGATAAAGGGAGACTCACTCATTCCATCCTCGCTCTGCTTCACTTCGTCCCATTGACTGACCGCACACGCAGAGGAATGAAGGGGGAATGAACCGAGAGAAGACAGCGAATGCTTTATGGAGAGTAGTACACTTTGAATACACGTGGACAGGCAAGGGACAAAGAGAAGTGGAAGGGAAAGAGAGGGAAGAGGGGGGAGGGGCGAGAGAGCAGGGAAAACACACAGAGCGATTGACACACAGACAAGAGATAGCAAGAGAGATGAATAGGGAATAAATGGAAGGAATGAAATGAAATGAAAACAAAAGAAAAAGGGAGAAAAGGGGAGGAATGACAAGAAGCAGCTCTAGAGGGTTAAAGGGAAAGTGGAGGTATGAGGGAAGGGAAGGGGAATAGCTTCGAGGGAAGAAGGTTACTAGGAGAGACATGCGCCAGTCACTTCTCTGCTGTGTCCTTGTACTTCTGTTTCGATCTGCCCTCCTCCATGTGAATATGGATTCTATATTATGGAATACGCAATATAGGAATGGGGAATGGGGATATTCTCTTGAAGTCTTCAAATTCGGCCTATTCCTTCTCTTCAGCCGTGACCAATACGGGAACCACGAATTCGATACCTTAAAGAGATAATGGAATCTCACTGAAGATCGTCTCGGAACCATCTTTTGGTCTCTCCCTTACGATAGAAGAGTACATACCTGGCATGGCTGTTAGTTTGAGAAGATGGTGAATGGATATGATGGGATTGATATTTAGAGGAAGGAAGGGGAGACGGGTGTACGTGGGAAGAGCATCGAAGGGAATACGAAGGCAACACGAATCTATCGACTGAACTATCGCTTATCTCCCTGCTTTATGGACCGTTATTCCCGCCTAGAGAAGGAAAGACCCTCAACTGTTAGTTGTTCTCTTCCCCTCGTAATCTCGTCGTCTCACCTCAGAAGTCCTCGCACTGACACTTCCACAATGCTCCTCATCCATCACCGCATCCCATATCTTCTTCTCATCGATATGTTCATATCGACTCCTTTATCATACTGTATTACAGTACCCCTCCCTCCCCTCCCTTACCTTGCTTCGTATTCGCTTCGCACAATCAGCATTACAGTGACATCTCGAAGTTTCTTGCGAGAGTTGTTCTTGATGTGTATGATGGGTTCGATGGTCTAATTATGAAAAGAAAAGGAAGACAGAGACGGAAACACTTACTTCTCCAATAATGAATACTCTACGCTTCAATTGGATTTGTAGAGAAACAGTGCCAAATGGAAGCGTACAACATGTGAATTCTATCTGAACAGGGCAACGTTTTCTTGTGGCCGTATCTCTGACTAGATTGAATCCCTCCTATTTACTATTCCGAAATGTCTAAGGACGTAATAAAAAGAGGCTTTACTTCGTCTTTGAGTTGGATTGGATTGAGAAGGAAAGAGGGAAGGAGGGAGCGAAAAGAACGAGAAATAACGAGGAAGGGAAAAACTGCAGATGACGAAGCCTGAGAGATGGGGTATCGGAGGGACGGTTAGAGTACTGTAGAATACTGTACACTAAGCTCCTTTTAAGCTTAAAAACACCATTTTAACTCAACAAACCTTTTTCTATAATCATAGTTTCGATAAACCTGCTAACCTGGTCACTATTCGCATCTAGCCTCACTCTCACTTCATAGCGAATATTACCGTATTGAGATTGATAAGAGGAAGGGCATTGATCGGGAATTGGAACCTACAAATGAATTACGAACGGAAAGGGGAGGGGGAAGGGGATACTTTGAGGGAGATGTGATGGCGACCGAGGGGAAGGGATGATTGTGATAGGAGAAGCAGGGATTGGGACCAGTACATCTGTAAGGGGTACGGTACACAACGCGGAGCAATACGAACAATCATTGCTTTTCCCCCTTCAGATCCCCACCCAATCATAGTTAATGGACTGAGAAGCCAGGAAAGTCACCCACTATCTCCTTCTCGTATATCTTATCCGTGTGCACATTGATCCATCCTGCTTTGGCTATTCCGCATATATCGGCAGTCAACGAGTCTATGTGGATATCCGGATCGGAAGAGTCGAATAGAACCTAGAGAATAGAGCATGTGATTCGCCCCACGATTCGCCTCTCATTCGCCCCACGCAGCAAAGAATGGAGGGTCATTCGTCTCACGACAAAAGGAGCGTGGGAATGAATGATTCGCCCCACGAGGTGGGGCGAATCGGCCATTCGCCCCACGCTAGTCTATTGAGAGAATGAATTCTTTATGAATAGAGAGCCTAACATCAAGCAAATTAGCAGATTTTTTAACGTAATAATCTTTTATTATCCGTAGAATGGTAGACCCGTCTTCGTGAATTCTTTTGCACTGATGGTTCGAGGTTGGAGTTAAGGGTCCGTGAGGCGAATGGGGGGTCATATGCCTCACCATTCGCCCCCGCTCATGGGGCGAATGAGGGGCGAATGAAAAGAGAGCGCGGTGCGTGAGGCGAATGAAGAGACTCAAAGGGCATGAGGGGCGAAGGGGGGGGGGCATGGGGCGAATCACATGCTCTACTAGAGAATAGGCATTTGCTAAGTCAGTAACTACCGTAGGATCGATTCTGATAAGTTTTGCACATATTCTTAGTATGGTTACGGCAAAGCAACTTCGACATTCGCGCTTATATTTTTTTAATTTAAAAATTCAAGTCTAATTTCAAAAATATGAAAGACTCAGACCTTAGCTGTGAGCTCATCGCCAGCCATGAATCTCTCCAGACCAAATACCATATTGAGTTGAAGAGTCGGAATCTGACAGTCTACTTTATGATTTGGGCAATAAATAACTTCTGTTCTACTATAAACAATTGAAGATAGCGAAAAGATTAAGATGAATAAATGCACGTACCCTTTGAAGAGGCATTATGACGGGATATCAGAGAAGAGAAAGGGAAGAAATGAGTGTAGTGAGTGAAAGAGAAGAAGGGTACACAGAGGACTGAAGGGCATAGAGGTAAGGCACTTATTATTGTGTAATAACACTCCCTCCTTACTAGCTTCCATTGCCCTTTCATCCCACCTTGTTCTTATGATGCAGCGAAAAGTTGAAGTCAAAGAGAAGGTAGAAGAGGGGAGGAGTGAGGGAGGGAGAGCAGGAGGGAGGGGGAGAGAAAGAGAGGTAAAGAGAGAGGTAAGAGATAGAGAGATGGCGGGAGACTGCCTAGTCACTCTCAATTATTCACTGCGACTCAGGCCTCTCAACTCTTTAATTATTCCCAATTCAATGCAATTTGCTCCTATGCGAAGTGTCTGCTTTCCTCATAATCCAAGGGAATTTGTGAGGTGGGAAATTAGATGGTTTAACTGACACCTGACATGTGGATGAGTGGAGTATCTAGAAAGTCTCGATGTCATGCATTTCAATAGGCGTAATAGAATTGATAGGATAAACAGTTTCTCTCTGTGATTTGATGCGTTTAAGATCTTTATTTATCATAAATTCAATGCATTTTTCCTATGCGAAAGTGTCCGTTTTGATTGATCATAATCTTTCGATACTCGTAAGCGTAAATATTTAACAACTGACATTGCAACTGACTATGCAAGGCTATGGAAATATATACAATTGTCAAGCGAAGGATAAGTGAATCGAGAGAGAATAGAGTGAAGTTACGCGTAGGGAATGAGATAGAGAATGAAGGTGAGATCAGAAATGACACTGCTAAACGACAATCGGTAATTCGAGTCCATATAGCCTATTTCTCGACTCCGTAAGTAACCTCGATTCCGAATCCATCTAAGCCTCTTACTTTTACCTATTGGGAACGATCTTCAGACTTGAGTAATTCATTCGTAACGGGGTCAATCAGTAACCGATCTCTTCGATAGCATTCTCTGGGAATAGGTCCGGGCTGTCATCAGCTCGCAAGTCTCCACTGTGCTTCCCTCTCCAGTGAGACCTGTTAGCTTCCTTAAGAGCAAGGTTAAGCTACTATTAATCTAGAGTAAAGGGTAGAATAAGAAGATAAACCTCGTAGTTTCCCTCCTAATCAGCTTCGTTTTGTGCAGCAATCGCTGTCGAAAAGAGGCAGAGGAAGTGCAGAAAAGAACGAAGGTTATCGCCTTTCCGAGAATTACGAAGAAGGTCGTGAGGGTACTCTTAATTACACGATTAAGAAGATAATAGAAAATTACTCTGCAGCCTAGAATAGAAGAAGTGTGCATGAGAGATATTGAACAAGTCATGCACAACTTACATGCGTGTTAGAATTGAAAATGATGAGAGAAAAGGCACTAGACACAGTGAAAAGAACAACTCATTTATCGGATAAAGAAGAAAGAAAGGCACAGCAAAGTGGAGTGTTAGCTTCATTCACGAATCGTGCAGGGACAAAACGAAAGGATAGGGAAGGACTCACTAAGTCTACGCTCACTATGTGAGGATGGAAGGCTGCGACTACGTTAAAGACCGCAGAAGGACCCTGGAAATGGATACTATCCAATGACAGTCTTCTCTCTTCACATTTCCAAAGCAGACTCTTCACTTCGTTGAAGAAGCTCACATTGTACAACAGATAATATGTGTTGTGCTAAGTCATTTTTGCATTTTGAACTCGGAAAATATTGCCAGAATGCTGGCAAGACGATTTGTGTGTGTGAGAAAAACTATTATGTATGAATAGAAGATTAAGAGGACCTGTGTAATAGTGAAGCTCGTGACAATAAGAATGACCGTACTGGCCACTTTCTGTTCAACACTTCGTTGTTTCGTCTGCTCCGTTGTCTCTTTGAGAATGTGCTTTTTCCTGTTGAGAGGAATGGGCAGAGATTGAGGGGACGAGTACCTCTTCTTGATAGTGAGAATAAGGAGAATGTTGGAGAGACAGACGAGGACAATGGGAAGGAAGACGACCAGGACTGCATTGATAATAGGGAACCAGCGAACGATGAGACGCAGCCATTGGGGGTTTGGGTTCGTTTGATTGGGGCGCAGCCAGCTGAATACCCATTCCACTCTTGGTACGATCAATACGTCTTTTTTCAGATATACTATCTTTTCACTGTAAATAAAAAAACCAATAAACACCAAAATTTCAGCGCTTCTTGAGTTCATTCTTACGATCTTAAGTTTTCAAACTTATGAATTCAGGTTCATCGGTTCGCCTACATGATCAAATCCTATGCGCGGAAACCGCTATTCGCTCTTACAATTACACTGAGCGAAATTACCCTAGCCCGCTAGGGTATTGATTCCCTAGAGAATTTTTAGGGTAATTTCACCCTCTAGGGTAATTTCGTTGTGCGCTGTACCGTGCCAACGCCAAAATACCCTAGCGGCTAGGGTAATTTCGGGGTTAGGGAATAATACCCTTAGGGAATGCCTCATCGTAATTAGCCTTAGGGTATTTTCGCTCAGTGTAGAAAGCTTGGAATGCTGTGATGTGTCACACTTTGAGCATTCATAAATGTCCCAGTAAATATGTTGTCCAATTATAGATGTGCGTGGAACTGACGTGTTGGAGTCCTGGTGTACACACCATGCATGTGGCTGGGTTCCACGACAGAACATCTTACTTGCGCAATGATCTGAGGAGGGGAATTGAAGAGCATTCAAGGGAGAGATAGGAGATAGAACGTTGTACGAAGGACTCACAGGAAAAGTGATTGTAGAAGGTAAGGATGCCTGTAGTGACGACTATGACTACAGTCTGAAACGATCATTTTCATTACTGGCATATAATATACCGCATATTCGGACATTTTGTGACATTTGCAAAGACCCAATCGGCACAATCGGTAAAGATGTAGCAATAAACAGGAGCGTGAGAAGAAATGTTGAAGGGACTGACTATTCGAATGGGTTTGAGTAGTTGGGGACGATTACGGGAGTGGAGGGGATACATTATGGCTACCAATCGTTCCAGAGACACTCCCAATACCAACCTGCATAGCCATTCTCCACACTTTTTATGCCCCCTCTTATAAATATACATTATAAAATCATTCTTATTGCATTCTGAAAAGAGGAAAGATGAGACATCCCACAAATTCTGCTCTCTATATTCATTTGTGATGCCGTAGTTGACATCACTGAGGGTATTGAATAATCGCGCCAGTATTTGAGCTTGTCTAGTATTTGTTCTTCAGGATACCCACAACAATCGTTAGATAAAGAAGAAAATGAAATAGGAGAATAACAAGGTCTGCTTCGACCTTTTACAATTGAATTTTTCTAGTCGATCATTGCTTGGTTCCTAACCGAACCGAATCATTAGAGTTTTTTTACAAAAAAAAGCAGAAATTTCGTTAAAAGATATTGTCTTCGATCTCCTATATTTAGAGAAATGTAAACTGACCAAATGGCACATGCAGAAGTCCAATTGAGTATTGCAATAAGATGCATTTTGTTGCGTAGATAGATCAGACGAAAGTAATACCAATTGGCAAATATGGTATAGTGAGCCATACTGAAAAAGGGTTAATATGGGGGATGGGGTGAGGAGAAGGACAAATACCAATGAGGAATCATGAAGAGGAGGAAGAAAATGTCGGAGACTGCGAGACAAGCGAGTAGGGTATTGGATCTGAAGGGGGTATTCACCGCTAACACCGAATATTTACATACTTCTTTTCTCCTTCCTCTTCTCTGCATTTTGGTTTGCCTAAGTTTCTCATACAAGTTGTCTGATTGCTAATCTGAACTACAGATGGTGATGTTGTAATACCTATCCTCTCCTCGTTCCCAGTACCAGAGACATTACTATTGACGTTCCCATCCTATTCCAGTCCCCATTCCTTCCCTGGATTCCCTCGATTCCTCTCCCTTTTCTATCTACTCCCCTTCCCCCTTCCTTCTCCCCATCCCCTTCAATAGAAACCTGACCCCACTCACTCCGACCTCCCAAGTGTCCAACATACCTCGATCTCATTTTCGTGTCGAGTAGAACAGAAAGATTGATGAGATTTCCCGTCACTCCGAAGACTATCAGAAGCGGGACCATCTGATGAACAAGACATCATCGCTCCACGGAGTTGTGGATCCACCAATGCCACACTTTTCACTTTCAATTCTCGTCTATCTTTCATTATCAGCTAAGCATTTTATTTCAACCGAAGTAATCCTAAGGACATCTTCCAAATTATTAGACTTCAAAAGCGGCAATAGAGTTATGCGAAGATAAATCAAAAAGAGCGCAAACTTTTTACGATATTCGGAACTAGTATTATTTATATACGAGTTTCTTAACCTTACGTCTAAGAGTTTTTTTTTGTTCAAAGAAGAAACAGACAATTTTTTTTATTTTTATATATATACATTATTCAGGAAATGTAATGAGTTGCGGGAGAGATCAAGATATCTTCCATTCCGTACCTATTCCCCACTCAAAGTTGGAAATGTTCAGAGTTTCCAACTCAAAACAACGAATCTATGACAATTTTAATTGAGAGACCCCACGTTTGAAAATGGAATGCATTTTGTGCGATGATAACTATTGACTGGAGAATGGGAAATGGACCATTTTCAAGAAGTATGACTCAGTATAAATACGTAATAGTGGCGTATGATCAGATGTGAAACAGGCAAAGAGCGTTTATTTGTGGGGGCATCTCTATTAGCGCCGCGGTAAATCCTATAATTTGTAGGCCTCTTCTTCATGAGATTCAACCTCTGAGAAACAACTATTTTCGCGAATATATTTTCCTTGAAATCAGGAAAAGCGGCATTAATTAATTAAAAGATGTACGGAAAGCAAGGTAAGAGAAACCTAGCGTTTCCCGTGGTTTTCTCACCTTTCCAATGACAAACTCTTCAAAGGGTGAGAAGGACATTCGAAGTTGTGCCTCATTGAGACAGTAGTCATCTGCCGACGAATTCATTCCCTTCCCGAGATAGAGAGAGAAGAACCCTCAATCTCCGATCTGAGAGTATCACTTATTCTCTAAATTATCTGTTCTTAGATGAAACAAATACATTGTAGCGTGATTATTGAGACACGGAGACTAGCTATAGCAATCAGGAATCACGAAATAGTAAATAGAAAAGTGCACAGGTACATTTGTGGTTATGTAAAAGAGTAAGCGAAGGCTATGGATAATATAATTAGAAGAAAATATTTGGGGAATGGGTTCCGTTTGATTAATAGATTGAAGCAGGAATCAGAAATGGCCGTTTGTTCGGTGTGCATCGTGTGAAATTGAAGAAGATGACATAAGATATTGGATACACGAAGAGGACGGAAAGACGTGAAACATACTTCATATGGGAGAAGAGGAGAAACCCTCTGGTTCATACTCTCATTTGCATTTACGAAGGAACACCGATTAAGGGCGGAAGACTAAGCTTATAGTCTAGGACACTGAGTTCTGCTCTTGTTATTAGCAAAAACATAATTTTCTCTATAGAAATGTAGTATGCTTATGTATCTCTTCTATATTTTGGCTAGAGCTTAGGTAAAGCAGAATTGATTGAAACCAATTAGAGATCTGAAAGGGGGCGGAGCTTTGAATTAGCAGGCCGGAATCGCGGAAACACGCTTACTATTCAGAACGCTGTGCTAGGAGTATCTTATAGGCACAACATACGATAACAGGTCCAGGTGTTGTTATGTTTCAATCTATGCATAAAATAATGAGAGGCAATTAGTTAAAAGAAAACTACTTAAAAATTGTACCTTCCCCTGATAAGTTGTTAAATTCATCTTGCAGGTTATGCATATCAGGTGAAGATATAGGAACGTAACTGGGTGAGATCATAACCACAGGATCTTCGGAAGAATTGAGACGAAAGTTGCACTGTCAATCTGTTTCCTTTTAGTCGTTCAACTTTATGCTAATGAAGCACGTGAATCGATTGTATGGAACGAGAATACTATCAACTATTTGAGAGGGAGGGTTAGGAGAGAGAAAGAGTAGAGAGAGGGACAGAGGGAGGGTAGAGAAGGAGAGTGGGAAAGAGTAAGGGGAAGGGGACAAAGTGAATCTAATCACGGATCATCTTCTACTGTTTGGAGAGAAGAAGAGAAAAGTGAGAATACGGTTACGATTACTGAAGGAATTGAGGAATATTGAGAGGGTGGGAGAGGGAAAAGAGAGGGAAGAAGGGAGGTAGAGGGAAGAGAGAGACTCCAGAGAGAGAAACAGAGAGAAAGAGAAGGGGTTACAAGGTAGTGAAAGGGTAGGGGTGAAAAGAATAGGGGAGGAAGAAGCAATAGAAAGGGAAGAGACAAGAGAGGTAAAATGGAAGGAGGGAATAAAGGGGAGAGGAGTAAAGAGAGCAAGCAAAGGGATATGAGGGGGGGGGGAGAGGGGGAGGGAAGAGACCTTGAGAGAGGACCGCCATTCGTCGCCGTTTTCCTCACAGTCGATTCGTCAGTTACCTCTCCCTTGTTTGAATAGTATTCAATTCATCCACCACAAGACACTCCCCTCCATTCATTCATTCCCTTTATAGAGTAACCACTTACTCTTAATTCCTCTCCTCCCGATTACTTGTCTTTCCGAGCAGAGCAAAGTGTATTTCATCCAGCGACAAGTATAACAATCACATGTTTCGTCAATAAGAATCCATCTGGACGCACACCAGTAACTTCATCTATCAGTTAGATGTGTCAATGGGATAGTAGTGCCTTAGTTAGGGAAGGTTACTAGGTGCTCTCCAATATACAACTATATGTGTTATATCCTATGTAAACCGTATCACTACAGAACAAAACTCGATACGCCATTCAAAATGGAGATAAATTGAAGAAAATGGGCAAAGGTAATGGAAAGTAGGCAGAATGAAGAGTATAAGTTAACAACAATTTGGTTTGTTCAATGGAGAGACAAGAGATAGCATACTATATGCACTGTCTATGGCACTGACAAGGATACAAGGATAGACTGAGATCATATTGTATCCTATACAAGAGAGGCACAAGAAAGACTATACTGTATGTGTTAGTGGAACTATCCAATGATTGAGAGATGAGTAATAATGTGGGGGATGATAGGGGAGGGGATAAGGAGGTAATAGAGGATACAACAAAGTGAAGAGAAGATAAACATGAGGAGATTTGGACGGATACCTGTATGGGTTAATGGACAGTACTCGAGAGGTGAGACACGGAGGGATACTGTAGAAGGGTATTGTAGGGGAGGGGTACTGTAGTGGCTACCGTACCCTCACAAGTTGACTGCCCTCCCCGATCCATCCAATTCATCGTGTATCCTCATTGCGTCCGTGAATGCAAGGGGCTTTCCCTTTCTGTCTCCTGAAAACTATTCGTAGTACCGTATACCAGTTGGATACCGTATCCCTTATAGTAATAGCTCGACCAAAGAACGTCTAGATACCAATCATACGACTGACCATTCAACAGACTCAATCTCTCAGAGGAAGCACAGGGAGACACTAGATTCGTCCCCCTCAGGGCCTCGGCGACCGAAGCTTCATAGGCTGAAGAGGCATCGGGGGATGTGACACGACACGATACTGTAAGCAGAGGGGTACTGTAGAAGGGGGAGGGGAGTACTGTAAGGATAGGTTGATGTAGGGGCACAGCAGCGAGCAACGTATTCAAACACTTCACTCCCCCCACCTTCTCTCATTTTAAATAACTTTAAGCAATATGTTATCAGTCCCGTGATTATC
Source organism: Micoletzkya japonica (assembly GCA_900490955.1). NCBI lineage: Eukaryota > Metazoa > Nematoda > Chromadorea > Rhabditida > Diplogasteridae > Micoletzkya > Micoletzkya japonica. Next base: position 264,951 of record LS819354.1, read on the forward strand.
AGTGATTATCAGTTAATTATCAGTCCCGTGAGCGGTATCACTAAGCCTGAGTCCCATAGGTGGGCACGGTTGCAGGTAACCTGGTTGGGTGACTTACTGCAAAAAAAATTCCTGCATTGGTTGGCTCACTGCAAAATAATATCTTAGCAAAATTGTGCGATATCTGTGTATGGGACAACCACTGCAGTCAGTTACCGGCAGACCCTGCCCACGTATGCTGAGTCCCCAACGTTCCCATCCCCATCCCATCTCCTTAACCTACCCCCCCCCCCCCCCCCCC
>LS819354.1:274647-312214 GCA_900490955.1 Micoletzkya japonica
GGGGGGGGGGGGGGGGGGGTGCACTTTTGAGAGTGGGCGTTGTGTGGAGGAGGAATACGTGACGATTCTAAGCTTATGAGGATTCAAATGTATGGAGTGAATGTATTGCATTGCAGGCAAGGCTATAATCCACGCAGCCTCGTCTCCCTTCAACTACGGGGGACGACCGTACTATTGGGGGGACAACCACTACCAGAACAAGAATGGATACTTCATGTGTTCCATGCCTCTCTCTGAACTGCAATCGGTGAGTGGACACACTCGCGGAGGGGACAGGGCAATGACGTGTTCAGATCAATGCTGGAACCACCACCACGACTACGGCAGCTACCGTAACCAACTCGACCGATGGCTCTACTGTAGCCCCCGCAGCAACTCCCGCTAGTGCCGATCAGCTATTCAATAACGTATGCCTTTTATCTTCTTTCTAGTCTTATATACAGGTTACTGAATGGCCTCACTTATATTAAAGGGTCCCTCCAGGCAATATCCACCATATGCATTCTTTACATCATTGGATAGCTCTCAATGTCGTGAATCTCATACTCTCTCCTTTTTATTTGAAAGTTCGCCGTTGCTGAGAAAAAGCTGTGCAATGATTTCTCTCGCTGTCTGCGCCTCTTCATTCATCTCTTGTCTCTCACAATCAATCAACCGCTCTTAATTGGTTATCTCTTGAAATGAATGATATGGTTGGAGGGACCCTTTAATAGTAGCAAGTACTCATAGCCGGCAATTACCATGTTTTCAGTTGCAATTCGCGGACGGCAGTCGTCCGAAGTCGATAACGTGGGGGTGTCGCCAGGGGGCAGAAGTGTGCTGTGGGACTGAGTGCTGCCCCGCACCCTCGGGGTCCAACTCCAACTCTTCCTTCTCCTCCACTGGAAAGAACGTCGGATTCATCGCCCTTCTGTGAGTTTATCGGATTGTTCTTATCCATCTTACGCTCCTTAACCTATCCTATTCACTATGAGAGATCGGAACATACTAACGATTGAATGAGAGATGAGTGGAATGATTCTTGATTCTTTGTTCCAACAACTAATGCGAAACAGCCGCACATCTGATGATCATAATGTATAGTATTCGATGTGGTCGATGTGCTTTTCGTGGTATAGAGTGAAAGTGGTTGAATGAGTGTTGTGAGAGTAGTCGCGTATACCACTTACGTGTACATTGTCTGTTGTTCTTCAGTGCTTATGCTTGGCTCTTTCTCCATCTCCACTAAAGTGAGTAAAGGTCTGCCTCGATCGCTTCCTGTCCCTCCATACTATCGTAGTCATTGAGTGTCCTCGTCCCTACTTGCACCAATACTAACTCAGCTTTGCACTCGTAGTTTCCTCTAGAGGATAAGCTTGTTCCCGTTTAACCCCTTGGTTTGACTTCGTCTCCCCTCCCCAATCCCCTCCCCGTACCCTCCCCTTCAGAGTCATCGTTGCCCTCCTCCTTCTCTGTTGCTGTGGCTGTTTCATAGTGTACAAATGCTTCGGATCAGCATTCGCAGCGATGAGGGGAAACAAGAGAGAAGAGCATTACGATGATGGAGGAGGTGCGTTTTCCTTTTCCATTACAATTTAAGAAAGGTTAGATTTTTAAATTAAAAAAAAACTGTTGACAGGCTTTTGCACTGTCTACAGAAAAAAAAACACAGTGCACAAAAACTGCACTGTCCGCTCTCATCGATATATCCTCTTGCAGAGTACCCGATGCAGTCGTATGGTCAACAGCCGTACAACCCCGGTTATCCCTCTAACCAGTATCCCCCTCAAGGCTATCCTCCCCAGCAAAACTACCCCCCTCAACCGAACTACCATCCCCAGCAGAACTATCCTCCCCAGCAGTATCCCCAGTACTAGTTCACTTCCCCCAATTGTCATGATCATTCCTCGTAATGGGCACACTTCACCCCCAAGATGTCATGACAGTCTACAATTCCTGTACAGCCTTTCACACGATCCCAACGCCTTCCCCTCTTCTTCCCTTCATTTCCCCCATTCCATCTTCTTTGTGATTTTCGCTGTCATTATTTGCCTGTTCTAAGTTAAGCATAAGTATTACTTCCCACTTTCTCTTCCGATTAATTGGCGAAATTGCTACAAGCAGCTAAACAGGTACACTGTAGAACTACGGTATACGCGATTCTTTTGGTAGCTTGGTCTGATAGATCTTTCACTTTTAAGCTATTTTAATCTTGCTGACTCTTTTGATCCTTACCTCACAGCTTTGTAGCACTGATAAAGTTTTCGACTCATTCAACCAGACTTTATGAACGTTCAGAAGATGTGTTGCTTATCTCTTATGCTGAAATACTTTTACCGTTCTATGCTTGGGGGAGTGCAATAATCATAGTTTTTTTTATTTTTGTTTTAAAATTAAAAAAAAATAATTTTTTTTCACAAATATCCGAAAAAAAGGAGTACTGTAAATCACGATGGTGACCCATCGTTCTGATTATTTCGTTCCGTGTGTTCCACTTTTGCACCATCAAAATTTGATCAGATTTTTTCGGCTGAATTGATGATCGAATGCACTGTTCTGTACAGAGAAATTCATGGTGGATTCATCGATGGAGTCGATTCAGAAGATGGCAAGAGGCTGTGAAGGATCGAGAGGAATACGCCAAGGTTGGTAGCTGGCCTGCATTTCAGCTAAATACGACTTTAAGGAACGTTATCGTATGACCAATCACATCAGACTGCCCACAGGGATGTATATTACTCCTGAGAGACCCGAAGATGGTGAGTCGTAGACTGTATTTTTCTGATTCTCTTTGACTTGAGTGGCCCCGAAGAAAGATCGAGCTGATCAGACGAGGAAGGATATGGGAGCTCTGCCTATGGACATGCTGACGAATCACACTCAGATGAGGTTAGATTGCGGGTGGATTGGGAGGGAAGAGGAGTACCTTGCAGATACATCGATCACAGTGTGGATAATCTACGAAGGGTTGCGAGATATGAACATTTGCAGCATCTACAGTATGATCAGAGGTACTGCTTTTGATCTTCTGTTGCAGTGATTGTAATCTTAGGAAATCTAATAGTAAGTATTTATCAAAATTTGGGAGTTGAAACTATGAGTGTACAAATTTTTATGTCCGGTTTTGGTATCGCAAAATTTGGTTTTACAATTAGCAAGCTAATTATTTTCAGTCCGATTTAGGTAAATCAGTTTTTTATGACGTTGGTCATTGCGTGTGCATCAGGATGATCCCCGAGCGACTTCTCTTCCTCGGACCCGATCTTGCAGCTGCCCACTTCTTTGTTCACAGAGGGGCAGCTATCAAATTCGTGGGCGATCCCGTGTGGTACAAGAGGGATAGGAACAAGGTGAGAGGGGCTGTCATGCTTTGCACACGTTCATTCCTTTTTCTTTGTAATAGTTATCTTCATTTTCTGACTCTCAGATCACTTTGTAGAATTACAGTCTCCCTGGACGGAAGGTGGACGGGCTGTTCATCGAGGCTATCGATGCATCGCAGACGGAGATCATCTTTGAAGGTCAGCACTCAGCTTTTGCTTTTATTCCTACTGCACTCTTTTCCTACGACGAGAATAAAGAACGAATTCTTCTCTTATCCATTCACAGAGACACTGAGCTTGTACAAGCTTGTAGATAACAGGGTCCATCAAATTATATAGTTATTACGTTAAAATAATAAAAATAAATGTCCCCTATCCTCCAATCCCCCTCAGGCCTGGTCCATCTGGATGGTCTTTCCCACCTCCGTCTGCTCCGTCTATCCAACTGTGAATACATCGATGACTGGTCCCTCTCCCGTATCTCTTCTCTCATTCCTCAACTCGAACTCCTTGATCTCTCGGCCTGCAATGCCCTCTCCCATAAAGGTATTATAATTTTTCAGTTCAAAGTGAAGTGGAAAACATGTTTCTTTATTTCTTGCTCCTCAAAACCCTGAAATTGCGAAAAATGCGTTGTGTCAGGACTGATGGCTCTACGTAATATGAAGAAACTACGGTATCTTCGATTGGAGGGATTGGATGGGATGGAGGATTTGGGGAAGACGTGTCTGTTGCTAGAGGACAGCATCCCTTCTCTCGAAGTACTTGGAGTGAACTTCGAAGAGGAATTGGAACAGATGACGAATGACATGAAACTGCTCAGTCATCAAAGTGTCGTGCAGGATGCTAAAGGTACTTCGTTTTCCTTTCTTTGTTGGTGTGATATTACCACTTACAGCTGGGTGCATTGATTACGGTATGCGAATAATTTTAATTTGAGGAAACGCCTTTGCTGAGGATGAAAACGGGCGGTTGTTCTACGTTGCTGGCAAGGTGAATGGATTACGGTACCTCGCTTATAAACTAACGGGGGGGGGGGTTGGGAACGTTATGACTCTAGTGATTTTTTTCTTCAATTGTTGCATTGAACCATTGATGATTGGAGAGTTGACTCGATAGCCTTGAGCAGTATTCGTTTGCAGGTAAACGAACGACCCGTAGTCACTGATTTGGATGCTCCCATTATCACGTCCACTGTACGCAGAGAGGTTATTTCCCTTCTTACTTGGAAATTCAGTAAATTTGAAGCTTTGAATGGATGACGAGTAAACGCTTGAAGGTGCCTGCAATGACAGACGAGGAATTCGACGAGTTGAATCGATTGAGTAAGGGCAAGTTGAGACACGTCCTGGTGGGGTCTCCCAGTGGATACTCGTGGACAAAGGAGACCGAGACTATTCTCGAGCATGAGAGTCAACTTATGCTGAGGGAGGGTGTTCCTGTGGATACGAAGATGCTTCCCCTGAAGGAGAAGAAGAGAATAAGACGATTGGAAGAGTCTAGTCAGGGGGAAGAACAACCTGTGTTGAGGGCGGACAAGGGGTGATCTCTCCCTTCTTGATAGGATACTACTGTTCTTGTTGATAGAAGTGCATAGAGTTACGTGTCACAGATAAACTCTTTATCCAGTCGATTGTCCAGTCCCTCTCGAAGTGTGTATCTTTATGCCATACCTCTATCCCCTCCCCTCCCCCTCCCCATCATCCCTCAGTCTTCAGGAGTGTTCCCTCTAATGATGACACTAGACCGTCAACTGAGCCGTCGTCGTCTTCTTCCCTCTTCAGCCCTCCCCTCCACCTCTGCCTCCACTCTCTTCAGAAGAAGCGATAATCCATCCACTTCGGACACCCCTCTCACTGGGAGACATTTCGTACTCGATATAGAGAATGCCAAGAGGAATCAGGAACTGACGACGGAGATTGAGAAGTTGGGGGGAAGGTGGGCGGTTGCTTATAAGCTAGTCATTCTGATTTGGAAGCCTGCATGCGAAACATCTGTACCTTATTTGAAATTACTTGAAATTAAATTATTTGATTTATTTGATTATTTGAAATTATTTGAAATTAAGACGTATTAATGATAGGGGTTACGGTAGCGGGAGTCCGCTCACTAAAACCGTGTGTTGGTCTTTGATCTGCCTCCTTGGGACACTAGTGAATGACCTTTGCTTGTAGGGGTTACTGTAGTGGTGAATAAACGAGTATTGTCAGGGTCGTGACTGGAGTGAACGATGACTCGCCTCCCTTTTGTGTCGTGTCTGACCATCCCCAGATGGAGAAGCTAGAGAAGATTAAGTTCGACAAGCTGACCGAGAACGCAAGTCTTTGATCTCTACTATATTAATAACTGGGCTTACTGTAACAGAAGTCAACTCCAGTTGACTTGACAGTAGCCCAAGTTGTTATATTGTAGTTTGATCTTTGATCTTTGTGTGCAGGTAAAGAAGGAGATGCTCAACTGTCTTCCGATGCTAGTCCGCGATGCAGTTCGACTACGAGTTCGTATCCGATCGTGTGTTTCGTTCACGAAGAATCTGGAACGACTGAAGACAAGAGTGAAATCGACTGCGAGGGTCATGCACGCACCTGCTAAGCATAAGAAGAACAATGGCAACTCATCGGTAGGGAGAGTCAGTTGGTTGAGGGAAGGGGTGATTAGAGAGGGGAAGGTAGGGAGGGATGAGATGGCTGGGTTCAGGGCCGATTGACCCCCCTGCAAGCACCGTACCTCAAGTTGGAAGACAGCAGGGGCTCCTTCGCCCCCCTCGCCAAGCAGTTCAGTCACAATTCCAACTGCAGAATGATCTATCTCGGGAAACACACGGGGAAGAGTCTCTTCCATAAGAATCACCATCCCAATTCACCCAGGTGAGACGGGGAACGGGGTGCGGTCCCCTTAACGAAGTCTTTGAAGAATCGAGAGGACGGCTCACGAGAAGCTGAAATTGGCTGAGATTACGAAGAATGGCTTTTGCGAGATATGCAATAAGAAGTACGAGAGCAACAAGGAGGTTGGTCCTTTATATAGTCATACTGTATTCCTAGAGTCACTCACTGTATAATCGAGGTAGAAAAGTATGTCCCCGTAACACGTAGCTACAGTATCCCTCCCCCCTCGAACCATCCCTTGAGCACTTCAATTCGCGTCCCCACCAACTAGCCATCTCCCAACCGGGACTCTACGAAGGAGTCGATGCCCTATGTGGTTCCTTCGTCGACTTCGTCCAAGTCCCGAATACAGTATTCCGTCACAGAGCCCGACCCTCCCCTCCCTCCCCCCATTCCATTACTCGATAGGCTAATAGGCACAACTCACTTTCCAACTCGTACGTTCAAGAGCTTGTGAGAAAATAAATGATATACTTGTAGTCATATGCAAATGAAGAATGAAAACAACGACAAACGTAGGACATCCAAAGGGATAGAAGATTATGAAATGGAAGCAGTATGGGATAGATGGATAAGAGAATGCATAAGTTATACACGTGAAACGGAACTATAACAAGCTTGGACTACTGTACAATATATGGTATACTATCGTGGGCAAAGCAGGTAACTATGGACAGGAGAATTGACGTATAGATGCATGGGGGAAGGGTCCTTTTGAAGAGATGGCTAATCGATATTCTGAGAGTAGGACGATAGTTGGTGGAGGGACTGTTCCTCGGGGAGAGGCACTCGTTTCCATCGAGGATTCGCGACGAGAGCAGTGACACAGAAGGAGAAGAGGAAGACGGAGAGACCCAGAAGGTTTGACACTGCGTGGTGACCACACAGCGTATGATCTTTGGTCCAGCAACTGAAGGGAAGGATACGGTAGGGATAAGGGGAGGGGCTGAGAGTACGGTAGCAGTCAGCTAGCAAGCACAATACACAATGACGCCAGGAAAGAAGGGGGAGCATTGCACTTATCTATCCGAAATGTCTACAAGCCAAAGGGAATCATCGGGGATGAATAACTAGTGAAAGGAATGGTTACTCACGTGTGCTTCCAAGCTGCACGTTCAGAGATGCCAAGGGCCACTGCGAGGGAAACGAGAAGGAAGATGAACAGACCTGAACATATAGTACTCCTGGCACGCCGCCAACTTCCCTACTCCCGCTCAGATACCGTATCCTACTATACTTGCCGAAGAGCCCCACCTGCTAGTTGGTGGAAGGGAAGAAACGATGCGCGTATTGATTGGGGCATTCCAGGGAAGAAGAAGGTCACGAAGCCCCCCGTATACTGTAATCAGGGCATACTGTTGAAATGAAACTAGGAAGGACTACGGAGATATGAAGCAGAACTAACTGGGGAAAGGATTCCAGGCATCAAAACTAGGGAAGTAAAGGTGTACCGTATACTAGTTATAGTAACCGATGATTACCTGTAGGAAAAAGAGGATTACGGTAGCCAGTCCGATCCACGAATGAAGGGACATGAGATTGGGAAGGGGATCGGGAGCACCTTCGGGGGTTACGTGCAGATTGTGGTTGTCGAAGACTGCCTGAATTGCCCATTTGAGTAGACGACAAACTATAAACTACAGTCTAGTCTCGTACCTTCAGGGCAACGACAGCAAGAATGAGCACGAGCGTGTGGAGGGTAAGATGGACGAGCTTGGAGAATTGCTTGCGTTCGAAGCGGAAGACCCGATAGACGAGAAGAGACTCCCCGAAGACGAAGACCTAGGAGGGGGCGGGTAGAGGGAGCAGACTACACTCTAGTAGGGAATATAACTGTTCAGCTTACAATTAGACCCCCCCACTCGTGAGTAACCCTTTCAATGAACTAACCATGCCCATGACCATGAGAGTGGGATGGTAGTGGAATTCCTTCTCGGGATTACTCGTCCACGCGAATCCATCCTCGTATCCTCCCATCCAAACGGCCACGAACAAGACAGACAAACCACCTCAAACAGCTTATTTATCTATCCTCCTCTTCCCTCGCACCCATTGCCTTTTCACAATTTACGTCCTTATTTAATTGTGAATACCCCACGTGCCTAGTAACGGTAGTAAAGGTCTTACTCTTACTCGTATAATGCAATAAGATATTAGTAAAAGATGGAGAAGAGACCCTTTCACTTTACTTTCCACCCCGAGACTCTTTTTCTGCTATCGCTAGAAGTTTTTTGAATGGGACACACGTCGTACTACAAGACACGAAAAGACAAATATGATGACTAACCTAAGACTTGGCTGGTAACGAGAAGTCCATTGAAGAGTTGCATACTCTGCTTATCGTTGAGAATCATGTGATTTGGATCGAATAGAAGAGACATTCTGAGAGGATTGAAATATACAACGGAGGGGAATGAATGGGACGAGAGGCACACAAGAGGATAGGAAAGGGGAGCGAGGGAGAGGGGGGAGGGAGGGAGAGAAGAGAGAGGGAGGGGACAGCGCCCGAAGGGGAAATGTGGTCGATAGCTTCGAGAGACGAAGACAAGCATGTAATGAAAAGAGAGACGACCATTCAGAAGGAAGAGTAATAAAGGGAATGAGAGGAGTGTCGTGTATATGCTAAAGACATTACTTGGACGAGTCGAATGCAAATGAGTAGATTGTCCTATTTATCGTACTCTCGCGACGGTCATACAATACAACCAAAGACATTGGCAGAATAAAGTTTATACTCTATCTGTATATTATCTACACTTAAAGGGAATGGAAGCAGTATCACAAGGCAAAATGTCTCTGTTTAATCGGGGATACGGAATATTCAGGTGAAGAGAATGGGTATATTGTCCTCGTTGTCTAACATGTTCTTGTGTCCCGAAGTATCAGAAAAGTCCACTGCTTGTGCCTGAAAAGATATTAGTTACATTAATCCGTTAATATTACAGTACCCGTCATGCATAACAGTAATAGGCGACACAAGGCCTGCGTGCTAGAATGTGTGTTAAACGTAGTACTCGTGTACTCGTGTAGGAACGATATCATTTTGTGTCCATAGATAAAATACTACGTCGTAAGGCACTTTTTTCCGCTATTTTTTTTAGAGAAGACTTTCACATCGAATTCTATCATCTTAGTGTAACCTATGTTAACCTATGCTGAATTTAATAGTTATTATTGTGAAATAAGGTACTTTCATTAATTACTTTATGAAAGAATCCAGACACGGAATGATATGACGACGTGACTATTTTATCTATGTTTGTGTCCTTGTGTCCATGCCCTTATATTCCATCTAAAGTATTGGCTTTCTATTGCTAATCAGGTACTTTTAACAAAAATGCATTTCAAATATTTGTTTCGATAGCTACATAGCCCCAGATTTCGTGAGACTTATTTTTAGCATGAGAAGAAACTTGATTTGAAGGTAAAACACTCAATTTTTACACTGGTAAGCCTCAAACCAAAATAATGAACGGTGGTCTTTCCTAGTTATACACCCTACAGCTAAACATTTTATATTGTGAATACCACCAGAGCAGAGAGAAATGACTTACCTTTCCAGCATTTTCCAATTCCTCTTGTGCTCTCAACTTCTTCTTGTTCGCTTGAATCTTCTTCATCCTGAAAAATGTTTTATTTTTCAATAAAGACACTGGAATGTCATTTAGTTGTACGGAGATGATAGAGCTACAGTATACGTAATCAAAACCATTCAAAATGAAGGCTATAGTATACCAAATGTTGTTAACCTGGTAAAACATAACATAACTTTTGACCGGAAGATCATGTTTACTACGGTGTTTAGCAAAATTTTCATGAGTGATTTATGATGTTCCAATAACCTATCTATGCTAAAAAGGGAAACAAAAATATGAAGTGCTAGAAATTGAATAAAATCGAAAGTGAGAGTAATAAATACCTGAAGAACTCTTCTCTCTCCATTTCGTCCAACTCAGTGACGATGTATGTTAGAGTGTTCTCGATGCGGGGAATGATTACTGTAATTGCACACTCGTTATGCGCCGTATTCAACAAATATTCACGATATCAAAGCGTTCAAATCAGAGAGTTGTTAGATTAGGGACACTATGCACATTGATTTATAAGCATTCGAAAAGAGATAATTAGGAAAAGAGCTGACCGTGTTCAATAGCGTTGACCCTCCGATTGGTCACTTTGATAGCCTCATCGAGTGTAATGAAACACGTCTGCAGAGTTGCCAGTTCCACGAGCAATTCGATCGCCTGCAATCTCCATTTCTTAGTATTTGAGGAAGCAATTAACAATAAATGGCCATACAAGCAGCGTTCCTTACAAGCCCTTCTGTATCTGGTCCACATCTAACATCGACCGTTTGCACTCATCCTAACGTCCAATTGGACAATCACGCCCACATGTGCAGTTGATACTATCCATTCATCCTTTTGCAAGCAAACTACAAAACTTCATACTTTCTGTAGCTTATAAAAAAGAAAAACTCATTGCTGTGCAGAATCAGTCTCTACCAAGATGACGCTTTATAATGAGCTTACCTTGTTGTAGTTCTTCTTGAGTTTGGCAATGTTCGATCCTCCCTTTCCAAGTCCAGTCAGATCGTAAGCATCCGGGCCATCTTGATATGCTTCGAACACGGGCAGGAACACTCCTTAACCAATTAATTTCATTCTATCATGACATTCGAAGCTCACTTTTATAGCTCTTCGACTATCGATATTGCATAAAAGGTATTAAAAGATCTAACCGACGACATTCTCCTTCTTCATGCGAACCCTGTACTGAGCATGTGACACATTCTGAATGACGGTATGAGAGAAGTCGCCAGCCGTGAACTTGGCTTCCGCCAATGAGAAGGCTGCCTCCTTCATCACTTCTCCCATCAACACTTTGTTCTGCAAATAAGCACTCACTTACTCTTCCTAGACAACACAGTATCCACACGCCTCAAGGGCTATTAACTGCTTAATTAACGGTGCTTCTGTTGTAAATTCATCAGACCACTCGTAAGATAGACTGAATGCGAACCTCGACGATCTTTCGTAGAATATCTCGGAACCGCATGTTGAGAGCGTCAGCCTTCTTCTTCAGAAGCGAGTGTCCCTTCTGTGCTCCCTTCAGACGTGCCTTCATCACCGTCTGAGCCCTGAACAATGTAAATCAACTTAATTTTAGTTATTATCTCATAAAATTAAGCTCAAAATTTAAGGAAAACCCACATTCTCGAAGGGAAGACCGCAATGCGGTCCTTTCCTCCTCCAGACATGTCTGAAAAGGATTAGTCAATGACCTAATGACTAGGGGATGCTCATTCAATAAAACCAGCAACAAAATACATATCACACGCTTACATAACCATGTAAAGATATACAGCGCAAAAGACCAATGATTAGTCAATGTCCATCGTGATTCAGGCATTTGAAATAAAGAGCGCGAAAACTTTTCAGTGCCCAATTTTCCACTATTTCACGGATGCACAATGTTACTGCGGTGTTCCGAGAATGTGAAAAAAATGTATGGTATTATTTATATGGAACTATCCATGAATAACCGAGAAAAAATAGAAAAAAAAATTGAATCTCTTTATCTGGATTCTCGTATGATGCAGGTTAATGGAGTAAGTGTAAATCCGACTGTACAAGTCAGAAGTGCTTGCTGTAAATAAGTTAATCGGCTGTCTATGTCAAAACTTTCAAAGTGCGGTTTAACAATATCTTATCACCTTTGATAAGTAAATAGTGACGGTCGATTAAAAGTCAGTTTTCAGCAGGATGAAACATTGGCCCTAAAGAGAAATCATGTAATCGAGCACTTCTGATATAGATAAAGAAAATGGTAATTAACTAAATATAAAAGGAAAATCTAAGGAATCCCGATAGGAGCCAGTTCAACGTTAATGAGAGTGGTGATAGCATTCAGAATTTCATCTTGTTCGATGGATGAAGATTGCACCTGGCGTGAGATATTATTATTGTCAGCGAAAACAAAATTATAGTAAATAAAAAATACATGACAGTGAAGATTTTCTCAAGTCAGCAAGTCAGCAACTTCAGCTAAAATGGCTAACTGTTATCTGACTTACTCTGCTTTTATATATACTCGAAAAAAATTCGTTATAACGTAGGTTAGAACTAAAGCAAGGTAACAAAATATAAAAAAGAGATACTTACTTGTTTGAGTCGAGAAGTTAAAGTGTTCATCCTATTATTGCGCTTCTCACAATCATACAATCCCTTGACAACACTTCCAACTTTCTCCTCGTAGTTCGGCTTATGTGAAGATACATAAACGTGCAACTTTTTCGAGAACTGAAACAGTTCGGTTGATAATGTGGGCTAACACCACTAGTGTTCATGTGCTGTATTTCAAAACCCGTTCTAGTTTTCTAGTTTACTCATTAGATAAGATAAGCGCCATAAAATTTTTATGATAAAACGTGTGAATATTAAGTTGTTAAGCGCAAAGCAGCCAGATAACAGACCATCTGCTGAAGCCTCAGCTTGTTCGCTTCTTCCGCAAGTTTCTTCAAACGAGGAGGTTGTTGAGTCCGCAAGCGACATACATCGTGTACGAGATCGTCAATTTCAGACAGCAATCGTTGTATGTCTTCCCCTCCTAAAACTGCATTTCAACCTCCCACCTTTCCTGAAGAATCACCAACATACCAAGGGTGTTTGAGAAGGATCCCGGTGATCGTGAGTCGTGGCTGACCACCTCTCTCTCGGACATCTTTCAGAACCTGAAAAAAAAACTAACTCATGACTAAAACAGAAAACCAGAAAAGAAATGGATATCGATAGAATTAAAAATATCGTATCCTGCTTAATAAGCATTGTTTGTTTGAAAATTATGACGCAATCGTTTCAGGACCTAACAAAAAACGATGGATAAATTTGAGAATTATATTTTTTATATTTTGAAATAATACGTATTATGCCTCTATTCCTAATTATGTATTTGTTTTTTCAATGAAATGAAAAAATAAGTACACATAGATAGACGCATTGCCTCACAATTGCGCGCCAAATTGTCATTTCGACCCTATCAACCTCAGATTACGGTAGTTTTGTTTCTCGCATCGTTCGACGTTGTTCTCACATTTGTGTTTACTTTTCTCATTAAGATATGATTTGTGTTTAGGGATCTGGAGCCTCCACTTGCAATAAGGAAGACTCTGCATGGATTCACCGGTCTCCGTGAGATTGGTGAAGGATCCTTCAGGTTTATTTACCTTACTTATTTAGAGTTGCACAACGTTCTGCTCCAAAGGGTAGATCATGCTTGCAAGAGGAGGTGAGAGAGCATGGCAATTGGAGAGACGCAGACACAGTCGCAGTTGGGCATAATTCGGACTAGTGGAACGTTGTGGGGTTGTGAAAGGGCGAGATTTTTTATTGCAAGAAATTAGGGCGTACTTACTAGTGTATATAAGCATGAGATTATAGTAGAAGGAAGAGCGTATAAAAACAAAATGCATAAGGCATGGACTGGCCGAGGAATGTATTTTAGTATCGTGTATCGCGGTCAGGAGAAGAATGGACAAGAACGAATGTGTGCGATTAAGACTTGTCTGAAGAGGCAGCTAATCAAGGAGAAGAAGGTAGGAAATACACTTGTCAAGGAGTTGGTTGTAATCTGCTATCTGCTAATTCTACATGCATCTGTATATTTCAGTTATATTTTTCGGTTAATTTAGATCACAGTAGTAATACTACAAGATAATCACGACAAATTCAATCCGGCTTTCAAGTATCATCATAGACGGGCAGCCTTTGCTGGCAGTTTACTGCAGTGGCTCTCCCATACACAAGGATCGAGATATTTAATCAGCATTTTTTTCTGCAGCAGCCTACCCAATGTATGCAAAAGTTGTGCAGTAAGCTACCCAACCACGGTACCTGCAACCGTGCCCATCTATGAGTATCATGACATGTCAAGGAATAGTAGTGTAGTCCAAACAAAAAAATGGTACCTGGGATCTCACATTCATTATCAGACGTCGGTATAACAATAAGCTCACAATTTGGCGGTATCGCCGCAACCTCACACGGAGTTTATTTTGCCAGATTTATCATGCAGGTTTTAAGGAAGGCTCATATTGCAGGTGGAATATGCGAAGCGAGAGAAGGAAGCCCTTATTCGCGTTTCGTGCAAGGAAGGCCATCCCTTGATTGTTCGTCTCTATGAAACAATGCAAGACGAGGAGCATCTCTACTTCATCTTATCCTACGCTGAGAGTGAGTGACAACCTTATTCCTTAACGTTAATAGATGGTTAATAGATGGCGACCTGCTTCATCACATGTGGGAACAGAAGGATAGCAAGTTCTCTCTTGAGCATACTGTATTCTATACGGCTGAGGTGTTGTCAGCCATTCAACACATCCATAGGTAATCAGTCATTTTATTTCTACTCACAATAAGTAAACCATGTCATTTAGTCTTTCCATAATTCATCGAGATCTCAAACCTGAAAACGTCCTTCTCCGGAGTACTGGTCATATTATGCTGAGCGATTTCGGTAAAGAGCTTTTCGGATCTTAAAATATCACGGAATATTGAGGCTCGTGCAAAATAATATCTGAAGAGCAGGAAAAAAAAGACGAGGAAAGGAGTAGAGAAGTGAGGGAAGATGGAGAAGGGAATACATTGAGACGAAGATGTTCTTTTGTCGGAACTGCACAATATGTTAGTCCAGAAGTGAGTTAGTAAAATGCTTCTTATGAAGGATGCTGGGTTGTAGATACTGAAGGGTGAGAAGATCAGTCGAGCAGTTGACTACTGGGGACTGGGAGTACTCGTCTTTCAACTTATTACAGGTTACCATTTTACCACTTCCTGGTATTATGTTAAATTGTAGGAAAGCACGCATTCGACGACGAAGCGGAGTATCTCATCTTCCGTCGAATACAAAAACGACTCTTCTCCTTTCCCTCTCAAATGGACGAAACGACGAAGAATCTAATAGACAGTCTCATTGTCATCGACGTTAGTTTTCTCTTCTGTTACTCTTATTCTTATGACATCTTATGGAGTTGGTTCCAGGGGAAAAATAGAGTAATTGATTGTAATTTACGGGGTAGGACCCCTCCCGCCCGCAAGCCACTGTTTACTATGAAATTACCCGTTCCGCAGTGCGAAATAACCCCCACCGCTGTACTAAGTTCTCGATTTACATGGATACCCTACCGCATCTGGAAAATCTTTATCATTACACCTTACGGTGTGCGGCAGGGGGATGAAGAAGGATATCACGGGGGTGGGAGTGGGGACAAAAAGCTTCACTTGAAAATCTTCACTATGGGGTAGGGCAGCCGCGACAGAAAGGGGAGAGACGAAGAAAAGAGACTATGGCCAACATACCGCCCTCACTTGCCAAGGTGAAAAGAGGGATTCTTCATCTGAGTTCTTGATGGAATATGGCGGCGATGGGGGTGAAAGACGAGAGAGGAAGGAGAACCGACCGTCCGCCGCGACAACAGAGAGAAAAATGATCCCCTACCGCAAAAATAATTTCAAGTATGAGTATTTATCCCCTGGCTGGTTCAAATGTAATGGAGACTAGGATAGTTTCTTTTCCTTTTTTCTATTTATGCAGGGCAGCCTACAATATTGTTTGCGTACATTTGGTCCAGGCATATATGCAAAATTGTTTTAGCCATCGAAACGACTGGGTTGTTCTGAAGATGGAGTTGAACGGATTCGACAGCATCCTTTCTTCCTTCCCTATAGTATTCCATGGAATGATATTACGAGTTTCAAATTGCCAAACTCTTAGCAGATAAATTATTTATTGAGAATATTGCGTGATCTTGTTTGTAATGGTGTTGACTTCTACACCCGAATGTATTTTCCATTCTTGATTTTTTTTCGCAAATTGCCGTATTTTACAGTATACCCATTCGTCTGGTACAGATCAAATATGGCTAAGGTTATTCGAAGTGAGCCTTTCCCATTATTTTATCTGACTGGGGTTAAAAGATAATTTTTTATGAAACCTATGTTTCAATAGTTCTCTTCATGTAATCTCTTTTTAGATGTTTGGGTGTTTCGAGAAGAAGGAAAATGGCATAGATACCTTCCAAGAAGAGTCGACGGAATTAAGGTAATTAGACATCTATGATTTTTTCCCTAGATAGACATTGTTCTAACGGTTGCAACTAGTCGAGGGTTGAAGAGATAATTTCCAGTAATTTCACTTTGATCATTCTCTTTGGTATGGTTTGAAGTGAAGAAATCCCGTCTTTACAGGAATATGACTACAAAGCGAATTCTGCTTCTCTCGATGACTTCACTAAACTGTGTCAACAGAAGAATTCCGGTTCGCTTTATTTTTTCATCTTATAATTTATTTTCTTTATGATGTCTACTGCAATTGTGCTGTAGGTATTTTATTACTTTGGTTTGTGAGTGAAAGAAATGTCATTTGAGATACGACAACCGACGCAAGTGCAAGTACTTCATCTGCTCACGTGAGTTACCCTCCTTTCCCCCTTAATATGCTAATAGTTCATTGATTATATTAATCTTTTCTAATGGAGCAGAGTCTTCTCCTCGGAATCTATGCTGATCGAGCATAGTAATCCACATCCTTTTACGCCATGAAATTATCGCTAAAACAAGAAGATGATACTTGAGAATCTGGTTGTTAAAGCGATGCAAAAATGATAGGTAAACGATGAAGGAAGAAAGCTAAGGGGAAGCTAATACTGTAGCGTAATTCAGTTACCTGTTTACTGTTATCATTCATATGTATTTTTATTTCCAAATTATTATCTGTAGATTGTGGATTTAAGGTGAAGAACAAGTTATGGCTTGCATGGCTGTACAGAGACCTGGATAGACAACCTCACTGGATTAGGAAGAAAGTCGAGTCTCTATTCGGACCCGATTATAAGGTTAGACTACTATCTCACGCCATGGTCATTGGCTCTAGTCATTGATATATAAATTTCTGATAGAATAGTAGATGCTCCAAAACATTATCAGCCTCTGCTAAACCTACGATAACATAATTATATCTACGGATAGGGTAACAAATAATTAGCGTTATGCTTGTTAGGGGCATCGTTTCGTGTATTCATTATTGCAATTTGAAGGTGGGACGAATGGAAGTATTGCTGAATACGAAGTC
Source organism: Micoletzkya japonica (assembly GCA_900490955.1). Lineage (NCBI taxonomy): Eukaryota > Metazoa > Nematoda > Chromadorea > Rhabditida > Diplogasteridae > Micoletzkya > Micoletzkya japonica. The sequence goes on from LS819354.1 coordinate 291,965, forward strand.
GGTCAATGAAGTGTTGTGGAAGGTCAGTCCGTGGTTGATTGTCTCTCATTTTGTGCAATGACATCCTATCCTTAAGAATATTAAGAATATCAGCAAGGAAACTGCCCTGGAATGAGTAGTGTATGAATGATTGCTTATAGTTGAAGCATCTCATCGAATTACGACACATCACATTCGCTAATGGAACCGTTCCAACTGAACGGGACGTCAGCTCTCTCAAAGTGAGTTCCCTCAGCTTATTCACAACAGGAAGCGCACACTTTGTTACCTTTATCTTTTCCCCGAGCCTTAAAATGTTGGCTAATTGTAAAGGCTAATGAAATGCAAACGTGGTTCGTTTTCTTTTTTCTCTCATTAATTTGTAACTTGTATAGTAAACTGAATTATTATAGATTGGAACAGACGGGGTGGTCACGTATGTTCCTGTAGTGGAACCTTGCCAGCTCCGCCTCATCGACCCTCAAAAGGCTGTGAGTTCTCTTCCCTTTCACTTATTCATGGTTGACAGTCACTCTAGTTAGTCGATGCTTTCAGTGGACTGCTCAAGAAGCTTCGAGTAAGTTGAATAGGCGATACTATGGACTAAAAGACATAATGGAAGCCAATGTCTACACTCCCTCCAACATCGTCAAGATTGAGTGATGTCCTTCATTTACAGTAGTTGATTGTTTATTAGTTGTTATGAGAATATACAGAATTGATTGGTCACTTGCAACAACAACATTTGAGAACGATAGTTACTAGGTGGAACACAAACACGAAGAGACATGTGTAGAATTCAAGCTGAATGGGTAGGATACGGTATAACAAACGAAAGTGCCGTACCTTTGGACAATATGTTTTACTCTCCGTATCGACGTAATTTACACTGCTGTAGATGCATAATGCTTTGTAGAAACCTGAGAATTGCCGTAAACTTGCATACACTCATACTCTTACCGTATACTCCAATAATGAGAGATATGAGTGTGAGGATGAGGTAGACAGCTGAAATTGTTGTCTTACTGTAGATGGAATGGCCAACCTGCTATGCACGCTCCGATTACAACTTGAATCATATCATCTGCGCCCTTTCGCAGAGCAACGGAAGATTGAATGCAAGTCAAGAGATAAGTGGTAGCGAGAACTATTTGCATAACTCCTTTAACACTCTCTTCCCTCTACCGTACTTCTCGACCTACCGTAAGCAAAGAGTATCGTAGCCAATTCGAGCGCTATCTTGTTCGAATCCGCCAACAAGTACAGGTAATATACGGCTATCGATATAGAAATGAGACCAACGATGGAAGAAAGGAGACAGGTACAAGTTTGTCGGGCGCTCACTGATATTGACAGTAAATGGAAAGGGGTTTGTTTTTTCTCCCTTTGCCGTCGGATGTAGAAAGACTCACTCATATTCTCGAGTATCATAACAAAGTCCCGCGCCATATCCTCTTGAGTCCTCTTCCTCCTCTCCAACCTACAGTATCCCTCCTACAGTACCCCTTCTACCGTATACCTCTGCCTCTCCTTATCCTCATCCTTGTGTTGTTTAATGAACTGTCTCTCCAAATCTTCGTGCAGTTTCGTTTCCTTCTAAAGAGATGTTCCACTCCCTCCACCTTCAGTCTCTCAGCTCCCCTCCCATTATCCTCAATTCAACCACAAACAATAAGTGTAAACAACGTCACCTCATCACTCGTTTTGCCGTCAGTCTCAGCCTTCTTTATCTTATACATAAGAGTAGTGAGAAGAGGGAAGAGAGAGGGTGGGAATAGAAGGGATGGAGTGACTGGAGAGATGTCACGCAATGCAAGGGACTGAGTAGACTTGGCAGGGCGGGTCTAAGGGACTTCTCCACTCTCTCGCATTCAACTATTTATTGCTGCTTAAGCATAAGTCGAACAGCAATTATGGAGGAACACAATTCCCATGGGAGAAAGAGTTGAGAGGAAGGTGAATGAGGGAGGAAGGGAAGTAGTTATGTTGTCTGTCGGAGTGTCCGTCCCTCTCGTCTGTCTGTCACTCCTCCCTCTTCTCATCCTCTTCCTTCTCATCAGACGCCTGTAATCATCTGCATGTCCCACCGTCTGTCCCCCGTCACCTACCGTATCCTTGACTTGTGGTTCGTCTTCTTCACTCTCACTACTCAACTTCCCTCCAAAGAGTTCGTCATGAGTATTCTCAGCCTGGAGGGAGTGTGCCTCCTTCCTCTTATCCTCAGCATTCACAATTTCCCATCGCGAACTGTCTGCATCAATGTCCGCCCTGTACACATACGCTTCCAACATTTCACAGCAGCAAGTTTACAAACAGTTTTACATATTTCACTAGTTTATGCATGTGCAAATTCTTTCTTATAATACATCTAAAACATATTAATAGCAAGCAGATATTCAAAGATGAAAACATTGCATCGACCTGAACGACATGATTCACCTGAGCAACCTCTTCAATTCCTTTTCAACCTCAGGGGCATCCATGTACTTCTTCTTTTTCGTTTTGCGAAACCTAGAAATATTATTCTATTAAATCTTCGTACGTAATTTCCTTATGATAAAAAAATAAGCAACAAAATATAGTGAAAATAAGGATAGCCACAACTCCAATCACAAGGTTTACCAACCTTCTCATTCGAGCACTCTTCATGGGCGGTGTGAGTCCGTGAGGGTATTGCCACTGTTTTTGTTCTTTCTGAGAAGGGAGGGAATGATAGTGATGCATAGAGCAGACTATTCCCTATGGGAATCCCCCTTCAACCCGTTCACATGTTGGGCTAATTTATGGTCAGTGGTCTAAACGCGCAAGCAGAGTACAACCGAGTCTTCTATGAGTTGAACTTCTATTTCACATACATGGGCCAGTGTTGTCCTGGAAGTTTTGCAGACAACCTTACATAATTAGCGAAAATTAACAGTAGCCATCCTAACAAGTGTTTTGCATTGTTTTTCGGTGGTGCAGGCACCCATCCTAACGTCCGATCGGACTATCACGCCCATGATTGCTACCACAACTACAATCCCTCCCTATCCGAGCATGTAATAGGTTGTACGCCCACCTTTGGTTGTTCCTTCTTCTCTGATGTCCCCTGTTCACTCTCATCTGTACATACAATAATCTGCGATAAATCGGCCACTTTGTACAAATTCTTCTTATCTATGGTCTTCATGACCTGAATATGAAGGTAATTCAAAAGAAACAGGATTAGGAATACCTCAACAATGCACGGCAAATCGTATATACTCGCGGATAGAATGTGGTTGCCAACCCGCATATTTCCGTGTCGCATATCAGTACTAGTGAAGGACAATGCCAGATCCTCCTTCACTCCCTCTTCGTCTACGATCTTTCCCACCTCAAAAGTGGCTCTAGTATTCACTACATGGTTTTAAACGATGATTCAGTTATTCTAAGTCCAGTATGTTTTCTCCCATTCAGGTAAATCTTCAACATACCCGACTGGCGACGTGAGCAGGGAGACGAAGAATGACGTGGTTCTCCCAGTCTTGCATGTCCTCCGCCACCTCAGCCAACTGAAAGCATTGCTTCTCGTTCTAACTCACCGGGCACTTCTCACCTTTTGCGGAACCCGCTTAGCTAATATTCGTGATGACCCCGCCGACATGATCTGAACACAATGTAAGGAACTAAGGGCAGGGTAATAGTGTATACAAGTAAATGAAATAACAAGAATAAAGTTCGAGCACGAAATAACTAGCACATTTTGAACGTACGTCATGACGTGGGTCCGTGGTCATAACTGGCCAGTATACGGATCACCTCCGTGAGGTTACGGTAATTCGTCTTAGTTTTACTGATTTTCTACAGTAACCTAGTACACATCTCGCATATCGAGGACTGAGGTTTAATTCATCCAACTTTACTTTCCAAAAAGATTTTTGATTCCTTTTGTTTCCTACTTTTCACGGAAGTATATAGCCCTGTGAGACAATGATGAAAGGTATTACAAACAAAGACATCTTCTGATATTTAGTATTACGTATCTGACCCAATGCTATTTCAAGACTATCGTAACCCCGAAAATTCTATAGATTCCTCGTTTCTGAGTCATTTTCTTTCGTTTCTCTCTTCCTATAAGTGTTTCGCAACGTGAATAATAGTATATTTGTGTACTACCCTTTCATCTCTTTCTTATAGGGATGGCTCCTGCTTCCACGGAAATCACGGAAGATTACTACGAACTACTAGGGGTCGACAAACAGGCAAGCGAATCTGAGATCAAATCGGCGTTTCGCAAACTCGCACTCAAATATCATCCAGACAGGAATCCCGGAGATGAAAAAGGTTAGTTTCGCGTGAATAAGCAAGGTGTAATGTTTTCTCAGCGCAAGAACACTTCAAGAAGATCTCAATAGCCTATGCAGTTATCTCGGATCCGGTTAAACGGAGAAACTATGATATCAGCGGCCCTTCATCCTCACAAGTATGCAAAACAATAAAGAAGTATTATAGTTCAGTATGTCATTTAGCTTGATTTCGACGGCTTCGATGTATCGGAATTGGGAGGAGTAGGTCGAGTATTCGGAGCTCTTTTCTCGAAATTGGGAGTTCCTATTCCGACCCAGATCAGTACAAAGGTGAGTGAAGTAAATTCATCTTGGTGTAATAGTTAATTAAGGTTCTCGCCAATGCTCGTCACTTAACAGAAGGGAAAGAGTGTGAAGTGACTGCACAACTTCTTGAGCCTGGACGACCGGTTACAGCATATGTTGGGAAGCAGGTGAGAAAAAGTGGAATGGAGGAGAAAAGGGAGGGATTCAGGAAGGATCGTTCTACAAGATCGAGATGAGGGACGAGTATCGTGAGAAGGGAGTATCCATCGTGTGTCGGTCCCCCTCCATGAGCAAATTCAAGCTCGTTCTATTCGACAGAGAGGGAGGAGTTCGCATGATTCAGGTTACTTATCCTATTCTGCGTCATCTTTCAATAGTCAAATTGTTTGTTGTCATTTCCGCCGCTCCAGTACGGTAGAAAGAATTAGCTGTCGATTCAACGAGGTTACGGTAGGAAAAGCCTATCATGCTCTGCCTACAGTACCCTCAAAATCAAAGCCCTTACAGGAGTCGCAGAAGCGCAAGACGTGTACACAAGCTGCAATATTCTTTGTGCCGCAGCAAATAGCGAACCTCGAAGAATTCGTTCCGATGAAGTTCCACATGGAAGACAGAGATACTCCACTGACATTCCACTATTTGGATACACTCGAAGCTCAGGTTATTCATTGTAGCATTCTTTATGACGATTGAGATAGAGAAAAAAGGATATAATCTATTCGTTTGTAATTTTCAAGATTTATCTAGACTGTCCCGGTTTTTCTAGACTAGATAAGATGTAATTGTAGACGTGTCATCTCCTCGACTCTCGAGTGCACTTCCTTTGTGTTTATGGAGACAACTGGCTGAACCAAGTAAAGTTAGTAAGCTGTATCTTTTACGACCTTTAATATTGTGAACCACCTTCTTTCCAGTTTGCTAGTCAACTAGGAAAGGCGTTAATTATTCAGATACAACCTGACTTTCCTGCCCTTGAATGAGAAGTGCGACGAATCGATGGGCGGGATAAGTCTTGCTGAGACGGCTCTGCTAGCGAAGAAGACAGAGATGGCCTCTTTTTGCACGGAATACAAGGAAGCCAAAAAGAGGTGAGACATTCTCTGCTATTCTACGGTCTTATTTCTCAGCGAAAGTGTCCGCAGTGAAGCGTAGGCGATATGGTCTCATTTGAATATTTGATTATTCTAGATACGAAGAGGCGGTGACTCGACTAAAGAACGAAGATAAACTCATCACGGAACTGCTCAAGACTCGCGAACAGTTGTATGACTCAGTTATCGTTAGCGCGCAGGAGAAGTTCAACACAGATATATCGCCTTCTGGCAAACAAAAGTCATTTTTCGGCCTTTTCTGATTACCATTACGTGCATTACTTGAAGCTAGTCTCGGATTTCATTTTATACCCAAATCGTCCACTTAAGAATAGAGTATATGATTTATCGTATATGTCTATAGTGAATGAACAAAATGTTGTGAAAGCAGAATGAACCGGTTATGAGTGAGGCGTGTACCAAGTGAAAGGGCATAGTATGTATGGAGTGACACTTATTGGTTGTCTGGGGACTCTTCTTCGTCGTCTAAGGGATCATCTTCTAGTTCTGGCATCGGATACCGGAGAATAGCAGCGCAACCTGTAATAACGATATGTAGCCATAAAACGTTGTCAGAAAATCGAATAAGTGGTGCTCTGATGTAAATTTTTTTCAGATAGATTACGGTAAATAGTAGCTACCTGTTAGCTGTGATAATTGCTCTCCGGAAACGTGTAAAGAAGAGAATATCAATACAGTACCATTCTGAAACACTTGATTAAGTCATGAGATTACCGTAGTACAAACCTCTTCTTTCACGCTTTCCACCAACTTAACATACTGTTTTCGTGTTTGGATGGAACTCGACCGAAATAAGGAATCCGATAACAGAAGAACTTCTACTGCCTGTAATACATAGATGCATAATAATCAGGCGAAACAAAGAATATCATGAGGAAAGGATACCTTTTCCCTATTTGCCCGTTCTACATGCTTGTACCCGTAGAAAGCTCTATCGGGCTCAGTGGCCATCAATTCGAAGAAGTGATTCAACGCCTTCACTTCTCCTTGAGCCTTAATAAGCAGAGGTAGACCAGTACAGTATCCAATGGTCATTAACCTTACTGTAAAGTCTCTCAATCGATGACGTACCTTAGTATCAACTAGCCTTGCAGCAACACTCGGATTCTCGAGAACTTCCTTGAGAGAATGCTTGAATCCACTCGATGAATGGGTCAGAATGAATTTGGCCTTCTGAATATTCCCCCTTCCCCTCTTCCTCTCATTTCCCTTCCAACCTGTTCTCCCGTTAGCTTCCGTCCTTCCTTTTCGGCATACTGTAATAAGTGATTCATTAGTTGTTCATTAAGGAAGCCCCTCGAAGCGACGAGTACACATTTGACAACCTGGGAAAGGAATATCATATTATACCTCTATTACATTTCACTACGTTTGATATTGCCTGGCTTTAATAAAAAGCTCGTAACTCACATTAAAGTCCACGTGCCGAAGAATCGCAACTGAGACTGCATCTAAAAACTTCTCGATTCCCTTATCGTGCTGAGAGGAGAACCCTTTCCGTTTCCGTGGAATCTGCAAGACAAAACTATTTAATTTTTTTCATAATTCATCATTCTAAATCTGAGCTTTGTTCTAATGAAGTATGAGTGGATACTACGGTAATTGGTCGAAGATGAATAGAGTATACCTGCATATCAATCTTAGCTCTGACGAGAGTCATGGCAGGAGTGAGTAGACAGACGTGTGCTAGTCCTTCGTGCATTACTATCGCAGCCACATCAGCCGAAGTTGCGGGGTCGAGGGCTTCGTTCAGACGATCTACAATCTATCCTTTTATTACTTTTAAAAGAACTATTCGGATGAACTGCAAGGTAACCTAAGGTGTCTACAAGTCACGAATAATGATGAGAAACGCCTACTAACCCACATCAATCGAGTCCCATTCCAACTTCTCCAGAGTGAACTTCCTATTGGGTTCCAGGTCGAGGGTATGGTATGCACCCATTTTTACCAGAGCATTCTCCTCGACGTTACGTCCCTTAACGAAGCTATATTATAGCTACTATAACTATTCATGTAGTATATTCATTTCATTCCATAATAAAAAGTATGTCGAACAAATAAGAAAACAGTAAGGTGATTAAGGTACCTTGAGATGCAAAGCGCAGGCTCCCGGATCGAAATCGATGGATTCCACTTTGATAGTGAGTGTTGTGTGCATTCGTTGAGAAGAAGTGGTACCCGTAGAGGATTCTGATGTCACCTTAACCACCCTCTCCCTATCCTCACAGTCTACAACTAAATACCTTTCGAATCGTTGAACACTTCACTATATCTCCTACTCTGATTAGATTATAAATATGCCACATATCTTCAGCTTCTTCAGGGATCAGTCCGACATAGCTGACAAATTGCATTAATTCAACTTAGATTTATTGATAAATAACCCACCCTGGTCCACCTCTCTCTATCCCTCGCTTGAACTGCTTCATTCCTGAAATAAAATGCTCACAGATGTCACAGATCGCGAATCAACGAAGTAAGAGTATGAATTTCCGCCTTAACGGAATTCTAAGTTGTTGATTTTACAACTGTACAACGCGTTTATCTTCTTCTTCTTCACACCAAATAAGATAAGGTAGAGATCTTAAAGTAGCTTCATGGTAGTGGATATGACTAGTAATAGGGATAGGTATAGTAGTATATATAAATCCTGATATAGTGATAACATAAGTCATATGAATAGCCAGGGGCTACGTACATACACAGGAATTAAAAGCCAACCGGAGAAAAAGACAAGCACTTCAAAATTAAAAGTTCTACTTTTTCTTGTTCTAAGTTACTGAACGTCAAAAGATGAACATTGGCAACGAACATTAGTCTATGACCTTAGAATAGACGCGATTATATAGAAAAAAAGAAGCGAAATCAAAGAAAATATAATAAATACACTCCTTTAGTGCTATGCGTGCGAGCGGTGCATCTGCTTTGCGACAAATACCAATACTGTAAGCCGTACTTGACAATACATAACTTTCAAATACAGTACTACTTTGATAAAAATTATCGTCTTCATGTGATAATATTAATAAATCTCTACTATTTTTAAATGCAATAGTTTTAAAATAAATAGTGTCTTCAACGAACAAAGTTGAATAATCATAGGGAAGCAAGAATACACTCTAGACACGAGCATAAATTTGCGTTGATTGCTTGTAGGGAAGCTCTCTGTAATTATGTAGTTTATGATATATAATGTAATTTAGAAACCACTCACTGTGCTAAGGAAAGCTCCTGCATATCTCCATAGTCCCGCGAAACCACACTGTTGTAGGAAGAAAACCGCTTGTTGCGCACCTATTACAAGCACGATAAGGAAAGAGCTGATAATGTGATCTAACCAACGGCATCTCCTGAGGCCGAAGTCTCGATGAGTTTGACGAGGCTAGACAACATGACCGGTGATTGACAGGATTGCACCAGTCCTACTATCCTCTGGTCAAGCAGACACTCTCTGAAATTGCATATCTTCTCTTCTGAATTAAGTATCCCACTATCTACAGGAACTTACACAACAGGAATAACAGCCGGGAATACGGTAACAGCCTCTAACAGATAATCGACGACTAGATGGACGTTCGGGCAACTTCGTGCAAGGATGGCCTAAGAGGGAATGAGGGGGAGGAAGAGAGGTAAGGAGAGAGTGGGAGGGAGGGAGAGAGATACTAACAAGGAGAGTGACAGCAAGAGCTTGTTCCTGTTCGGTAGTGAGTATCGTCGGATCGAGTAGTACTCTACTCTCATCCTCCTCGTCTTCACATGCTCCAGTCCACACTGCCACCCGTTCCCTTCTGACATACAGTACTCCTCATTTTTCCCCTCAGGAACCGCTGGAATTCCCTTGGAGACACGTACACTTCATTGGTGACATCGTTGGTGTTCTTCCATGGATCAGTGATGACACTTCGGGTAGATCCTCTGTGGGAGAAGGAGAGACGGAAGCGAGATTGCACCTGGGGAGAGGGTAGTGGACTAGTTGCATTGAGAGGGTCACCTTCTCATCGAAGGGAAGAAGAGCGAGTAGAAAGGGTACGTTTTGGTTAGTTAGATCATACGGATTCCTGGAAGAATTATACAATTCATGAGGTACTGGGCTGCTATATCTTGGCTCCATTCAATATTAGTATGCTTCAAAACTGACTGTTGTCTGCTCTTGGCTGATACTCGCAGTAGTTGTTGCAGAAGTTGCACGACTTTAATGGAGAATACGGGTTGACGGAGACCCTTGAGGAGAAAGTCCTTCTACCTGTTATCTCCTTTCAACTACCTTCAACAAGTATCCGACGAGAGCAAAGTTGAAGTTGGCTCTGAAGGAGAGTCCAGCACATTGGTCGAGGGCCTTGAGGTCCCATTCAAGGGCAAGACGACTCTCCATTGCCAGTTCAGTCAGACTCTGCAGCGCTCGATTAGTCATCCCTCGGGGGAACCCTTACCGTATGCTCGAATACTCCCATATGATCGAGGGTCGCGATGTTGGAAGAGAGGAGTTGGATGGCGTGCTCGTATACGGTAGCATTCTCTAGCTGAATAGAGGAATCAAGACAAGAAGGGGGAATAGCTCACCTGGAACAGGACAATGGCAACCCAGAATACGAGTCTATGAATGGGCGAATTGGAGGCAGTGAGGGAATGAGCTCGAACTAGGGACAGAGCCACTCCCGCTATAGGAACCAACGAATCTCTCCTTTTGAAGACCTGAGAGGGTACTGTAGACTACAGTAGTCTGTAGATATCACCTGCACGAGAAGCTGCATCATCTCCTTCATTTCGTTGTCGGATATGACCTTAGCCAGCGAGGAGAAGGCGATGAGTGATCGGATCTGCACATCGTCCCTTCCCTCGAATGCGTTGTGTCTCGCGAGTATCCTCCATTCACTCATCCAGTCTCCACTCCTTCCCTCTTCGTCTCTCAAATCGATCACTTCCGATATGATGAGATTGAGTATTCGATGTAGGTTCGTGTGAGCCTTGCTTCCATCTTCTTCAGTTGGTTCACTGTCGTAGGAGTCCGATCCATCACAGCTAAGTTACATTTCTCATTCCCCTTTTATTCCCCTATGACACTAACCTTTCATCGGAGTGAATGAACTTCATGACGTATTCCACCACTTCGTCTCCATTCTCGAAATCATCCAGTCCGAATAGTCGCAGAGTGTCCTCATTCGATAGTTGTCTCAGGAACAATCCGAGAGATCGTCTCTTCTCATCTACAGTAATCCCTTCCTTCCCCTTATAACTACTGTAGTACCCGGAAGATGAAGCTTGCGACTGGATCCCAAGCTGTGGAAGATGTTGAGAAGAAGAGTGTAAGTGGACGATCGGAGGAAAAGAGGGCCGCTTCCGGCAACGCATGTTATGATGTGCATGAGGTGGGCGAGGTGGAGGTCGACTGAAGGGGTAGGTATGGGGTGAAGGGGTAAGGGTGGGGATGTTGAGATAGGGTAATATCAAGTGCGGAGATTGTATGAATGAAGATGAAGGAATTGACTGACGGAAAGTGATACGAGCATCGAAGGTGAGAACGAGAAGGAAAGGAAGAAGACGAGAGAGGGAGACACGCGATTCCGGATTACTCAGTTGGGAGATCGTTCTGAGGAGGAGACTACCTAGACTAGAGCTTAGAGTTCGCTCACCTCTCCACAATAAGCGATGCCAGACCGTCCCCTCCTTGATTCGCTGCTTGGACTATTTGAAGGGCATTTGAGAGTGGACAAGCGAAGAGAAGACTGGAAGAGTGGAGGGGATGAGATATCTCCATATGGGAAGGGGAACTACCGATTGAGGAGACACTGCAGTGTTATGTTGTCGAGAGCTCCGATCTGCGGCCAAACACAGTGGCAAAGTGCCGTAGACAGCGATCCCTGCACACAGGTTGCACCCGTGAGTGCTCCAATCACCTCCACTCGCTCCTCTTCACCCAATTGCGACACCTCAAGGGATACGGTAGTTTAGAGTAGATTGGAGGGAACTCACGAGATGCCATGAATGGGAGAGGGACTGGATGAGAGTGAGATTGGCGTTATCAAGGAGACGAGGAAGGAGAAAGGGAAGGATGGAAGGGTCGTGGGAGACTATCCATTTAGCTGTCGTCTCAAGGTATTGAAGGGAATTGTGGGGAACGAAGACACACTGAGCCTCCTGCAATATATATTAAACTGTTGACATTATTTTGATCTGTAGAGAGTGGGTACACAAGTACAGCCCACACTTCTTACCTGAAGTGTGGGCTGTACTTGTAGACATTGTGAGAGAACAGCGAGTAGTCGATAGGCTGAGGAACGAACGGAGACATCGACATCTGCCAAGTGGAGAAAGGCCAGCGAGAGAAGCTGAGCACTCTTCGATCTGCAATGCATACGATTGACACTGCTCAAAAAGAGGTTCGACAGCTCCCTTATCCTCAGTTGGTTCGTACCTCAAAGGAGGCAGCACTCCATCTCCCTCGTCCTCCCACACTTTCTCTCGTTCCAAGAGAATCTTCGACATCAGAAGGGTTGAGTCACATCGGAGAGAGATTATCGATGTATTTTGGACGAGAGTGAGGATACAATCGGAGATGGGCTCGATCTGCACATAGAAATTTCTTCTTTTTTTCAGAAAAAATACGAAAAGGAAAAAAATGAACGAAAAAAAGGAATACAAACACAACAAATGGATGATCTTGGTAATATAGAAGAAGTGAAACATACATGATCGAAGAGGGAGCATTGGTATGCGTCGCTCACTTGAACCTTCTTCTCTCCCCACAGCCGCTCTCCATTAATCACCATCGTATTGTCGTATAACTGAAACAGAAGTTAGACTGATAAATTGTCCCGCTAACCTTGACTGTAACAGGCGTATCAGTGGAGGAAATGAGAGTGGAGGGGAAGAGATGGCAGGGGGGAGTGAGGAGTCGACGGGTGAGTACCGGAAGGCCCTCCAGGGGAAGGTGCAGAGACTCCGGGTCGAAGCTTATGTTCAGCTAGAAAGGTGAAGTTATTCATGGACGCCACTGATCGAGGAACCGTCTGCAGAAGAGAGAAGTTGTCGTGGAGTTTATTGAAGAGTTGAGTCGACACATGCATCACCAACACTTGCTGGATGTGAGCGAAGGAATCGGCGGAGAACAGTTTCATCTCAATTCCCTCACGTCATCCCCTTTTCCCATATCTCACCAGATTCGGGGGTTCATAGCACATGAGTCCATCCAGTAGACAGATCCACTTGATTCGCCCACATTTCTCTCCTATCAGTTTACATGCATTCTCTACTTCCACATTCCTGAACAGAGACTCTTTGGTTGTAAGGGGAACGAGGATTACTGTAGTCGACGAAGAATTACAGCGAATAGTGGAGGAGTGGAATGAGAGAGTTGAATGAAGAAGGGAAGGGACGGATCGAGGGTCTCGCGAGGAATGCATACTGTAGGAATGTTATGGGGAAGCACTTTGAGAAGAGCATCCACACGGGAGTACAGAGAGGAACCACCACAGACGAAGTAGAGGTTACGGAGGAACTGAAGAGAGAAGGGATTGGAGGGACGGAGGGAGAGGAGACCTCTGTCTTGTCTGAAGTGAAGAGGGAGTGAAGAGTGAAGAGAAGTTGCAGGTTAGGAGAGGAGGAAGAGGTCGCGGGGAACGAAGATTCGTCCACTTCTTCCACGAGGAACGACACGAATCTGAAGATGGAGAAGAGCTATGAAGAAGGTGGAAAGATACTTCTTGAGGGGTTGGTTCCATTTGTTGACCACTGCCAGGAATGGCTGAATGAAGGAATCCTTCAATGACGTCGGCTCATTCACTGCATATTGAAGGATCTTCGAGACGAGAGTGAGCAACTTCGAAACACGACGATTGGGAGGAGAAGAGATGAGAGAAGACTCGAAGGGAGAGACTGAAGAGAAGAATTGGATGAGAGATGGAAGAGGCCCACCCAAGGCTGGATTGAAGAACCGAAGGAAGACTATTCTGGCTACTGCAGACACTCCCACTCCAGGGAAACGGTTGTTGATGACTTTGAGGAGTTGATTGCACACCTAGAGAGATGAAGGGAGGGATTGAAAGGGGGTAGGAGTACCTGTTTGAATCGAGGAGGACACTGCTGGGAAGAGTTGACGACAAGGGAAAATGCCATGTCTGCAGCTTCGTTCACTCGACTGATCCACTCTTCCTCTTCGTCTTCTTCCTTCTCGTTCTTAACCGGCAAATTAGCAGAAGAAGAGTCTCGATCGTACGCTAAGGGAAGGATCGTTGATGAGATGCCCGAGAAGAGGTCGAAGGGTTTGAATGAGATACGCATGACCGAAGATACGAAAGCAACTGAAGAGACTGTGGGGGAGCCGGATGGGGACATACCATGAGATGAGTTTAGCTGCGAGAGTCGATCCACGGAAGAGAGTAGGGGCCGAGAGCGCCGATTCAGCCTCTGACCACATGACCAAGTGCATGAGATTGGTCAATTGACCACGCTCACTGAAGGCCGTGATGCAAGCACGACACAAGGAATCCTGAAGGGAATTAGGGGATTGTGAGAGGAGATGGTGAGATGATTAATGGAACTGGATACGGCGATGACTTACAACGGCTTCTCCTGGAACAGAGGCAGAAAGGGCAGTGATGAGAGGAAGAGAAGAGGACTGAGTATCAGCTTGACACAACAGACGAACCAGTTCAACTTGACTGGACTGTCGTTCAGCTCGAGATGAATACGATAGATGCTCCGAGAGAACGCTCAAATGCATTATCCATCTAGATGCATGCACTCTCCCTCTCTACCTCGATAACGTCTCTATCATCCAACCTCGTAGTCTCCATTCACCGGTCCACGAAGTGTCCAAGACTTTGGTGACACCTAGATGAATGAATGGGTGACTTCGGGATACTGTAGTTACCTAGTTCTGGATTGGCATTGACGAGTGCAGCGAGTGAAGTGAGAATGGACTGGTTACAACGACGATTGACATCTGTCGACAGCGATACTATTCCATCGTCGAGAGCAGTTCTGTGGTTAGGAATAGGGAATTGCCCTGAGGGGGACTTACTTGGATCGAGAGGGAGACAGTGACGGAGACGTGAATAGCTCAACCAGATCTTTGAACAACCTCAAAGACAAATGTGTTCGAGATATAAGATAGATGACTACTTGTTGAATGGTGCCGGTTGTATGGGAATGCTCATGTTGCGTAGAAGACTCGTGAGGGCATCGAGAACAGATTGAAGCATTTCCATGTTCTGAAGAGGAATCGGAGAAGAACGGGGGGAGTACGTTTACTTGGTAGAGCTGAGATGGAGTATGCGATGAGAGTGCAGAGGACAGACAATCGAGCATTCGACTCTGTAGTTGAGAGGGAAGACGACGAGCTGATCCATTCGAGACTACTACGTGAAGGAGAGAGCACAACTTGCGAGTGAACATCTCAAATGGTACTACCTCAGTCTAGGTAATGATTCTCTTACGATTCTCTGCGAGTGATTTCTCTGTACTGCATGCTGGCTGAGCAACAACGCATTGATCATCTCACTTGTAGAATCAACGCGAAGAACTATCTCTTGACGACGAGACAGAATGTTCCTGTATCAGGGTTAGACCGTTGGGGTGGAGGGAGTCTTACTTGACGATGTAGATGATGTGTTCGACGAAGAGAATGTTACTCGAATGAGACGCGAGTTGGGCAGATATCGAATGGAGCAAGAAGTGATCGAGAGACACGTCAGCCTACAGTCCCCTATGCATTTCATTCCAGATCTCAGAAACCTCATAGGACAGTTGTTCCTTGACACATTTGCACATCAAGTCCCTATTGACGGAATCGTCCATACGAAGAACTGAGAGAAGCCGAGAGATGTAACTGAAGAGAATACGATGAGATAAGATGAAAACGAGAGACTGTACTTGGACACGTGATTGGGTTCCTTGAGGTAGATGAGATGAGATAGGGCAGTGAGGAAGGCACTCATGCTGCTCCATGCATCAACTGTACACGTTCCCTCACTATTCTCCGTCGTCACCTGTAACAGTACCCTTAATCCTGGAACTATCAGGGAGAATTAGTAACTAGTCCGACACTCATCTACTTCCTTTACGTATGTATGATAGACCACGAATTTGTATTCCAAAGGAACTTACTCTTGTGACGTGATCAACGAATTCGGAGTGGTCCTTGTTTCCCTGTACCAACTGATTCGTGAATATCTCCCACATTCGGAATGTTTCGTGCCACGCTTCTTGTAACGCCGCATCACAATAAGGAAGACTTCTAAATGAGAACTGACTCGTCAACTCAAAAAAAAACTGCGCACCGGAGAATCTTGTTGACACTTTTACGGAGGGCGATGCGACCTGCTGTTACGATAGAGGAAGGGGGGACAAGTGAGAGAACTCTGCAAGGGAATAGAAAGGATGGGGACGGAATAGGAGGAGGAAGGGAATGCATTACTTGGTGAGAGAAGCATCGGTCTGAGGAATCGGGAGACGAGAGGACTGTTGGTTGTGGAGATGGAAGAGGGACAGACAACATTGAACGAGGTCAGCAGAACAGTTCCACAAGTAGAGGAAGGCTACGACCTGAGAGAAGGAATCAGGGATGAACGAGGAAGGGAGGTACCTCGAATTTTACGAGTGACTGGGCTACGATCCCATCGAGAAGAAGGGGAGGCATTGGGGCATTGTACGACACGAGATACGCCTCTCTTGATTGAGACTTGCCTCGCTCTAGTTGATACCCACTCACCTCTTCTTCATGAGTGCCTTCAACCACGAGATGACATTCTCTGCATTGCTCACTTGGAGATGAATCAGTCGTTGACACACGGAGAATAGCATGTGGGAACTGCATTGAACTGGTCATCGACATACTCACACGTCTTCGTACCTCACTCTCACAAACGTCTCAAACGCACTCGTTGCAGAGGAATTCCACTCGGGAATCGTCGTATGGAGGGCAAGAAGAGCCTATGAAGAAGAGCTTCGATGAGGAATTAGTCATTGTACAAACCTGCATTGAAGGAGTCTGAAGGACGGGGTGATCCATCAGAAGCACAAGTCCCGATACAATAGATTCTATCGAATTGTCGTCTCCCGTGTTCTGAAACCAGAATGTGATTCTCGTTAACTTCCAGTAAATACCTTTTTCCGAATGAGTAGCGACGGGTGAATATTGATGAGTTTTATGATAGCAAGTAGAATGGAGTGATGGGAAGTCTCGCAGATATTGGAGAGATTGGGTTGGGATGCAGTGGATGACCGTTCCCTCCATCGACCCGACACTTTGTGCACGCTCTGCAATTCCCCTTCCACCCTATCTCTTTATTCACTCACTCGTGTCATTCCTAATGTCAAATGACCAGGAGGAATCGAAGGTTCGCATTCGAGGACCCGTTCGAGAGTTGAGAGAAGAAGAGCGCGAAGCTGATCCGATCGAGAGGCTAACATCTCGATGCGAGGCCACCAATCGAGACGATGCTAAAGGAGGATTGAGAGATATAGGGGACATGGTGGTTTACGTGGGAAGCGATGATAGTGAGGGATTCGATGAGAACGAGGTGGAGAAGGGACTGTTGAGAAGAGAGACTCACGCGGAACACATCGTTATCAAACTTAAAGAGAAATAGAATTCGAACCACAACAAGTAACACACCTTCAGGCGAAACAAAGCCACAAAGCAGTCGACAAGAATACTTCGGTCCATCTCACGAGGACGATTTCCAGTGAGTAGAACAACCTGTGCATGAGTATCCTCTTTGTTTCGTATATTCGGTACCTTGACATGCTCAACGAGCTGTTGGACAACGTTGAATACAAAGAAGTCCGATTGGTTGACGTATGTTGCGCACTTGCACAGATTGACCTGAAGAGAGAAAGATGGAGTAGATACAGGAAGTACACCAACAGCAGCATGGCATGCGTATTGTAGTTGAGTAGATGACGGAGATCGGTTGGATGAAGTCAACGCGGCTTGCACACATGAAGATACTGTATCCACGAAGTGTCTCTGATAAGTGTCTCGGATACTACTCATCTATCTAGCATTATTATCACCTTAATTATAACATTGTCCGGAAGACTGACTCCTTCCTGTTCAGCATGAGCTATCGCTTCGAGCGAACACTGCAACTGAACGTAGCTAGAGTTGAGGTATAAGGACAAACCGGAGACACAGCAATAAGCATCATTTGTACAGGCCAGCATACACTGCGTCTCTTTAACTCGGCCGTATTCATCGCATTGAATAGGGAATCTACCACATCTGAAGCGATGTATGCTAGGGTCCTCCCGCTATAGAACACCTGTGACAACTTGCTGAGGAGAATGTTGTAGAGTTGAAAACTGTTGAGGGTATCGTTCGATCCATCTCCATATCACAGATGAAAGCATTGAACAGACTCCTTCCAGATGTTCCTTCCGAGGAGGCCACAGTGAAGTCACCTTGTTGGAATCTTTGCCATGCTCCTCCACACACATACCATCTGTATCAACTTGATCATAGTGTCTAGTTCAAGAGTGACATAAGACATGAGTCCGATATCAGCCAGTGCTTGTCCCACTGCATCTTCACTGCTCTCCTCCACCTCAACACGCTCGTTTACTCTTCCCACCCTCTTCTCATCTTCAACCTGTAGAACTCTCAATGCCCGTTCTGCTCTTCCCATACACACTCCTCCCGCAATATCGCCCACTCTAGATACGACACCAGCCGCTTTCTCCGCTGTAATTACATTTCATCGACTTTCTGGGCAGCGTAAGCACCTGCGTTCGAGTTCTCCCCTTGTAAGATAGTCCACATTTCGTCCAGCACCGCTTTCATACAAGCTTCTCTTTCCATATTCCTTCCAGGAATAGTCTAAACAGCCCCAGTGATAGGTTGGGTGGCATAATGGAATACATAATGGAATACAACTATAAATCTTACATGTGCTTCTTGTAGACATTCAAGAAGAGTTTGCAGAATGATGAGTCGGGATTGGGAAAGGGCAATTTGTGAAGACCATTTCTATAATAGCGAGAGTTTCTGTCGCTGAGACCCATAATTAATGGAAGCGGCTCATTGTCAACAACCATCCCAAAATGCTCAAGCTTCTGACATTTCCCGCGAGCACCAGGAATCAAGTGAGAAGCTACTTGGCACAAACAAACAAAACACGAGCACTCTATTAAAGACTGAATGCTTATTTATTTAGAGTAAGCATCGACTCCCCAACATTGAAGCCATTCGAAACGAGAATATAGGAAGTCACGTTTCTTATATTACAGGTTCCACGCGAGTTGTCTACAAATATTGAACGATTTAAAACGTTTGATTGAAATAACAAGCTGTTTCCGTTGATTACAGCATCCCGTTGATTCCTTACGCGTGGCCATGGCAGAAAATAGTGGAGTCGTAGGAAATTTGAATCCGGAGAGGTAGATCAGCGCGCGTATTTGCATAGACAGTTCGCAATCGTTTGCGTACTTTTGGACAACTTTCGTGGAACTTGTAATATCTACTAATCTGCATGAGTCATATTAAGATCTCCATCTGCAGGCCAATATAATCAAACCCGTGAAAGCAAATGAAGGAATAATGTCGAGAACTGATGGGAGCGCACGAAAGCAAACGAAAAGTTTATTTCACGAATCACACACAACGAGCATATAAGTAAAGAACTGACGCTTGCGTTGACGGCTTTGAGAACGCGAACAAGAGCGAGGAGGACGAGGTGGAGGTGGTGACGGCTCACGTTTATTATACACGAATGCGTCGTATTCAATAGCTCTCTAGACTCTGCATCCAATGCCTTCCCAGTACGAGTTGGGAGCTGAAATAGTAAAGATCACTATACGAAAACTGAGTTTACCTGATCTTGATATCTTTGAATCAGTGATGAGATCCATTCTACAGGTTTCTGCTTCTGAGCATGCGAGATGGACTGTGAGATAGGCCGGGTTTGGGCAGACATACCACTCATTGTCACGTTGTCATTCTGGAAAGTGAGCAACTCAATAACTAGAAAGTAAGAAAGATTGTCTTCGACAGAAAGGGAAAGGCGAAATGAGGTGTCGACGTGAGAGGCCTCTCATTCGTTATTCCATGCCTTACGGCTCTCCTGCAACAAATCCAATTGCCTCACACAACACACAGCCTAGAAGCCGGTCCGGCTTTCAGCATACGTAGGCGTCATGAAATACGGCACTGGAAACGTTGGATTAAATGAGAATGTTCCTGGCTATTCAAATATTATAACAAAAACCTCTATTATAACAAAAAGAGCGTTATCCCAGATTTATATAATCTTTAAGTCTCTTAGTACAAAAAATACTAGTCTTTTACTAAAGGCCTATACGACTTACATTCGCCCAATTCTTGAATCCGGTTCGTCTGTCTTTAGTCCTCCAAGGAAGGCAGATATAGAGCGCTTAGAGAAAGTCAAAAACAAGGTAACTAGGCTAATCTTTCAAAGAGGGTTTGGTATTCCATTTGACGAAAGACCGTCATCGACGGAACGAAATCGTATATTAAACATCGCGAGTCTCAAATATAGAAGAAAAGTGCGTGATCTAAAAATTGCATATAGAATCATGTTTGGCGCGTTTGATATTGGAATAAATGCCAGCCAATTGTTCGAATT
>LS819354.1:313308-340272 GCA_900490955.1 Micoletzkya japonica
CCCCCCCCCCCCCAACGACCGCACGCAACATGCGTATTCGATAAATAAAAATAAAAAAAAATTTATTTCGCACCCACTGAAAAGTTATGAACTTCGTACTGACCTCCTAATTGTATCACAGTGAAAAATCACAGAAGCGTAAGATAAGTGAAATGCACATTATTAACCTGTACAATCTATATAAACTAAAAAGTAAGATAAATAAATTAGAGTTGAATCAAGCTATTAGTAAAGTAACATTATGAGCTATATTTTTCAGATTTCTAAAGAATAAAATTTTTTATTAGATGGTGAAAGCAAATACTCAACCATGGTACATAGAATGACTTTCTAAAAAGAGTGAGTTCAATAGGGAATTGTAGATCCGCACCTAGTGCCCGGTTTTTTCAACAGTTTTGTGTGAGTATTGAGAGTAATAGAAGAACAATGTCACTATGAAAGAAAATCATAATAGATAAATTTCTCTTCCTGAACATTTTGAACAACAGGATACAGTTACATTCGAACAATTAGGTTCATTTCTGCGTACAGGAATATCACATGGAGATCTATCAAAGAGATGTTGAAGGGGCTGAGCAGCGAATTGTTCACATCGTTCTTTGAGAGGTGTAGGAAGATAAGGCGTAGTCTAGATTCGCTGATTATCGCTTACATTGTAAAGAGCATACCTCATTGATAAGTGCCTGAGCCTCAATCGCAGCTGAAGCGGCTCTGCATGCACGATTTCTCTCGTCATCCGCTTTTATGGCCATTGCTAAGTATTTCGCCTTCCACACGTCCCTGTCGATTCTCACAGTCTCCACTTCATCCACATCTTCGGCAAGCTGAACTGTTTGTGAGGTATATTCTACAGCCATTCACGTACGTTCATGACCTACATCTAAAAACGGCACACTCTGAAACTACGGTATCTCTACCGTACACCGCTAAAAATGCACTTAAATAGTGATTATCTCAATATACATTCCAATTTATTTATTTTATTTAGAAACTAGCAATATTTGGAGAAGGTGGAACACTCTCAAACCGAAGAAAATACAAAAATCTTTAATTTTTTTGACAATGAAAATGTTAGCTATCGCGAACTGAGTGTGCCGTGCCTAATGCATTTTCAATGTCTGTGATTCCTTCAAATGAACGGTCGTGCCATTACATACCTTTATTGAATATCCATGGATGTGGGTAGCAAGACGAGCTTTATCATCAGAGAGGCACTTTACATATTCTGCTACATCACCATCCATCGACAAGGATAATATCCTCACAAGTTCCTTATAAGAAGTTGAAGCCTGAAAGGAAACAAGACAAACCTCATTCCTTCGCCTTTCTTCTTTCACAGAGTCTTCAAGCTTCATTATTTCATTCCGCAGTGTATCTTCCTGAAGCAAAGTCAAGGATAATATTTTTCCAAAGTCTTACCAAGCTTTGCCCATTCTTACAGCGCTCCCTCCTTCCATCCACAAGAAGAGGTTCGTTCAATTGGAAATCAGGAACTAATCTGAACATGAGCACAATGTAGAAAAACAAAAGAAGACAAACATAGGCGTGTTGTACGGAATGAGATGCGGTAGTTCGGCAGGAGGTGATTTAGCGCTCTTTTTGTCCTTCGATGTAGCAGCTTTGAATGGCTCCCACGGGACAAACTTATATTTTGGAGTAGAAGTGGACGGCGTGGGAGACTCGCCGTTTACCGGGTTGTCTTCCTTCATCTAAAAAGACAACCTGCACATCAAAATTAGGGATACAGAAACTGATAAATGAAGTATTGAAATGGATGGTAAACCAGATATGAGATACACAACTCTGATACGTAAATATTTATTGCGTAGAGATCAAGCAAATCACCGGTTTGCAAAAGTCACAGTACGAATTCGAAAGTATCACGGAAACGAGAAACTAAGTATTACTGCTATGGTGAAGAACAACAACTATCTCAGATTCAAATGAATCGACTGAATCTTTGCATACATTCCGATAGAACATGATCGAAGAAACTCCGAATGAAGCACCTTGGAAAGCGCGAGGACTTTTCTAAAACATCATCAAGTCCGACGTGTGATCTTTGTGACATCCCACATGTGACTGCCGAATGGACACCACGGAAAATTTTCATGCGCGTAACCCATAACGCCTGATAAATGTTCAGGCGGTGAACATAAAAATTCACGGTAGATAACTTCCCTGGTGGAAAAGCTGCCCTTGACAGAGACATACTAACTTATACCCAGTCTGAAGCCTACCTCGACACCCGCTTTCCCTCCCTCGTCTTTCCTTGTTGCGCCTCTGCCAATGCGATGTACAGACAGCAGCGTGCCTCTGTCACGTGATCTCCCAGTTCGCGGGCGATCACTAGTTGCTGCAGAGAAATGCACGTTGCCGTCCGCGCCTGTAACACCGTCATACTGTATCTACGGTACCGGCTCTTCACAGTTCATTTCCCACTATAAACCATTATGAGCTTAACGGATGCGATCAGTTTGAAAGAGAATTAGATACCAAATGGGGCAAGTAATCAGCCATCGCAGAATAGGCTCCTCCGAGAGTTGACAGTGTCCACATTGCCTTCTCCAACTCCAGATATTTGATAAAGAGAGAGTGGATTCGCAACTCCCTGAGAGGTCAGTCTTAAAATCTCTCTCAACACTTACCAAAACATTTGAATACTGTTAGCGAACTGTACATCCTTTCCCACAATACGAACTCTCAGTGTCTGCAAACACCACTTTACAGTACTCCAACACTAAACATACCTTATTCTCATCGATCCCGCGCTTGGCTTTTAGCTGAGATACAAAGGCGAAGTTATTGACGAGAAGGTAGGAAAAGGAAGGAATGAGAGGACGAGGGACGTAAATTGACAAGCAGAGAGGGGGAGAGGGTACTGTAGAACAGGAGGGAAGACACGATACACACTCTTGCATTATCTGAGGCGAGGAATCTCATGAAAATTAATTAGGGAATTTGATCAAGATATTTGCTGGATTCGGACCAGGTGAGAGGAATCAATGCGCTCTTGAAGAAACATGACAACTACTTTATGCTAATCAAGCCACTATTGCAACAACAAGCAAAAACAACAAACAACAAGATGACACAATCTAAGGACTAGCGCTTGAGAAGATTCAGCTTCCGTAGAGCAAAGAGGAAATGCTGGGGAAGCGGAGAGAAGATGGAAGTTGGACGGCGTAGAGAAGGATAGGCAATGGTCACCTGACACAGCTACCGTATACCCACTCAATTCTACTACTCACTTTTTTTCTGTGCAGGAAGAGCGGAATCTTCGCTGATTGATTTCGTGAGACTCCGAGTGCTTCTAGAAGCTGAAAAGGAACAAACAATAAAGATACATGAAAGGGCTGAATGCGTACCTTAGTGGGGTATCTCATCGGCAATTGTCCCTTCCCTCCATAGACATGGTCCCCAATAATCGGATTCAACGATAGAGCAAGGTGAGCACGAACTTGGTGTGCCACCTCTTAAAGATTTGTGGTTAAAGTATAGTCTAATTCGATAAATAGTGTAAGAATGACTAAACATAACTACCGTACCCTTCCATACAGACCACTCACCTCCCTTACACTGTACAACTACATTACTTGCTTCCCTCGTCTTGCTCTCTACCGTATACTTACTAATCGCCTTCATTCCTTCCTTTCCCTCTTTGGCTCTATACATCTGCGAAGTAGAGAGATACAGTATGCGTACTCGTACACTGTACCTTTAATTGTCCCTCTTTTGCCTTCCTTATGAGTGGAATATCGATAGTGGATGAAGCATTCGGGATGTGACCTCTGACGATGGCTTGAGACTCCTACGGAAACTGGATAAGAGAGAACATTATGAGAACACTCACAATAGTAAGTTCGCCATTCTTCATTCTCTCCTTTATCTCGTGAAGAACTTTCTCGTTTCTGCAAATGTATATTACTACAGGCTGAAAAGACGACCACTCACAAAGCGAATAGAATAACTCCCGACGACGATTTATCTAGAGTGAGAAGAGGAAAGAGACGAGGGGAGTCTTTCGAGAACAATCGAGTCTGACAAAATAAAGAGAGTAAGTCAGGTTCAAACTGGGTACAGTAAGACTAGATCACCAAAGTTCGTTCCACGTCTGCATTCGATTGCCCCCCCCCCCCCACCTACCGCCAGTTGTGTCAGTATTCCATCGATGTATACTCGTTCCTTCGTTCCTTTCGCCTGAGCTAATCCCGCTGGTTTATCTAATGCAAGCAAGTCATCTAAACAAGAGGATCCCTCAACTAACGAAGAGTACTGACTCACCATCCCGATAGATGACTCTATCACTGAGACAGCTTACGACTTCATCTCTATTCATCTTCCAGACAGGAAAGAATTGCGATCGAAGTTCTGCCAGTCCATTCATCGATCCCTCTTCTCTTACATCTGCCTCTTCTCTACTCACTTCCCTTGTCCTCTCCTCTTCATTCGTATCATTCCCCGTAATCATCGGCCCCCTTCAACTACTACATCTACCGTAACTCTCCTACAGTAACCAACCTTCTCTTAGTGAAGTAATCATCGAAAACTCCGTTCTCTTCTCCTTCTTCCTTCAACGTTTTCTCCTCTGATTTAGTCGAGAATACTTCGGGAAAGTATGCGCACTCGATGGGAGATGGGTGTTCTTCTCCTCAATTACAGTACTCTTCCTCCATCTACCGTAATCCCAACCGTCTACAAGTACCGTAACCCTCTCACTTATTCTTTTCGTGTTCGTAGCTTCGCTAAGCCTTGCAATTCCTTCATTGTTCTCGTGAAGCCGACTTCCCGTTGATTGCACATACTTAATTCCGAAATAGTCATCATCTTCCTGTGCCTCATTCATCTGATATAGAATATTCATTATATTCGAATATTCATTATAAGCCTAGGAATTATTCCAAATATTGAATAATGATCAGCTTGACATCGAGTTCACACAGAACAAGTCAGACCCAATCCGTAAATTTATAACCGAAATAACAATCGAGAGAAACAATAAAGAATAACAAAAGAAGCGACGACATTTGAGTGAAGAACGACAGGAGGGAAGGACTGAGTTAGACCCTGAATGAGGGGATAGGGAATGGATGACGTAGGGGATGGATACTCGAAAGAGGGAAAAAACTCACTTCTTGATAACCTGCACCACATCCTCATCGTTCAGCGTGTGCTCCTTTCCTACTCGTTGAGGATTGTGCTTCACGGAGCTTCCCCAAACGAGGGCACTGCAATGCTACCGTAATCCAACTCTTCCCACACCTATTATATAAAATGATAACCGCTAGACGTAACCCCTGCTAGACCCTGTTCACCATTTGAAGTCCTTCTGCAGTGACTTGTGTATCTTCATGCACAAGTCATCGATAGTCCTCTGGTCCGCTTTCAATACAATCGGTGCTCCGTAGTCCGGCAGTTGTCCCTTTGGCTTCGTGTATCTGAACACCAAGAATAACGCATTTAGACAATCTTAAGATCCTGCTTTCCGATACTACGAGTTCAGTGCATCACTTGTGAACGGAATAATTATTACCAACGAGCTCATAACTCCACTTTTACGATTGCTTTTAATGACCCGTTCTAAACTTAATCACGCGACACGTGTGATACTTTACAAAGCAAAGAAAGAAAGAAAGAAGCATTACACTCGGATGAGGTTGAGATAGAGCCAGATTTTGTCGAGAAGATCGTCGAAGTTCCATTTGTGATGGGCTGAGATTGGAACGCAGTGAGGAATCTGACAATGAGAAGAGGATGTAAAGGATGGGGAACGACGGTTACAAGCACAATGTCCATGTGTGAATAACCAGATTCCCTTGGCGAACTAGAATACTTTAGAGTTCTGCAAGGATAAGAAAAGAAACCTTGTAGATAATGTCCAGCTCTTCGATCGAAATCTGATCGATCTTGTTGAGGACGTAGAGACATGGGATGTACACCTGAGATAAACCATCTCTTACGACAACAAAACTACACCAACATAGTTCAAATATATAGCTCATTACAATTGGCTCTCCAGCACATCCGGACATCAAAGGAACAATAAGGAACTAACCCGATTTCCCTCGATGATATCGATAAGATCTTCAGCCGTTGCATCGTATCGCAGAGTGATATCCGCATTGTGAATCTTGTATTCTGCCAGAATCGTCTTGACTATGTCGTGATCCAACTCCGATTGCGGAACCTAAAAACAAATACAGTAATCCTTAAGATATGCATTCAAATGTTTTTAAACACTTTAGCAGCTATCACATAAATCATATATTTTCGAGATAGTGAGTCTTTATTCAAAAGTATCAAGAGATAATTGAAGCACCGTACCAAAGACGTGAGGTTGAGTCCTCCCTTCTCCTTCTTCTTGAATGCGATGTTCGGCGGCTCCTTGTTTAATCGGATTCCGAATCCCTCCAATTCGTATCTACAAGAAACACATGTGACAAGCACAGAAACATGTGTACAATGGTGACTCATATATTGAAAGGACCAATAAATAAGAAAGTAGAAAGAGTAAACAAACTCGATAAGCTTCTTGTGACCGAGGGGCTTCATGACATCCAAAACGATGAGAATCAGGGAACAAGTCCGGGCGACTGAAAGGGAGAGATTACACAGAAACGGGGGACGACCAAAACATAGTGGAAAGTCATCAAAGGATGATTGGCTGTGTCTTCTCCAACTCCTCCATTATCTCTTCATGACCAAAACATGTCATTAGTCTTAGCCCCATTCAAAAGACTCCAAAGACATCTATGCATTTGACCCATACAGTATTCATAGCTTAATTCCATCCCTTACCCGCAATAACTTGTCGTCCTCTTCCCTTTCCATCCTTCGCTCCCTCAATGATTCCCGGAAGATCGAGCAATTGAATCTTCGCTCCTTTGTACCTTCAATCATACCGTACCCCTCCCTTCTCCAGTGTACAGTAACCTGATCACTCCGGGTACGGTAGTGAGGGTAGTGAATTCATAAGCAGCTACTTCAGAGTAAACTCCAGCGAGATTAGAGAGGAGAGTCGACTTTCCCACTGATGGGAATCCTGCAATGCTTCTATTAGACATCTCTCTTTCCATTGCCCATGTGCAATCCTTTCTTGCTTCTCGTTATTCCAAACCCTTCTATCCCTCTTCCCCTTCCCTCCCCTCATCCCTTCATACCCCCTCTTCCCTTTATCTCTATCGCCCCTCTCCACTTCCTCCCCTTTTTCTCGTTTCAGAAAGGATGGCAGAAGCAGCAAGTAATGCAGTGAGGGAAGAGAGAACAGAGGATGGAGAGGGGGGAAGGAGAGAGAGTAAAGGGGTCTTGGAGAGACGGGAGAGGGGAGAGTGTGAGGGGAAGGAGAGAGAGCAAAGGGGTCTTGGAGAGACGTGAGAGGGGAGAGTGTGAGGGGAAGGAGAGAGAGATGGAAGGAGAGAGTAAAGAGAGAATAAGACACGCGGTAGTAGACGAGAGTCTGCATGGGGAAGGGGGGGGAGGAGGAGGAGGAGGAGGAGGAGCTATCCCCTCTCGTCAGTCCTTTTCCCTCTCTCCTATCTCTCCCCCTCCCTCTTCTCGCTTCCCTTATCCCCTTCTCTCACGTCTCCACACCCTTCCACCGACCATGTCCAATCGTTAACAATCCCTTCCCTTCTTAATCGACCTTTCATCGATTTCCTTCTCCATTGTCTCCATTCCCTCCCTTTCACCGTACCCTTCATGTATGGATTCGGTGGTCCGAGTGGTTCCTTCCATGTTCCCTGCTCTCCCCTGATCCTCCCCTCCCTTATCCTCTTCTACTCCCTCCATATCCCTCCCTCCTCCAGTCTCCTTATCTGCAACAACTCGACAGACTACCAATGTGTCTGTCAGAATGATTCGTCTTCGCATTCGTCCATTCCTCAATGCAATACCTTCATTAAGGTAAGCATCTCCATGCATTCCTTTGCTATGCAGTCAATCAAGTAGTCAACACTTCAAGTAGGGGGATAAGTAAGAGTAGAGTATTGGTTGAGTACGAGTGCATAGCAACGTCCACTCCCGTATTCAACTCTCACTTCATCGTTCTTCCCCTTGGGCCATCTGTCAATCCGTCAATAATAGCCCGCCTCTCCTTCCATATCCTCATCCATTCGTCCATTTACACATGCACTCACTCGTCTCGACGATAGATTCGACTGAGACACAAACAACCCTCGAATGAACTGAATGACAGACTGTTGTAAGAGGGGAAAGGGATACCCTTCAAGCAGCTGTTACTATTCATTGAGAGTGGCAGGCAGTAAGCAAACTTCACACCATTCCCTTCAGTCGGTGACCAATGGGATGGAGAAGGAGTAGAAGAGTGTGAGAAGGACGAGGGAATGGGAGGGGAAAGAACACTCGGAGCACGTACTTATGGTGGGCTCATACGCGAGTCGAGAGAACGAAAGAGAAGGAAAGAGGCTGAATGAGGCAGAAAGAGACTGCAGCACTCAACGCTAACTCCCTCTAAATCCCATTTGTCGCGCTCAGTTCAGTGAACGATGGGGTGCGACTTGAGATGGAACCAAGCAGGAAGAAGAATGAGAAGGGTTTCCGAACTTGGTCTGAGATCACTATAGCATAGTGATGATGGGTAGAAGCCGTAGGAGGGATGAAGGAACGAGAAGAGAGAAGGGAGTGGGTGCATGCAAGGAGGGATTGGGACGAAGGGGAAGGAGGGGCATAAGAACCTTTCGCTGCTTCTTTCTCCTTGCTACGCTTCACGCACAGAACACGCACCATGCAATTGGGCTTTATGTGTATGCGAAACACATGCTGGGAGGAAAACCACAAGATTCCTCCGTAGGAAAAGCAACGTGACTTGCGATGTGACACTAGGGAAAGTGAAATCTGAGCAAGTTGACAAGTTTAGAGTCCGCGATTGGCCACAGTGGACATGCGAGTGAGACACGTGAACCTCGAGGCTTCCCTTCATACCGGAGAGAAGTACGAGAGTTACTTCAAGAGACGAATCGCCAACATCGTCTCTGCTTACTGTGAACGGAATGTCAACGAGTGTCCAGGGACGGGACTGCGACTGAACAAGGTGAGTGGAGTGTAGGGAGGGGGAGTAGAGACTCACTAGTTGCAGCCCGATGATGAAAAGGGCGTAGAGGATAGCGTATTGTATGGAGTGGAACAAGACGAGGACGTGCTCTCTCAGGACAACGTTCTCCTCTTGCAAGTGGACAGTCTCCCTCACAACCTCACTCGCATCCTCTTCGATGTAGTCAGAACGACTACATTGAGGGATGGGGCCCTACTGTCACAGGAACAACTACTCGACCCTGTCAAGGTAGACCACCTTCTCTTCTCCTCCTCATCACTCCCTCCCTTCAGGTCAAGTACATCCTGGGATCGTCAGTGGCTCCTCTCTCGCGGGTCCTCGGGGGCATCCGTATCGACAGTGTTCGTGTCTCCCACGTCGATGCCAATCTCCGTGCTGACGCGGGGGGCAACGATCGGCTTCTGTACATAGTTGGCTGCGTCGCTGCCTTCTTCATCACTTCGTACATCATAGGATTCATCCGACTGTACAAGTAAGCAACTACACATTCTCTAGATGGAACAAATCAGATCATTGGGCAGCACGTCATCATAGTTTCTCCTACTCTTTGAATGGTGAATAATTTATTAACAAAAGCTATGCAATATGCATACGCAGCAAGCGCCGTTCATTACAGAATGCATATGAAGCGGAAGAAGAAAAGTGCGGCGTCAGACAAACTTGGAATGAAGGAGAAGGGGACAATGAAGAGAAACAGCAGTTATGGGGCGACTGATGTGACTCCGTTGACGATGAACAACAATCGACAGGAGGAGAAGAGGGTACACACGCAGGCAGTGACGTCGATGGTCATTGGGAAGGTAAGGGAGAGAGTTGTTGAGAAGATGAAGAGGGAATTAGGTGGATAGGGGAACCATGGAGAGCGGATGAAGAGTGTACATTGCAGCGAGAGTCAATGTCTCCCTCGGCGAGTGGCCGTCCCCGATTATTGTCAGAGAGACAAGCACGACTCATGTTCGTCTGTGACCCTTCCCAACTGCCGAAGGAACTCTCGATGGACGACAGCGACATCAAGATAGTCGACCCTCCCCACCCCTCCTCCCAGTCCCCTCCCCTTCCTTCTGTCCCCATCCTCGTCAACCAACCCTCCCACGAGTCCCCCGCCTTCTCCACTGACAATCCCATTCATCGGCCCAAGTCGAGGAGGGGAAGTCGTGTGGATGATACAGGAGAGACCATCGACCTCACTGAACGGCTGCCTTTCCTTGTACAACAAGCGGTTGATACGGATAAGAGAAGGGCTTCTGAAGATGCGGGATGGTCATCCAGTGAGGGAGAGGTGGGGCATTAACTATTTTATCTATCTTACTTATTTACCTTCGATGTCTTGAATCTTTCGTTTTCAGATGGACGTGTACTACAAACTGAGCGAGGAAGAGGACGTGGTCAAAGGAGACGAATGGCCGAGAACCGTGAAGAAGGAGGAATCGAAGGAGAAGAGGGAGAGGATCGGAGAGGAGAAGGAGACAAGCAATGGACATGTGTTCATTGCTCCGTATAGAAGGGGATCGAGGAGTCAAGCGGAAGAGGAAGATTCGAGTGAAGACGAGGAGAGGAAGGCACACGACGAAGACGACGACGATTCCCACGTGTACACACGACTCGTCGACCAGTCATCCCCCATCCCTCACGAATAGCCATATGTTATGTGCCACTCATTGCCCACATTTAACCCCCTACTCATCTATTTCTGCCTAACTAAACCAATTACGAGTACAAAGCGCCTTTCTGAGCCCCCGTGACCCTATCTGAAGAAGTAGCAGATTGTGTCTTTCCCCTACTGTGTCTGACCATTGTCGCCCCGTTACAAACTACTATACCCAGTGATCAAATCAACGTAGAGCTTATACTTAGGTATTCAAAACCAACGAGAATATTTGGCCAATTATTCACGCATAGACTCGTCCTACTTCACTTGTCTTACTTATTTGTTCAGGGTAGAAACATCACACTGAGCAATACTCATTGATCAAAATATTATTGTGACAAATTGTAATTGAGATCTAACCCAAATATTTAATAAATGTGCTAACTGCATAAGGATTTAAGCAGCTCGATTCAAAGTTCACAACTGTTCCTTAATTAACATTACTGGAAACCCAGAAGCTCAAATATCAAACAGATATAGTAGATACGGTAGTTTTAGCGTGACCTTATTACCCATTGTTAAATTACCCATTGTTGTTAGCATACACGTTTTGCTTTCTTTTTCAGTCACAAACAGTGTGCTATGCAGAATACCAACTTCAAGTTCATATCTTTAGATTACGGTAATATTGGACATTATAGCAAATCTTTTGTTTTTTCTAGTTTCGAGACTGTGCAATGTCCTAGTGATATTATGATGCAGCAAGAACTCTTCAAATTAATTACTAGCTGTAGAATATAGCATCGGGTCTGATAGGTGTGCGGTGTAGTTGGTAGATTACTGCAGTGGGATCACCATACATAGCGATCACACAATATTCCTCATCACGAAATTAAATAGATTTTCCTGCAGCACTCTATTCAATACTTGTAAAAGTGTTTCAGTAGGCTACCCAACCATGATATTAGCAACCGTACCCATCTATGCATGGTGTCTGATTACTGTACATTCACTCTCATTTTCCATCATTAATAATTCCACCAACTATGGACAGCTTCCCCACCTCCTTCTTAAAATATACCAAAAAATTAGACCACCTCCTTTCTAGCCAATCGTAAGCCGAATAAGTTAATATTTCTAAACGCGAAAGAGTGGTTAGCGCCTCAAGGCTGACTAACAGTCCCATACTCCTTCCAAAACACAGAAAGCTCGGTCTGGCTGTCCCACACCCCATCCAAACTCTAACCCCATAGATGGGCACGGTTGCAGGTACCGTGGTTGGGTGACTTACTGCAAACATTTTCATGTATTGCTTAGCTCACGGCAAAATAATATAGTAGCTAAACAGCGCAATCTCTGTGTATGGAAGGACCACTGCAGTAAGCTACCGGCAGACTTTGCCCACGTATGTCTAACCCCGATCTTCCCAACTAACCGACGAATCCAATGCGTGCATCTCCAGTCTTGGCAACATCGAATCCCTCTTCCTTCGGCCCCCCTCCTCCCTTCGGAGTGATCAACTCCCGTCGCAACTTCGCCAATTTCGCTTTCAAGATACCGAGATGAGCATTCGTCGCTTTGTTCTTTTGTGTACGATTCATCTGAATTCAGTAGTCAGGCGATTTACAAGATCCAACTTACTTCTTGCTCAATGTCCGCGATCTTTTGAAGAATCGACATGGCTGCGGTTTAGGAATTCGATCGACGAGAGGTGCTGAATGCCAGTACAAAGTTGAAAAACTTCTTTGAACAAATAATAAGACTGAAAACAACGAAAACACGGAATCTTTCAACGCGTTCAACGTACAGTAATCTTAGCAGTGGAGCGAAGTCGATACCTACCGTAGTTTTTTTATTTTTGAAGATTCTTTTCCTTGAAATGAAGGTTGACTTTTTATAATAACAATCTTTTATAACATAACTTATTCGTATTCAAGTACAAAAACAAGGTTTTGAAAAATATCGCTTTTGCCTCCAATATTGCAATATTATCCAATATTGCAACACGTTGCATGTAACACATAATGATCCACGAGATAACTCGTATTTAATTATGTCTTTAGCCAGTTTTATTTGTTAGAACTGCCGTACGACACTGTATCACGAATGCGGTGCGACAAAGTGCATGTCGTTCTGGATATAAGATACCCCTATTTAAATTTCAGCTCCACGGTACGGTTTGCCTAAAGGGAAACGGGGCAGTATTAAGTAGTTTCAATGCACCTTGGCACGTCCCAAGTGTATCTGTATTCCTCTAGTTTCCAGTGTCTCTCGGTTCCAAAAATTTCGAATTTTCACATGTCCTAGCATCTCGATTTTGTACGGAGCTCGCTGCACCAGTTAGAGGTAACATACGAGGAGACATAAACAGATGCCATCAAGCTGTATGGGATGTGCAGATCGTTTATCATGTGTTAATAACAAGCGGACAAATAGGCATGGCTGAACCCGTAGCAACAACTCAATATGAGTGGTATGTCAGGAAAGGGAAGCAGTGACTTCGTTCTTCTCGTTGTCCCCGTTCTCCTGTATCTCCTCTTCCCCCTCCCCCTCCCCTTCCCCTTCACTCTTCTCTCCACTCTTCCGATCACTCGATTCCTCTTCTTCCTTCTCCCCCTCCCCCTTATTCTCCTTTTCCTTGTCGTCCTCCTCTTCATTCTTCTCTGCTTCCTTCTCTTCTTCTCCAGATGGAGACCGAGACCTTGAACTAGCCTCATGTCTTTCCTTTCCCTCCTTCATTTACCTCTTCTCCGTCGAATCGTCAGCAGAAGAAAGTTCAGCAGATGAAGCAGCTCTACTGAAATTCTTCCTTTTACTTCTTTCGGCCAAGGACGAAAGATAGGATAAGCAAGACATACGCGAATCCATTGGAAGACTTCCTCTGTCGTCTCAATTCTCCGTAATATCCATCACGAACATTGGAGAAGACGAAGGTGGAGAGTTGAGACCTACAAAGGATGTTTCCTCGTGCTCGTCGATCAGTCACTCCTTCCCCCCAAAGGCTAACCAGGCAGTGGCAGTATCAGTCGTAGTGTGAGTTGCCCCATCGAGGAAAGTGCACTCAGTGGTCACTGCATCAGCTGTTCGAGCGAAGAAATCGGGTTTGAATCCGAGGGAACGGAGGGACGTGTGGCGGGCACCGTATTCAAGGCACTTCTGAACCGATACCAATGAACATTATAGGGTGTTCCGTCAGTAAGCGTCATTCCTACTTCGTCTTCACACCGCTTTGCTCTCTCATCGGAAATAGGAATGACGACAACTGACGGTATATTTTCCTCAACCGTAGCTCCATGAGCAGACTCACCGAAAATCAGATACGAGTTGTTCAGGCTATCCTACCTATTTTTGTCAAGTTGAAATCGAAATGAATATGATTGAATATTGGAGTAAGCTGATCTTCGTAGAATATGTATATACCTTCTGAATGGTTTCTTGATCCAGGAGATGACTGCAGACTGTCAATAAGAATTCCTTCAGCGTTTCCACGTGCTCAGCTCGTTGTTCCTGAGAATAAGTGAATAAATATTGTGAATTGTTATTGATATATTCATCTTTAAGATTTACTAGAAGCAATAAGCCGAGCATGAATGCTGGAAAGTGAACCTTGGACAGCGAATCGACGAATATCTTGTAGTCTCCCTTCTTTTCGCAAGCTCTTCTCACTATTCTCTCTGCCATATCAGCATGTGCATTATCAATGCAATACTTGATTATCGATCGCTGAGATGAATTGAGAAGAGGCTTCTTTGTCACCACGCCCACAGATGATCTGCAATTATGGTTGACGGGTCAGTTCTCTCATTCCCATTTTCCGCGAGAGAGCGAAGCATCATGAAGAGAGCGCAGACGAAGTAGGACTGAGTTTACGGACGGAACTTTTTCGTCAAAATAATCATGCACTTATTCACATTTATTTGATCTTTACACCATTTTTCCTTATTTTTCAAACATTTCTTTTAACTCTAGCAACTAGAGTGAAGACATTAGATACTAATCGAAAATCAGAAATAAAGTTGGAAGTAAATGCTGAAGATGAGTAAGAAGAATCTGTGTTCCCCTTCTATGACAACTTGTGTATGATCTCCCCATCACTCACCTCTTCTCATGAGTCTTCTTCTTCTTGTCCTTCGTTTCCTCCTTCTCTATTATCTTCTTATCTTCTTTCTCCGTTGACTTCGCGTTTCCCATGATTACAACTGAAATAAAGCACAACAACTTGGAAGCGGAAGACATAAAATTATACGTTGTGTTAGTCTCAAGTAACATGTGTCTAGGGGTTCACATTACTCCTTTCTACTGAGAGAGGTCAATAACAAGTGGGATACTTGTGGATTCATCTACTCAAGGCAGAACAACTCTTATCTCAAAGTCAAACGGAATGATGAGATACCGAATTACGGGAATACGAAAACTAAATCTGAATTTTCCTTCAAAATTTTTGTATGGATTCCAAGTTAGAAAAGAGCGAAGATCAGAAATCTTCTGAACTCTCACGAGAATGCGGATTATAAGGAAAATCATCCGAGAATCCTTGATAAGTATTCTTCATACGGTAGACAGAGGAAAATAAGCCACAGTGAAGGGAGAATCTATTTCGATAACCGAACAATTGACCCAACGCGAGAAAGAGACGTGAGGTCAACAAAGACATAAAGTTGATGGGAGGAATCAGCGGGAAGGGGAGATAATCATGAATTGTACAATGAATGCCTCTCCCCGCCCCCTCCTCGACTCCTTCTCAGTTCGTCCTTCACATTATCAAAGTGCCTCGTTCGTGGGCGGCTCTCGTGTCTCGTAATCCACCAAATGTCTTCATTGACAACTGTTCCTCTCTCTCTGAAAATCCGCTCCGTCCCTCCCTCTTACCCTTCTCTCTCCCTCTAATCTCTCTCACTCTTCTAACTTCACCTCTAGATCCCCTCACTTCGCTCTCTCTTACAATCCTCAACCTTCACAAAACAACGCCTGTCATGCTATTCTCTTCTTCTGCTTTCCACAATCATCACATTTGATTATTCTTTTATTACAGTAAACCGTTATCTATATCTCAATTTCATTTGATAATACAACACTTGATTATCGCACTCGAAATGAAGCTGTGAGTAGAGTACATCAAAGTAAGAGTGAATCGGAGGAGACCCATATTGTGATTGGAGGAAAGACTAAGACAACCCAATGTATTGCATTCTAAAGCTCTTCGTCGCCACTGGCAGGGGTTAATTCATAGGGAGAAGTGTGTGATTGAGGGGAGGGGGATGAGGGGGACGGGGGAGGAGAGAGGTCCCCCCGGACATCGGGGAGAGACTTGCCCTTCACTAGACCGAAGATACGCAGGACTGACGACAACGCTGACGACTTGGGTTCCTGAAGGGAAGGGGTTACTGTACATAGGGCTTCTCAGGCTACGGTTCAATGACGTAGCTCAAGCTTTTTCCTACCATAATAGAGGTTCTTTAAGAAAAGAGTACCGTAATTCTATCTTTAGGTTCTAGAGTTCTTGAATGGAAGGACTACGGGTAGATTTCATTAGAATGCGTTAGCGTTGATAAAATGGAAGGAAGGAAGTGTCAAGGTATTTAGGAAGGTTTTCTCGGAGCAAAGGGTTACTGCAGACGTATTAAAGGGGAATGGGCATGGAAAAGGGCAGAAGATCCTTCTGCTCACCAAGATGGTATTCGTGAATGCGAGAGTGTGTCTCCTTCCCTTGTCCTCTCCCTTCTTCTTCCTCTTCGTACTCAATCTCAGATTATCCGGTCTCCTCACCGTTTTCCTCTCCATCTTCTCCTCTTTCTTCTCCACCTGTCATACATCAATCCTCTCTTCTCTTCTCACACTTTCCTCCTCTTCGCTTCTCTTTTTAAATGACTAAGGTTTCAGAGATGAGCAACAGAGAGACATGTCAAGTAGAGAAGAGTAGAGTAAAGAGGGGGGGGAGGAGTGAGTAAAGAAGAGCAGTCATAGGGGGATCGAGTCAATAGGAGTCAATGGGGATAGAGGGTACTGACCGTAGACTCGTCTCCTTTCGTGTTGAGTATACAGGGAGAGGGATCGGACGAAGCATAGTCAGAATAGACGGGACCGAGATGGTCAGTGGAGGCTACTATGAGACGGATGGGATGAGTGGGAGGGGCTGAGGACGTCGTCGAGTAGTCTGATGTCCACGAAATGTCATCTTCACGCGACGGAGACGTCGGCTGAAGCGAGCGATTAGTGGGGTACGGTAGGGGATACGGTAGTGGTGGAAGGGTACTGTAGAGGGTTAAGGACAAGGTTTGCAATGGGAAGTGCATCGGTTACTGCATTAGAGGTTTCGTTACTGTTTGATAATTCACGAAATCGTACAGTGGAAGGCCCGTTGCTCAAGTCATTGCCAGAGAGGTTGCCCACGTATGACTTCGACGCATACCGGGCTCTTCCCCGATCCTACCATACGCCTTTTCTACCCTATTCCCCTACCGTAACCCCTCCCCCTCACCTTCTCGACCTTCCTCCAAGCGCCGGTGCCCAATAGCTGCATTCTCCTAATCTTCTCCCTCGTCTCGGCAGAGTACACTTCCAAAGCGGGCGAAGCAGCTTGATTGAGATGGGCGGTGTGCGAAGTGAGAGCATCGACCGCCGCTCGCGATTCACACAGAGAATCATTCGCTGCTGCCTCGCTTCCAGCTATGAAGATACGACGGGCACAACACATGTCCTGAAGGGAAGAACAGGGTTACGGTAAGAGGGGAGGTGAGACACTAGGGATACTGTAGGAGTGGGGTATAGGTACTAATTGAAAAGTGTACGGTAAGATAAGACACTTAGAATTAGGAATACGGTAAGGTAGCGAAGAGGATAAGGGCAGTTTAAGTAGCCTAAGGCATAGAATAGGGAAGGAGAGGGGAAAGGGAGGAAAAGGGGTTAAAACGAAGCTAATGACCTGTAATTGCTGCCGTCTCTTCTCTACATCTCCCTCGCTTCTACTCGTAAGTACGACCCCCTCCCTCGTCCCTTCCCCTCTCCCCTCCTTCTCCTCCCCCTTCTCCCCTTCCATCGTCCTCCTCCTCCCCCCTGATTCCTCTTCATTCCCCCCTACAACATTCGCTCGACTCGCAATCTCAGCATCTATATCCCTTTCCTGCAACGAGTCCTTATCTCTTTCTCTCCTTCCAATATCCCTTCCCCTTGACAATGCAATCCCCTCCCTCCAACCTGGAAGGGTGCATGAGTAGCAGGCAATCTGTCTGAGGGAAGAGTAGTCCTGGAGGGGGCAGAGATGGGGGATGGTGAGGTGAGGGCGGAGGAGGAGAGCGAAGAGTGACTGGCCATTCCCCAGTCCACTCCCCCCTTCCCCTTCCACTTGTCCTTCTTCGACGATCGACGCACGTTGAGGATGTTCTTCATCTGAATAGTCCCTCTGACGACCTTTCTCCCAGCGCTCCTCTCCCCTAAACCATCCCCTCGACCCCCTACCTTTCCCTTATCGTTCTCCCTCATCATTTCCTCCGCTTGTCTCTCATTCGCCCGTATAATCAACGAGTGCATATCATTGAAAGAGGCAGTGGACACGGCAGGGTGGGGTGTCTCCAGTCCCCCCTTCCCTTCCCTTTCATCCGCTTCGTTCACTCTCTTCTCTGGAACGGGCTCGTCGCTCGCTCCATCCTCTTTGAAAATCCATTCGTGCTGAACTCAACCATATTCATACAAGGATAGAGAACAAAGACCAAAGATCAAAGATCAAAGGACTTACATAGTTGACGAATGTCTCGACTATTCGGCATTGATCGCTCATATGAGTGACCATGGTAGCCATGGAATCATCGGAAGGGCGAACTATCGAAGGACCGAACATCAAGGCCAAGTTACGTGATTCCATCTGAAGGGAGGGAATATACACTCAAACAGTCACTCTTACAAAAGTGAATAGCAAAGACTCTACTACTTTAAAGACTCTCATAAGGAATGTCATGCACCTACAATGCTGAATAACTGCAAAACCTTGCAGGTTCCTTTCACAAATACAGTAATCCAAGAGTGTCCGTACCTTATTAACTTCGCTGTGACACGTCACTTCGTGAAGGTGCGAAGAAAGGAATTTGAGGGTTTCGTAGT
Organism: Micoletzkya japonica; assembly: GCA_900490955.1. Taxonomy (NCBI): domain Eukaryota; kingdom Metazoa; phylum Nematoda; class Chromadorea; order Rhabditida; family Diplogasteridae; genus Micoletzkya; species Micoletzkya japonica. The sequence goes on from LS819354.1 coordinate 332,061, forward strand.
GGCTCTTCGGAAGCTTTCGAACCTTAAAAATACTGTTCGATTACGGTAGCAAGGTGGTCAATTGCATAGTGGCAATAAGATATTTCGTAACAGATTAATTGCGAGTATATAAAGATTATAAGAACAATTGCCTCAACTAGGAAAGAAATATAGGGAAGAAGCTTACCAGATTGCGCATCTTGTGCAGTCTCTGGTGATGATTCGTTATTCGATTCGCATCGATGAAGAAGGGATAGAGTTTGTCCGTGAGAAGTGGTTCGGGCAGCTTACGAAGGAACATCTTCAGAAGGGAAGAGACCACGTTGACATCTTTCCATCGGGGATCACTCAGATCAACCTACAGTACGAAAGTACAGTTCACTAGTATACAGTAGGACAGGCATGCTACGGTATTCAAGCTATGCTAAAACATTCAAACCCCTTTTAATTCTATTCCCAATTAAACCTATAATATGCAAACTAACGGATTCGATGCCTCCATTGAGCGCGTCCTTCAGTTGATTCACTGCCGCTGTGTTCCCGGGGATGCGGTAGATTCCAATGATATCCATCCCCTGGTCCATTACTACAGAGACACATCGTCGGACGAGCAAAGGAACCAACTGAAAGGGAATCGAGGGTTATTGGAGGCAAAGGGAAGGGGGTGGGGGGATTCTAGTCAAAATACCCTACGAGATTCAACTGACGCATATTTCAATATCGCGAACGATAAGACAACATCACCCCTTCCCTGATCGCACTGCATTGCCTACAGTAATCTGTCACAGAAAATGAAACAATATTTCCCTAGACCGCTCACTAGTTCATCATAGTTTCCGTATACCTGGCGAGAGCTTATTCAATCAGAATAGTATGCCAGTATTTGCAATCTTTCCATAACATGACAAATGTGATACAGCCACTTTGCTAGGAACCCTCTTATTAGTAACAACTCGTGATCACCATCTAATAAGGGTAATAAATCGTTGTCATCAAAGCAGCCTTGTAAGAGGTGTTTAATGAACCCTGAATAAGCCGAACCCACATCTCCATCTCCGCTGGTTGTACACTCGCTGAGTCGAACTCCGAGGGAGAGACACTGTTGACTATTCGATGGCCCCGGCCTCTGACCGTCAAGGGAATCGTGCGACTGAATGAATACACAACTATCACTATACGCACTTACACTTCACAGCCTTCTTCAATTTGACATTACCATCGATAATGAGACCCCTGTCCCGTATACAGTACTCCTCCTACAGTACCCCTCTCACCTTCTTGTCCTTGCCTCCCTTCTTGGCCCATCTCCTATTGGTCTTGGGAGTGCCTCCGTCTTCATTCTTCGTTTTCCTGGATGAAGAGGGTACAGAAGAGGAAGAGGAAGATCCCTCCTGACTGCCTCTCTTCCACGAGAGGGGAGAACCAAGGGCTGACGCCTTCACTTTGTATCTTAACGATAGCAATCATCAAGGGAGAGTATCGATTGGCAGATTGAAGATCGGGTCTACGCAACTACAGTTAATTCTCTGCGTCTCATTCAATAATAGATGTTGCAAACCATTTTTTTGCTTAAAATTGAATATGTAAATAGGAGAAAAAAGTCGTAACATAGCAACTAGTCGAACTATGTATCAATTATAAAAAAAACATTTTAGCTCAAAAGCGATATCAAGCGTCCAAACTACTATCTCTCGCTATCCACATTGCGATTCGATATCAGTAGCTACCAAGACAAAGTTGTAGAATGATTTCAACCCCTTTAGCGATAATGACACAATAGTCGACGCAAAAAGCGATTAGCATAACTTTGCTAAATCACTACTTTGAGAAGCAAAGAGTAACAAGAATTTTAGTGATAGGAACGACAATTATTATGTAATAATGGGAGAAATGATGACCTGTGCATAATGAGACGGTTTGTATTAGAGGAACCGCTTTCCGATGACTCGAGCTCTCTTCGGTCCTGAAAGGGAGGGGAATAGACAAGGAGAGGGAGAGAGAAAGAGAGTTAACAGGGGGAGGGAATGGTCAGAGAGACTTATAGCGAGAAATCGAATACGCCACTACGATTTGTTTATGAATGAAGAAAGGAGGGAAATAATGGAGAAGGAAAGAAATGGACGAACGCAGAGGGGAGAAGAGCGTAATAAACAAGGTATATGAGGGATGAAGAGGGAAGTAAGAGAGAAGGGGGAGAGGGAGGGATAGCCTACTCACTCGCAATTATGCCACACTCAACCCTCTCTCTTCTCTTCACTCTCTACCTTCCCCTTCATAATTTATCATCCTTTTATCCCCTTAAAATACACAGAAATGACCGAATGTTTCGTAGCTATCAATATGACAAGTAGAAATAAGAGAAGAGTAAACGAGATGAAAAGGAATAGAGAGAGGGATAGAGAGTTACGAGGGAGAGAGGGAGGGAAAGGGGGAGAAGAGAAGAGAGGGAGAAAGAGAGAGGGAACAGCAGGGAAAGAGGAACGAGGAAAAGGAACAGGTGAACAATGCACACAATAATCAATAGAATGAGAGGGAAATATAGAAGAGGAGAGGAGGAAAATCGGATGGAGGGGGGAGATGAGAGGGAAAGAGGGAGGGGGGGAGGGACACGGGAGAGACTGTAGTGGAAAGGGAGATGAGACTGCAGAGAAGTGAATGGAAAGAAGGCAGGAAAGAACAGACTTCTCCTATTTCCCCATTACCATTTCCATTGATTCGCATGAGTGATTGAAACTCATCTATCAAGTATAAGCAGGAAGATGCGGAATTAGTCCATGAAGAAAGGCTATGAATTGAAGAGAGATGAAGTTGACTGTCTCCCAATTGAAAGAGACGATGAATGAGAATGATGGCAAGGATTTAGTTTACGGTTCGTTTGCTGACTGCAGTGGTAATCCCATACATACATATCGCACAGTTTTGCAAAAAAATAATATTTTGCAGTGAGCTAACCAATACATGAACAAAAATAGTTTGCAGTAAGTTGCAGTAAAACTACGGTACCTCCAACCGTGTCCATCTAGAGAAGGGTAAGGTTGCAGGTTCAGTCGTTGGGTAGCTTACTGCACACATATTCTAATACTGGTTAGCTCACTACAAAATAAGATATTAGGTTGTCCATAAAGTAATCCAAGAAATTTTTCTTTTTTTGCATTTTATTTTTCTTTCCTTCAAGGTATTATCTATCAGCCAAGCGATGATAGTGGTAGATGCACATCATGTCCATGCGCTACTCAATGACATAGTTGTTAGAAGCTCACGTTGGGATATCCACTTGGTGAATAGCTCTAAATCAAGAGCACCTGTTTTTTCCAAGGGTACTCTTCCCGTGTCATTCCACTGCGAGGGGTGATGCGATTGAAACCAAACACCACTTACGAGAGAACATGTTTAGTAAGTATTCTAAAGATGTTGGTATGGTAGAGATTGAACACCAATCCATGTTTTCATTTAGCTTGAAAGTGCTTCGGGTGAGCTGGCTACCTGCGAAAAGCGGGGTAATATTGGAAAATCTGCACCTTTCTCTTCTTGCTTAGCTCAGGGAAAAATAAATATTAGTGGTTTAGGAAGCTTAGGTCCTTACATATTACACTTTGTCATGACTAATCTAATTTTCATGATCCTAGGGTACTAAGGTAATGAAGTGCTCTCGGTGATGGTGTTTTCTAAAACAAGTATTTCTCAAATCCATGGAGAGATAGGAAAGAGAAGTTATAGCGATTATATCGTATTGCCTATAACATTTAATTATTATTTAGCTCAAATATCATCCTAAACACGTCAAATAAGCATTGTCAGAAAAGGGTCCCATGCCCTCTGCGCGATCAAGAAAGAACAAACCTTATCACCCATCCGTAGGGACGTTCTTGCTCTATAAGCTGAAGATAGAACAGAAATTGTCCATCAAATTTCAGAGAAAATAGCGCTCGCCAAAGGGATTAGATGAATTTGATGAGTTTGTTCTTACGACCAAATTGTAAAAGTTGGTGGCTGCACCAGTCCAAGTCTGGGGTAATAATAAATTTCAAGGACCGTAGGTGTAGATAGTACAAGTATAAGAATGAAATCTGTTGAAATGAGCGAGAGAAAAAATAGCGAAAAAAATTCTTGGATTACTTTCTGGACAACCTAATAGTAGCTAAACATATAGTAGGCAATCTCTGTGTACGGGAGGACCACTTCAGTAAGCTGAAGACAGACCCCTTGCCCACCTATGGTGCCATCTATGCCTAAACTAGAGATTCGTATCAAATGAGTTTAGGCATAGATGGCACCATAGGAAACTGAGGAATTGGTAGGTGTGAGAGGAATGAATGGGGATGAATGAGAACTCCACGGCCGAATTGACAGGGAATGATACTTTGTGTATGAAGAGAAGAGAGGAATGCGAGGAAAGAGGGAGATGCAGAGAATAGACGATACTTGAGTATACAAGGAGATTAAAGGGAACTGCGAGAGAAAAGGGAGAGAGGGAAAGGGAAGATCGAGACAGGAGCAATAGGTGCAAGGACCGCGATGAAGAGACCACGCACACTCTCCCCCTCCCTTTCCCTCCCTCTCAATACCTCCCCTCCCCTTCTACGTCTCTCTTCTTCCTCTTCTGATCGATATGCAGTAGTAGAGAAGACGACGACTACAGAAGAGTACGAAGAGGGAAAGGAAGAGAGGGGGAGAGACTTACGAGGGAAAAAGGAGGGGGAGGGTTAAGAGGAGATGAGAGAAAGAGAGACAGCTAAGAAGAAAAGAGAGGTAAATGGAGGATGGAAGAGAAGAGAAGACAAGAAAGAGGAGAAAGAGTATGAAGGGAATGCTTAGTAGAATAGGAAGAGGAGGAAAATGCAGAGAAGAAGGGAAGGGGATAGGGGAGGGAGAGACTTACGAGGGAGAGGGAGAGGGTTGAGAGAGAGCTTAGAGAGAGTGAGAACAAATTAAATAAGGAGGCATAAGAGGGAACTGATGCATACATGACTAGAGGGAGGGACGGAGTTAAGAGGGAGAGGGGAGAGGACAGGGCAAGCCGCAAATGCTGCGACATGCTCAAATTCGAAAGGGAATCGAGAGTAACATCCTTTAAGAGAAGAAGGGAAAAGGAAAATAGTTGCCGAGGAGAAAGAAGGGAGAAAAGAGGAGAGGCGTTAGAGGGATAGTTAGTATCAGGGAGATGATTCGGGAATCGATTACAAGCAATAGACGGAACATTGGATATAATCGCATTTTAATCATCGCTAGCCCGCAAATATCGCTTTTTGACCCAACTCGAGCCTAGATTAGTTGGTCATATTTCGTGAGAGTTCCATATTTCGAGAGAAGTTAACATGAGATAAACTTATCCCAAAAAGAGAGCAGACTGCCTTGTATAGATACCGAAATACAGAATAAACTATCCATACAGTCATTTAACATCCAGGGGATCATTCCTAAAAATTTGGAACTACGATCGCTTATTATTTATGGTACGGTAGCCAAGTAAATCGATAATTGAAAGCAGCGGTATGAGTTTTAACAGTAAAAGGCAGTCTGGGTTGGGTCTCACCCCGAAACCAGAATCAAATACTGTAGTTTTCCCCTGCTGAAACTATTGCATTCGGATGCCCTTACTCATAGCATCAGACAATTGGCAGTGAATGAATGAGAGGAGTATCAAGGACTAAGGGAGAGAAGTGATAGAATGGAAGAGAGAAAGGAAAATGGAATGGAGAGGGAAGGGACATATTGAAAAGAAGAATAGGTAGAAGAAGGAGGAATAAGAAGAGAAGGGAAAGGGAAGACTCGCGTGGTTGGGAAGGGGAAGGAGGGAAGACGACGAGGCCGACGCTTCGTGTACTCGATTGATCCATTCGAGCATCTCACTCTCCCTCAATATACACACATTATTCATTCATCCATCCATTCTCTCCCCCTCTCAATCCCCTCATAATCCCCTTCTTTCGATCGACTCTCCTCCATCAAGTCATCCCATACAACACATGAATAAACAATGCAATACGCATTATGTGACCTAATTAAACTCGAGAACATCGCCAGCAAAGCTGTCACTAAGTTTCAGTAGTAGAGATCTTCAATCGAGTCTTCTTGGATAATCTGTTTTAATATTTTGGTGACGGGACCCATTAGGGCTATGAATGATGTACGAAACATAAACATCAAAACGACTCAATTGCAGATGTCTATTCAATACACCCCCTCTTTCTATTTCCCCATCTCTCTCTATATTACCTCAATATGCCTTATCGCCACCCTACCGTACCCCCTCATCTCCAACTCACCGTGAGCATCTCAATAGATGTTCACTTCTCATCTGAGTAACGAGTCGAATAATAAACATGTGTTCCTCTTGAACCTTGGCATATTCGTATGCAATATCAGCTATCGCTCCTTCGAGATCGAGAGAGAGCGCATCGGGGGGAATGGAGAGCATCTACAAACGGAGGAGGGAGAGAGGGGAAGAGGGCGAGGGGAGGGATAGCGGCAATCGGGTGACCAGAGTCTAATCAGATGGCTGACTTGACTGGGTAGTCCGACACAACGAGTGCTCCTACTCCATCCCTCCATCCTCATACCCCTCTAAACGATCCATTAATACCGTACCTTCTGTCCGTCGTCGGAGATGAAACTGGCTAGTTGTCTACAGAGAAGGAGTCGGGTCCCCGAGAGGACTGCCCAGCACTGATTCCAGTTCGTGTTTCTGCACACTTTCTTCGCCCCGATCGATTCCCCCAGGGGAAGTTGCTGCAAAGAACACATGGCATACTGTACAATACAGTACACTTCATCCACTGACATCATCGGGAGAACAAACAACTAACTCCCCCCTCCACATTTTAACCCCCCCCCCCGTCGGGTCGCTAAACACTTTTAGCGCCGGAATCAAAAGGTTGCTAGGAAAACTATTTATTTGACAGGCTGACAGGAAATCACGATTCTAGCCAGATTGCTCGTACTATTTTACCTATAGGGGAACAGGCACGAAAAAGACATAGGTCGATAGCTATGTTATTGGCAGCTAACTGAACTAAACTTGATCTGCTATTTTCACCAGTCCACGATATTGATCCATTGCTGACAGAATTATTGCAGCAGTCGGAATAAGGCAGGGATATCCTCTACGGCATCCAAGCAAAGCTTCGTGTTCACCTGATGGAGGAGTGCCCCTTGCTTCTCGACACTCTTAGCAGCGAGTGAATGCGAGGAGGGGCTAGTCCCCTTCACCCTCCCATTCCCCTTCTTGCTCTTCTCCTTCCGAGACACTCCTTGCTTCGGTCTCTGCAACCGCTTCCTTTACTCCTTATCCAACAGCAAATGGACTATCAAGATCTCGCCTTCCAACAATGCCTCTTCCAATACCCCTTCCCCAATATTTCCCTCTCATACGTGGGCAGCCTTCCCGGCAATATTTTAAACAACGGGCCTACCAGTCTGCGATATAGTCAATCATCAAGCCTACCATTTGTAATTTTCTAGGAAATGTGAGCCTTCCAAAGTAAAATTTCGAAGACAAATTGGGCGTACCACCAATACTTCGGGTCGGTGCCCATGTATGTCCCCTCTTCCCTTTCTTCCTTCTTTCTCACCTCTTCGTTCGTCGTTGAGAAAAGGGCGAAAAATCGTTGGAGACGCAGGGCTGACCCAGAGTCGTCGGCTCCTCAACGAAACCACTTCTTTTCGGGAGATCAAAGATCAAATAACAAGAGAAGTAAGTGTGAGAGACAACTAACTAGACAGGCCGTGATCCAATTGAGAGTGTCCGAGATGGGAAGAGAGAGAAGAGGACCAAGTAGTGGAATCGTTCACTTGGCAGCTTCCATTACTGTCGATTTCCCTCCTGCAAACACTCTACCAATACGCACTCACTAATCGCTCTTTTCCCTCTCCCTCCCCTCCATAACAAATCGAAGTTAGGAGAGAGAATGAGAGAGAGACAGGTATAAGAGGGATAAGGGAAGTACAAGTTTTTTTTTCTTTTGGCTTTTCGAAAAATGCATAGCTAAGACAATAATAAGGGATTGCTCTGCTAACAACATTCTTCCAAATGAGCAGTTTGGTTTCCGTGAGAATCGTTCTTGTGAATCCCAAATGCTGGAAATCTTGAATAAGTGGTCGCTATCCTTAGATAGAGGAGAAATAGTGGACACCATCTATTTTGACTATGCGAAAGCTTTTGATTCCGTTTCCCACCCTAAACTCATATATCGATTAAGCACACTAGGATTCCCGAAGAAAATAGTTGATTGGG
>LS819354.1:341258-366951 GCA_900490955.1 Micoletzkya japonica
ATGGAAATCCAAAACATCAATATGAAGTAAATAATTCACCCCTAATGGAAAGTGAGGAAGTTCGAGATCTTGGTTTCTTTTTAGACAGTAGGCTAAATTTTGGAATTCATACAAATAAAATTATTAAGAAAGCACTTGGACAGGTATATTTGGTTTTCAAAGCTTTGAGGACTAATAATCCAAGCGTTCTCTTGAAAGCATATACAACGTATATTAGACCAATTTTAGAAATGGGTACTGCTGTCTCGAATCCTATGAGAAAATGCGATATAGAAAAGCTTGAGAAAGTGCAAAATAAAGTAACTCGCTTGATTCACTTTAGAGCACTTAATAGTTCATATGATAATAGACCACCACCCGTCGAAAGAAATCGAACACTCAACATTTCAACACTATCTTATAGAAGAAAGGTTCGAGATCTCAAAATAGCATACAAGCTAATGTTTGGTGCTATGAACTACGGCATCGATACATCCTCTATGTATCGCTTTCATCCAAGCAATACTAGAGGTGCTACTTTTAGAATTGACGTGCCGATTCCAAAGACAAAGTTACGGCAACACTCATTTGCTGTTAGAACATCGCATGATATGAATGAGATTGGCAAGAAAGGGATCTCACCAAGTACTCTGAATTTTGTCGCCTTATCAAGCAAACGTTCGGGTAACTATTTAATTTCACTGCGTTCTCCTCTATTCTCTCTCTTCGCCGTCATATTTCCTTGTAATTCGCCCGACCGCACGGATACTCCGTAAACGATAAATAAAAAAAGTAATGGGATGATGGTCAAAGGGAGAAGACAGACAGACAGCGAGTTCAACATACATTTAACTTTATTCGTAACAGAAATATGACTAATAGCCTTTTTAAATAGGTGAGCCTCGCACTCACTCACTCATTCCCCCTTCCAACACCCTCCTTTCAGCACCCACCCTCTATGCACTACGTTCCCATTCTCTCTTTACCCTCTCCCTCCCCTTCACCTCTCTACTCTCTCTCCCTCTACTCCCCTACCTTCTCCCCTCCAATTGAGTGTCCCACTCATGCGAGATGACTAATATGACCCTCCCTCCTACTATTACCACTGCTCCCTCCCTTCCCTCCCCATTCGATACTCTCATCATAATTATTCCATTTCCATCGGCGCCTCTTTCATCACAATCACAATCATTTCACGCCACTAATCCGCGAAAAGCAGTTCAACATTACAGTACCCCACGTAAATATTTGTAAAATAGTTAAATGAAGCAAACGAAAGAGAAGTTATTGAAGGAATGGCGAGTATGGCAAAAGGGAGAGTGAATGGAGAAAGAAGGAAGAAAGAAGGGAGGGAGGAGAAGTATTAGCGAAGTCAGCCCACCCCTGTCACTATTCTCAAGATACACTCGTACAAAATACAAAGGACTATTCTTGGGTGGGGGAGGGGGGGGGAGTAGAGAGCAAAGACGAGGGGGGAGGGGGTTAAGAAAGAGTACCTGAACAAGAGGGGGGAAGTGGGTGTCCGTTGTTGGGAGGAGTCCCTCCTCTTGTCCCCTTTCTCCCTCTTCACTTCAAACGACGTCGACGTCGCCAGAACATACGACTTCGGTCGGGAGGGACGGGGCATGCACTCACCTGAGGGAACGGAGATACTCAGTCAACACATCACTAGTCACAGACTAACGACATTCAAAGGGAATATGCAAATGAGGAATGCAAAGCAGCTATGACAGTATAGACAAATTGCAATCAAAATTCCTTCGATTACTTACCCTTATATTTGATTCAAGAGTGTTCTACTAGGCATGTATCAATGAAATGCAGGGAAATGTTTGTCCAAATGATCTCACGGGTGGTCCAATCTCAAGTCTTATACAAAAGCATATTAATCACAGTATTTGCGACTATACCTATAAAGGCTACAAACCATCACGCAACAAAGGAAATTCGCTACTCCTTGTTGTAAGAAATACGCTTCAAACAGTTCTAATCGATAAGTGTGTGCAAGAAAGCAATTAATTAGTCATAGCGTTCTGAACTTTCTTGTGCAGTAGATAAAAGGAAAAAGTTGCGCATGAACTACACAAGGTGGAATGAATAAAAGGCGAAAGAGAGAGACGGGGGTAATAGAGAGTAGAAGAGGAAGTGTGTGGGGGGGGGGGGTCGAAGGGTGCATGAGAGAAGAGACACATACACAGATGGCAGGTGTTGACCCCGACCTCAGCTTCACCTATTCCCCCAGGGATTCCCTCTATAATTGTTCCCCTCAGGCAACTGCAAAACAGCCAAGAGAGAGATTGATGATCAAGCTTTCCCCTGCAGATCACACATGGGCTAGTGTTGTCCGAACATTTCTACAGGCGCCCTAACAAAATTTGAGGACATCAAAAGTAGCAATATTAAAGGAAGTAGGAAGCGATAAATAAATTTCGTCCAATTGCAATACAACTTTTTATTTTACCTTTAGGAATAATAAGAAAAATAAAAATAATTATTTAAAAAATTCGAAAAAATTCGGAGTATGAAATTTATTTTTTCGTTCCGGTGGACTGTAGTATGGTGTAATGATTAAGTTTGGCTTGGCCCCTGTCTGCTAAATCCAGTACGACCGTCGTAGAACGAAATTTCAAAAAAAAAAATAATTTCTCGAATACTATTAATTTTTATGATTTTTCCTTTAGGTTTTATACTAATTTCGACAAAATCTTTCATATAAGCATTACTTGAAAATGGGTTACATGACCCTTTAACAAGGCGTTTGTACTATGATTCACGGGTGCAGGCATCCATCCTAACGTCCGATTGGACAACCGCGCCCATGTATACTGTAGATAATAACAAAGCATAGGTTCACTATCAATAATCATGAAGAACTATCCATTGACTATCCCATTCAACTTTTTCCTCTCTAATGTTTCATTTGCCATTCTTTTCCCAGAGTAATGAGGCAATCACAACAGGCTCGATGAGGGAACCCTCTTCTACTATAAAATTTCCATTTTCTCAATGCTTCCCATACTTTGATTCTGTGACTTTTGCACCACAAATAGAGAAGACTAACTAGTGGACAATGAATGCACCATAAGAGAGAGAGAGGGACAGACAAAGATATCCTACTCTCTTACCCCCTTCAACCCCCTCCACCCATAATTACTGTGCAAAGGAAGGAGAGATAGCGAGCGAAAGAGCACAGAAATAGTTTGAGATGAGAAGAGTTGAGCTGAGTGAGTGGAAGAGTGTTACATACTGGGCTGTATGAGAAAGGAGGGAAAAGGGAAGAGAGAGAGTAGAAATGAGAGAATATGGAGAGGGAAGAGACACAGACTTCAAGGTCACATTTGGAATGAATGAATGAGGGGAGGAAGGGAAGGAAGGGATAAGGAGTAGATGATGGAATGATGGAGGGGAGATGAAGGAGAAGAGGAAAATGAACGAGAGAAGGGAGGGAGAGGGAGAGGAAGGGACAGCTGACTCTCTTGATAGTCTTGATAGCTAGAGGGACATGATGATAGACAAGTCAGTCATACAGAGAGACATCGAGAGAGTAATGCTTAGCCATCGATTCCTTCTACTCCCTTATACCGCCTCGATCAAGTGACATCTGCACGAATAAACAAAAACAACGAGAATTCAGGATTAGGAATTTAAAAGGATCACATTTCAAGTGCAAGACTTATCAATTCTATAGAAACTGAAACAGAAAAGCGAAGATATACTATTTAATGAGATCAAGAGAGAATCGAACAAAACACAATCTTCCATGATCGGGGATAAACGCGCTCTTTTCGATATAGTGCGAAGACTACTGCATGGCCAGCCATGCACATCTTGCATATCATCTCAAGTGAATGGATATACCTCAAACAGTCGATCCTACACTGAATATCTACTAAAGGGAGTTGCACCATCCCGATATCTTCCCCTCCCCCCTCGAAGATTACAGTATCCCCTCGAAGACTACAGTATCCCCTCGAAGACTACAGTATCCCCTCGTGATCGTACCTTGACTGCTCAGTTTGTGCTGAGTTGTCGACTGCGAATTGTGAATGGCTGCCTTGAACGAAGCTTGTCTGCTCCCTCGATTCCACTCCTCATTACCCTCCTTCTGAAAGGAAAGAAGAGAATGATCGAGGAGTGATGGGATAGTCTGAGAGAGGGAAGACTCTTCATATTGGGGAGTAGTCATGGAACTAAGAATGAGAGGGAAGAGGGAATGCAGAAGGGGAGAAAAGGAAGAAAGGGAGAGCAGAGAGAGAATAGCGCCAGTGGAAGCACAACATCCATCAGCTTCTCTTTCCCTCCCTCTCCCTCTCCCCTCCCTTCTTTCTTTTCACCCCCTCTTCCTCCTTCGTTTCCTCCAACTTTCACACCCAAACAAACCAATTGTTCAACACTCTCCCATTAAACTATTAACCACGACTATCAACACAAAAAGTGAACAAAACCACTACTTCCCCTTTGATTTTCCTTGATCTGATATTTTTCACATAACAAAGCCTACGTTTTTCACGAACTTGCATGATCAGAATGCTAGTTCTCCTTTGTTCCAGAGTACTAAAAATAAAAAAGGGGGCGTACCATCCAAAGATCTGGTACATAAGGGCCATGTATACCATTTCTGTCTGCACAACCATACGTGGGCATGGACCGGAAGTATGGGTGGAAGGCCCATATTTCTTTGGAATTTTACTTTGGTAGGCCTATATTTCCTACAAAATTTTAATTGGTAGGCTTGATTTCGTACACTGGTAGGCCCGTTTCTCAAAATATTACGGGGAAGGCTGCCCATGTATGTGCACAACCTCATCTCTATCCCAAGAGGAAAAGAAGAATAATTATTATAGATAGAAAGTAATGAAAGGGAAACCTTGTTGGGATGGATAATCTCGTTGTGGATATTGTGACATGAAGCTGAGTAGATCGGGCGTCGAGAATGGAGGGAATAAATGGAGGAATAAGGGGGAGGCGAGGGAGAGGAGAGCGAGGAGAGGAGGGGACGCACTCTTTCTACGTGTACAACTCCCTCCGAAGAATGATCCCGCATCTGAAGGGAGAGAATGGAAGTAAGCACTGTCACTATATCAGAGGGAATGTGTGAAGGGAGGGGGGAGGGAGAGAGGACCAATCCCTCCTCTGCCTTCCCAAATAGAGAGAAGGAGGCTTTCAACTCATCATCACTAAGGACAGAAGACAAGGAGAGCGCGCGATAGAGCGAATATGTGATTGAGAGGGGAGAAGGGGGGGGGGGAGGGGGAATCAATAGGAACAATTGGAAGATCGAGAGATACACGGGTAATCTACGAGTAATCGGATGAGTTGACAGAGACGAGTATCTGATGAGAAGGGTTGAATGAGAGGGAACAGACTGGGGAAGGGGCAAGCGAACTGCTTTACATCTCGAGGTATCTAACCTCCCACTTTGACCGTCGACAGGGAATCTAGCTAAAGGGCATTCTTGCCAATCAAACACAATGAGGGATGGAACTGTAAAATAGCCAAGAGAGAAGAGCATTTCATTCGTCCTTTAGATGATTGAGCGTCGCACGCGATAACAAACCATTCGTTCATTATGATAAACATGAAAAAGGCTCGAATGAAATGCTGTACAAGAGAGGTGAAAGAAGAGTTGGATGAGGGAATGGAAAGGGAAGCCATTGAGGGGTACATTGACATACATTGACGAGTGCACTAATCACATCCCTTTCTACTACAACCTTCCTTCCTATGCTAATTACCAAGACGAGCCATTCACGGCTCTTTTTTGCCCTGTTCACATGAAATTAAAGCGAAAACGAGATTGAAGATATGAGTAAGCGACGAATCAATAGGATATCTCTATTCCTCTAGGGACAAATGAAGGAATGTGCAAAGGAGGGAAATATGAAAGGAAAGAGGGGAGGGGGAGGGGGGAGAGGTGAGAGGGGGGGGAGAATGCGATGCAATCAATCAACACTTATGGACACACCGCAGACTATTGATCAAACCTTATCACAAGAAGAAGAAGAGGGAAAAGCTTATGGAAAAGGGCGTCAAACAAGAAGAACAAGATGAAGAAGGGGAGAGGGAAGGAGAGAGTATGCAGAGAGAGAAGATAAAGGGAGAGTCTCTTGATTCGTGTACGAGACCCTCCAAGGGAATGCCACCAGTCTCTTCTCCCTTCTCCCTCTCTTACTCAAACAATCAAGAGCTATGAGAAAGAAAGGGAGGGAGATGGTAAGGGTCAAGGAAGGGTGAGACCAGTGCAAGACTGGGAACGAGGGGAGAGGGGGAGAGGGAGGGAAGGGAGCGAGAGGGGAAGAGAAAGACAGACCAACCTCAACTGCCGACTGCTCATCCCTCTACTCGTGCCTGTAATCCCTCTAACCTGCAAGTACTCCCTTTCCTTCCCTCCACAGACCGCCCATATAACAATGCGACTCTACGCATTCTCATCTCTCAAAGAACGACAATGTCAACATAACATATTTATTTAACGTCTCTCAATAAGAGAGACGAACAAGACAAGACAAGAAAAGATAAGCAGAATGTTCAATGGCGTGCCTTAAGCGTGCACTGTCCGACCACGACCACATTGGCCATGGAAATAGTGTCGTGGATACTCTCCCCCTCCACTCCCCTCTCAGTGGCTACCACTGTCAACTGACTCACTCCCGATGGACCGCAGTGTCGTATCACCTCAATGCATTCCAAGATATTGTGGAAGTGACCCGTTAACATTGATAGACGGAGTACATTCTCACCTGTAGACATACAGTGTCCCCCGGCTCACAAAAGCCAGAGCCTCCAATCACCGAATACAGGTCATCTGCATCCAACTGCAATACAAAGATCCCATTACTCTAAGTATTTCCATTATCTGCAAAATTGGGCAGACTGGTCATTTTGGCCACTATGTTTCCTTACTTTTGGCGAAGAGACGCGTCGCGGTTAAGAATGATGCATGAAAGATAATCATTGTACTGACCAGTCTGCACATCTCTAATCATCTGAGAAGACGATACTCCCATGTCTTATTTGACTAACCATGACATTGAAGACGGCGGGTTTATTTAGGTTGAGAGTGAATGAGATCTCCGAGTAGTCTCCACGGCAGTTCACCTCAACTTGCGCACTATTCACTGGGATACAATTG
This sequence comes from Micoletzkya japonica, assembly GCA_900490955.1. Classification (NCBI taxonomy): domain Eukaryota; kingdom Metazoa; phylum Nematoda; class Chromadorea; order Rhabditida; family Diplogasteridae; genus Micoletzkya; species Micoletzkya japonica. Next base: position 348,370 of record LS819354.1, read on the forward strand.
CAAAGAAGAGTGCAGTGTCCTGTCTACTCTCCAAGCACCCTCCAGTCCCTAATCAAGTCCCGATCAAGGAAGCATAAGAAGAATAGCGAACCTCGACGTCCTCTTGCTTGAATACGATGCCCGTTCCCTCCTCTCCCAGTTTCCTCTTCTCCGTCTCCCTATTCTCATCTCCACTTCCCAATCTCTCCACCTCCCTCTCCTTCATCTCATCTTCTTCTTCTTCCTTTTCTGTCTTCTTCTCTCTCTTTAACTCCATTTCCTCCATATCCCTCGTCAATTCATTCACGTTTCCATCCATCATCGTCTCCTCAAATACCGTAATCACTTCACTGTTCAACATCGATAACAGATCCTATTCTCCCCCATCTCGGAACTAAAAGCAACAACTTGTCAACTTCCCGAGACCGGTGACTCCTCCCCATTGTAACCCTCTTCCACTCACCTCGAATACGCCCATTCCCTCATTCTCTTCTTCGTCTTCATCACACACTACAACGAATCCATTAGCCTCTTCCATCTACCAAAGACTGAATAAGAAAGAGATGACTAACCAGATTGAGCGGTAGACGGTGCAGCTGAAGTGTACGTGGTAGCGATCATCGTCGACTGCAAGTACACACTCATCCTCCATTAATTAATCCATTTCTTCCTTCACTAATATCATCCAGAGTATATTAAAGCATTAGAATGATGCATTCCCTTGTCCGTGAATAAACCCATCATCGTGATGGGTTTTAGTGAATAACTTGAGGTTTTGGTTAGCCTACCAATAAGGCATCAGGAATAATAAGGCGCCTACCAAACCATATTTCTGACAAAATGAGGGGCCTACCACCCGACCGTCGGGTCTGTGCCCACGTATGATCTCATTCCCCATTCATACCGATGCAGAATCGTCATTGTCGCTGTGTGGATCCATCTCAATATCGAGATCCTCGAGAGTGAGAACAGTCAATTTCGCGTCGCTCTTCTTATTCTCCAGATTGAGAGCTTTGATCGATTGAGGGGTGAGTCTCAACTGCAAGTACCCCTAATCTACCGACCCATTGTCCCCCAACCTGTGATCCATCGAGAGTCAGCTTGGCCTTATACAGTCCATTGACTAGTTCCCTCCACGATTTGTTGTAAACCCGCATTGGGTCCACCACGATATTCGCTCGTTTCTCGTATAACTCCGATAGCTCATCGATCTGAATGGACGCTCACACACAAGAACTAAGGAAGAACACCTTGACAACTTAAACGTTCTCACAGATACTCTATAACAAACAGCTAGAGGCAACGGTGGACCAATAAATATTATTTTTTATCCATTGCGTAATAAAAAGATTGAACTGACCTGCAGAGTGGCAGGATAGATCTCAGCCAGCCACTGGGTCAGATTATCGAGCATCGTCTTGACGGAAGGCACCGTAAAGTGCACCTTCTCCGGCTTAATCACCGTCTTATGAGCCGTATCTGCAATTCATCTGTCTATGTACATCATAATAACTTCCCATCTACAACTTGCCATATTGAGCGTACATAAAAGTAGAAACATATTATAGCAAATTGATAGACCAAGTGCTTACCCTTGCTCATCTCTTGATGATTTCGAACTACTTCAGTGGACGAAAGCATAATAGAGTTATCGATCGTCGTATGAATGACCAACTTAATTAAATAGACTGTAGACCCAAGAAAATAGTAATACCAACCTCATCCGGAAAGTGCTTGTTGATTACTTCAGAGAGGTTCCGAGTTCCGAAATAACTGAAAGAGAATGATTGCGTCCACGTCATATACCGAGACCGCTCCGTTTTTTCCTATTCGAAAATAAGACTATACTTCATAACACCGCAGCTGAGGTATGAATGGTAAAGATGGAAAAAGAGTAAGGAACCTGCACAGTTCGTCTCCATCGAATCGTCGATTGAACAGTTGAGCATAGACGCGCGTGAACCGAGTGAGAGTGGCCACTCCCTTGCAGGCTTCCATCACTTGCTTCACTCGAGTCACTCCCAATACAGCTTGTCCCCCTCCGCTTCCCTGATTCACACACTAGCTATATACTTCCTACGTATTCTAACAAAGACAGCTTCCATATACTAAACAATTTTAAATGTATAATGTTCAATAAATTCAAACTGGAATCCTTCTTTAGCTATTACGCCCTCCCGGCGTAATGAATAAATAAATATCTTCAAAAATGGAACAAACAAAGTAGGAGCAGTATTTGCCTGTAATCGAACAGACTCATACCGGTGTGGTAGAAGCGAACCTAGCTGCCGGTGGATTGTAAGGTTTGTCTACCTGCAAATACTTTGCAAAACCTATTATGCTTGGACACGGTTGATCGTTAGGATGGTTGCCTCCACTCGAGAATCATAGAATGTTAGGATCGCTGCTTTTCTATTTTCTCTAATTATGTGACTGTGTCTGCAGAAATCTGAGGGCAACTCTAGCCCATGTATGTACCCCTACAGTGTATCAATAGGGCCCACCAGACCCTATTGAAAGAAATATGAACTGGTTAATAATTGACTAACAAGTTACCCGGAACGATCTGGCAGGAGTGAAACCATTCCGTCCTCTGTTATTATCTGAAACGATTTCATGTCATTATGGAGACATCTGTGAATGGCCTTGTTTCTTCAGTAGATGCTGTCTTTATTCAGGCAAAGTGGTTGAGTATATTTTCAAGCACCCGTAGAACCCCTTATCACCTTACATACCATTCGACGAGTACGTCTGTTGACGACCGCGAGTAGCTGCAATTCATTTAGTTACCTATTAAAAATTGCACCGTTTAAAGATCAGCTATACCTCCGCTTACCATGTTTTCATTGGTCAATATGCAAAACGTCAAACTATAAAATAATTACTACTCCCGGTTGCCGCCTGTTAAATAAATTAAATAACGTGCCGTAAAAAGAGCTGGATAGGCGAGGGGTTGAAGGGCCTGCAAACATTTATTTTACTCAACAAACCTGAAAAAATATTTAAGATCCAAATCTGCGATAAGTACATTTCGGTCTTCTGTTCTACTTGAATAAGTAATCCTTGTTCACCTCTCATGAACGATGCCGCACTTTGGCCTTGTCCATAAGTCGACATATTCGGTTTACGATACTCTCCCCCTCCATAACTCCGAAGAAAAAAAAACATAGTTTAAACGTATAAAAGCAATAGCCCAACCTTTCCTCGAGGTTTGCCTCTTTTCGATTTTTTCTTCTTCTTTTGTCCGGCAACCAATTTTTGAAGATTAGCAGACTTTTCCGAGATTCTCAAAGAGTACGGTTGGAGAAGAATACTGAGACTTATCTCACTTGGCAGTGAAGACTAATTTGCCTTGTGCATCTCTGCTGGAAGATAATAGTGGATGGCTCAGGCAGAATTCATCCAGACTCGCGAATCCAAACTGTTCATACGGAACATCCACTCCCTCGATGTCCCTTCAACATAATACTTCCCTCAATCCCCATCGGCAACTTACTTGTACTCCATTCGGATCCGATGTACCGTGGAGGGATCCTTGTTCGGTACAACGATGGCAAACACATTAGTCCGTACAATCCTTAGTTGATTTTCGTCCATTTCTGAAAAAAAGAAGCCAATATCAATAGGTATCCTAACCACTCATAACCTATGTAAAATGCGAAAAACTTCTAAAACACGCGGAGTAACACTCAAAACGTTTTACAACATGATGACGGGAAAAAAGAAAAGCTATAACCAGAATATCGACCGGATATTTGTTCGCTATTGCGCGCATTGAATCAGGATTTCGAAAGTTACAGTAGCCATTTATTTCTTGTACATTTGTTGAGTTATCATGACTCACAATGTGAGTCATGTTAGTCGGAAATTGCTAAATTTATCCAAAAAGTGCGGTATATTTATTTTAAATTCACTAGACTGATTTCGCCACAAAATTTATGATAGGTAAAGAAATTGTGGCTCTGTCCCAATCACTACCGCTTTTTAACAAAGTACGGTATACCGTAACTTTACCTTTTTTCCATGGTTTTCTTTAACAAAATTATAAATTAGATTTGGAGAGGTTATTTTCTCAAAATACATTTAGTTATATGTTCTTGGGTTAGCGCTATCACCTATTCGAATATTAGTCTCTGGTGGGTAACTTTTCATCAACCCTCTCTTCGATAAATGGACAATTTCAGCTCGAAAGAGCGATGACGAAGGATTCGGGTAGTTCGCAGTCTGCAGAGGAGCAAGCTCAACAACAACTTCGTTCGCTTCTTCCGGCTGAGATATTGTCTACCTTCGAGAAGAGCTACACGTCCTTCACTAAAGTACAGGTAATACACATCCACATCTTCAAAGAAAATTGAAATGTATCATCATTATTAATGAACAAGTTTTGTTAAGAGTGTAATAATTTAGATGCAAGGGCTTGAAACATTGTAAAGCCTGCTCAATTGTTCCATATAGCATCAAGATATATTTAAAAACTCAAATATTTGTATTATTTTATGTTCTCCTCTGTATTTACAGTTTTTGCTCTGTTTTTGGTTGTTCCGTTGATTTCGTTGTTCTTCCTGAGTGTTTCTTTAGTAGAAGCAGCTGGCGTGCACGCTTAGCACACTCTTTCCCTCTTCTCCCTCCTCTCCCCTCCCCTCCCTCCCCTCCTCCTTTCTGTTGTATTGATCCAGACAGCTTCTCCCTCCTTCGTAGTAGTCTCCTCGAAGCCTCCAAATGAAGAACGACAAAGATGCCGAATGGGGCAACTACTATTACCGTAACGCGAAAGGAGCACGCAAGTCATGGGCTCTGGAGATGGTTCACAACGCCAATCAACTCATTCCCAGCTTTAACGAAGTCTTCGATGAGGTTGGCACTTCATCGTGTATTCATTCTCTTTCTCTTCCTGCAGGAAACGTTCTATTTGTTTGCCGTTATCCTTGTGATCTGCTCGATATTGATGGCTGTGTTCCTGTCGAAAGTAGTGGGGATCACGATAAAGGAACGAGATGTCTTCATAAACAGAGACTGGGGCGAGCCCGTGCCTGCCAATCCCTTCTCATTCCCCTGGCAGAAGAAGAACCAAGCTCCCAATAGGGCCAAGCTCTTGCCAAAACGGGAATGAATATGTTCGAATAGTTTATATTTTTTTACCGGTTCCTTCCATTTTTACATGCCATTTTATATTTTAGTACTCTATTGTTTAGTGGCATTTATTTTTAACAATTATCGATATGGTCATAGATTGTTCACTTATCCTGTATTGCAGAGACTCATCAGTGTGTTCGAAAAGTTATTGTTCATCAGGTCACAAATATGACTGCGTTGCTTACATGCGTACATACTTGAAGAATTAATAAAGAAGCTCAAATTGATGTAAATGACAATAACAACATGATTTGCTTACTGATTTAAGACAGGTTATAAAGCAAAATGGAGGCGAGAATGTTATGTGAAAAGGTTGGTAATTGAGGTGTTAGCGGGTCTGAAGCTTCTCTCTCACGAAGATGTCGTGGTTGAGTCTCCCACTGGATCGGGAAAGACTTTTTCCTACCTCCTTCCCGCACTAACTATCATGCGAAAACAACCCAAGGTTTGTCCATTTATCATTCGACGAAATGCATGTTTTCTTATCTGATCCGAAACATATACGAGGGTATCTGCCAATTACGGCAGTCCCTTGACCGTCAAATAAATTATGTGTGTTTAGTGGAAGTCGCACGAGATGGGTCTGCTTGTGATGTGTCCCTCCCGTGATCTAGCTAGACAAGTACACGATGTCGCTAAACCCTTCTGCGATGCTCTCAACTATACAGTATACGCTGCGATTGGGGGAAAGAAGATCGACGGAGATCTGGCCACTATTCGCAATGGGTTCGTGCAGTTACATGGTCTAGGAAGAAAGCGATGACTGCAGTGTGAATGTTCTCATCGCGAGTCCCGGTAGACTGGAGAGTCTCATTGATAGCGATGCCAAGGAGGGACAACTGAAGAGAATGCTCAAAACGGTTGAGGTTAGAGATGGGAAGGAAAGGGTACTGTAGATACTAATGGTTGTCTTCTCTAGTGAAGTGTTGCAAGCGCAGTCTTGCAGGTTCTAATTGTAGACGAAGCGGATAAGTTCATCGAGATCACATTTTCTAGAAGGTTTGTGATGGGGAGAGGGGGGGCTGTCAAAGGAATGTTACTCCTCTCAGCATGAACACCATCCTCTCCTATCTTCCCAAACAACGACGAACCGGACTATTCTCGGCTACTCAAGTGAGTCATCTTACCGTACTCCTATTTGCTTATCCATGAAAAGTTAACTAGAGTGTAGTTTGTAGGTCAAGGACAAGGTGGATCTGACCCCATTCGCCCTCCGATCGTGTAGTTACGTGAAGATAACAGAAAAGGAGAAGACTATCTGTCCCTCTTCCTTGTCTGTCTACTACACAACTGTTAATGCAGACGACAAGTTGATGACTGTCGTCGAGTTCATTCGGAGCATTCCCGAGTCCAAGGTGGGATACGGCTTGGGGTACGGTAGTCAAGGGGCGCTGAAAATTAGTTGGATATTTATGAAAATAGGGTTTTTGAGACACTTGAAAGCTTCTTGATGAGAAGGGTTGGTATTGTGTTGAAGGTTCTGGTCTTCCTTCCCTCGTGTCAATGTGTACAGTACTTCACTCCCATTCTCCGACAGATATTCATCGCCAAACGGAAAGTCTTCTCTGTTCATGGAAAGAACAAGAACGGACGATATGCACAGGTAGTTCATTGTAAGGTTACTGTAGAGGAAAACGGTAATCGATCGAGATAGGAAGATTATTGACTTTTTAGATTGATCAATTCCGCAAGACAAAGAATAGCATAATGTTGTGTACGGATCTGATGGCTCGAGGAATGGATATTGCCGATTTGGATTGGGTCGTACACTTTGACATTCCGAAGAAGACGAGGTTAGTGGGTACCTTTTATCTTCAATGTAAGTGTGAGGTTGGCTGATTTCCCGAACGCCCCGATAATTATTTAGTTGGCTAGTCCATCGGGCGGGAAGAGCGGGAAGAAATGGAAGGGAAGGCGCGTCTCTTCTCATTCTCACTCCTGCACAGTCTGCATACGTTACTCTGATGAAGGAACGAGAGAAGGTTGAGTATTCGAGGGGGGGGGGGGGTGTTTAGGGGGAATGAAGGGGAAGGGATGGATTACAGTTGGAGATGAAGGAGAGGAAGGTGAAGACTGTCACTCCACTCAAATCGGAACAGTTAAGACTGAAGATTGTCGAGATGGCTAGCAAGGACAGAGAGGTACGGACAGGAGTTGAGTATTCTTAGACGTGTGAAATGCATGGATAATCCAAATAGTAAGTGCGTCGGGAAGGATATCATCAAGGCACTTTTGCCTTCTATGAATTTACCTCAAATTATGATGTTTTTGGTGATTTTAGTGCGAATCAAGGCATTTTTACTTTCTTCTTTATTACAGAATCAAGGAACTTTGAAATTTAACTACGTGACTATTTTTTCTATGGTAAGATGGTTGGTGGGTATCCGATCTGGTAGAGGTTTATTAGACAGTAGGAAGGTGTATTTAGTATGTTTGAGTTGCTGGAACAAGGATCTTCTGCCTTCGTCTCATGGATTAAGGCGCAGACTACACACGATTCGTATATAGCCTGCAAGATTAAAGGTATTACTGAGATTGGTGATAACGAGAGGGCGGATTGCTTGTTGGAAGAGAAGAAGCAGAAAGGAATCCATGGTTGAGATGTCGACTTCGTGGGGCATGCACATGCATTTGGACTCTTGAGACTACCGAAGACGAAGGAAACCCTCGGGGCAAAAACCGACCACTTCAAGAGGAGTCCCATCGACACTTCAACCATTCCATATAGGTAGGCATGGCACGGGGGTTACGGTATACGGTTACTGTAGGAAGAAGGCTGATGAAGTGAAGCGACTGGAATCACGAGAGAAGGGAACCAACAAGAGGAGCATGTACAAGCAGAAGGTATACTGTAGCTTGTACTTGAGAGACAATCGTGTCAGGAGTCGAGTAACCCTGGAATGGAAGCATCGAAGAAGAGAGCACTGAAGAAGAAGAAGATGGAATTGAAGAAGAAGACGAATACTGGGAAGGTTAGAGGGGTTATCGTGAACTGAAATGGAAGAAATGAGTGGAGTGGAATACTGAATAACTGATAAGGGGAAGATGAAAGGGGCTTGGAGTACTTTATGATGGAATGCAGCTAATAATATCAGCTGGTTTCATTGGAATGATTAGAGTGTGTTTCAGGAGAATGTGAATGGAGTGAAGAGGAAAGCGACGAGTGAATCCACTTCTGATCAGCCATCCAAGAAGGTCCTCAAGGCATGAGAATAGACTACCTTGTTACCTTTACATTGTTACTCTTCTCTTTTGTTTGTTTGTTTGTTTGTTTGTTTGTTTGTTTGTTTGTTTCTCAGTTGTCTGTTGCCGTGTCACTGTATGAAGTGTTGTTCTCTCTGTGTGTCTGTCATGTCCTTCAAAGGTCTCCCTTACTGTCCTCCTTACTTGCATCCCTCTTTCCCTTTCCCCTCCCTCCCCCTCCTCGCTCTCCCTTCTTCCACTCCTCTCCCTTTTCTCATCCCCCTCTTCCTCCCTTTATCCCTCTCCATCCCCTTATCTTTCCCTATCTCTCTCGATCAGTCAGTCTCTCAATAAGTTGTTCACCGTTTCGTTCCTTCTCTTTTCATCTTACTTGATCTGGTTTGAGGGAGTCTATCGATTTTCTCTCTCAGCAAGTTGTCTTCTTCTTTAATGTGTCCGCTATGTCCTTTCCCCCCTCCATCTCTTCCCTTAAAGGGATCATTTCGTGATAGGCGTATATACTTTGGTCTCTATAATATTTGTTGTCTACGAGAAGAGTATACAATGTAAATAGGAGTGAGTTATTCCTGGCTAGTTGGCTCATTTGGAGTGAATGTCCCGATTGGATCAACTCTCACTCTCTTCTCCCCCCCCCCACCTTTCCCTCTATTTCGTCAGTCTTCCCCTCCCTTCTTCTGTATTTCTTAGGTCTCCCTCGGTCGTGGTTCTTCTCTCGAAGAACTCTCGGAATGAAGAGACTAAAGGCCACTCCGAAGACTCTTCTCCTGTCCACTCTTCTACTCTCTTTTATACACGTCACACTCGCCCACACTAAGGACTTCATTGTTAGTCGTGTTTTAACCATTAGGGAGGGATGTACAAGACTTACCTTAGTCTCTAAGGCGACCTTAGTGACGTCCTTAATAATGCCTTAATTAAGTACGAAGACACGGATGCGGCGATTGAGTCCGTGGTGCACACTGCATTCGTGCAGACGGGGAGTGAACTACACTACTTTAGTGAGACGACGGTGAGGGAGAAGGAGGCATTCACTGCAGGAGATATGAGGGGGTGAGTGGGGGATGGAGGGGAAGGGAAAAATCTGAAGGGACAGGGGAGAGAAGACTCGTTCAGATGGAAGGACATCCCCACCGAAAGGTCTCTTCGTGTCACTCCCCCTTCCGTCGCCTTCGGAAAGACGTGAGTTGTCTGTTGCCAGAGAGTCAGAGGGAACTACCGTATGCTACCGTATCCCTTCTTGCCAGGGACTGACTCTTAACAGGGGGAATGCTGGCTGTTTCAGTTCGTTGGGCGAAGTTGTGACGAGGAAAGTGGAGATTTGCAATGAGAAGGAGGAGAAGATCCGAGTGGACGCAGTGCTCGGGGACTCGCACCTTCTACACTCCTCCTTCCTCCCCAAAGACTCTTTGTCGTGAGTTCTCTGCTTTGCTGATCTTCTCGTCGATGTGTGGGGAGAGGAGTTACGGTACATGGGGATATACACAAAGCTCATTAATGAGTATACGATTTGCAGGAAAGAAGAGTGTATGCAGCTGAAATTGGCATTTCTTCCACGAGACCTGGGTCCCCGGACGGGACCTCTTCTAGTGCACACTTCAGAGGGAGTATACGCCATCGAGGTACGCTGCTGCGCTTATTGATATGACCTCCTAAACCATTATCAAAACTTGAATTACAAAATTACGTCGGGTGGTAAATTTGGGTGGTAGAGTTATATCTTTATTTTGGTTGAATGCCCAACTACAGTATGGTAGGTCATACTGTAGTTGGGCATTCGACATCCGGTTTGAGCAGCACAGCTTTTATGTACTGTAGCTACAGAATTACAGTTGTCAAACAGACAGTATTCGTTTTACGTTTACTCTTCCAGGCCGAAGGCGAAGTAGTATCAAATTCGATGCGAGTCTTCCCCTTTCTCGGTGCACGGATACCTGTAAATGGTAGGTCTTTTGTAGAGAAGAAGCAAACCGACCGACTTACATTTTGTCTGTAACGTTTATCGAGGAAGGATCTTAATAATTCTGAGAGGGGAAAATTGCCCCATTCCTTTTCATAAATAATTTATATTTTTATAATGTTCCCCCATTTCTGCTTTTCAACCCCCCCCCCCCCTCAACCCAGTTGACGTATGTTAAGGTACTGTAAGTCGCGAATTGGAGTTGCACAATCCATTAGAATGGCCGATGCGAATCCGAGAGATCTCAACGGGGGGAGGCGGACTGTACGTGGAGTTGCCCAATGGACAAGATCCCTCCTTCTCGGCGCCTCTTCAATTATGGGTATGGGTAACGGTAATTCTATCGCAAACTGAAACATTCCCTTCAGGAGATACCTCCTTTTCAAACGAAGCATATTGCCAATTTGATATTAGCGGGAAAAGCAGAGGAGAATTCGACGACATTTGCATTTGTAAAGTAGGTCTTGGATCCTTGTAGTTTGATCGATCCTTGTGTTAAGGAGTGAATTAGTAATGGATAATGAAGTGAAGCCATTGACGCCCTTCTACTTTCCTATGCCTTACGAGGTAACCTCTTGCTACAGTATCCCCTCCTATCGTACCTTCTACCGTACTACCCTCTCATTATCTACCGTACCTCCTTCCCTGTCCACCTCTTTCCTCTCAGACAGTTTCGTCTCCAAGTGTCTTCGCAACGAGTGATCTCATGGACTTCGGAATAGTCAAATACGGGGATCGAAGTAGACAGTTGATCTTTTCTGCGTATTCAACACTAGGAAGGTTTAAGGAATTCGAGGTCAGTCAAGATTATTATTTTATTGATTAGAAGCGAGTTATGTATGCAATGACTTCAGGTTAAACGGATTGCAATGGAACCGGAGGAACTATCGGCCATTTACCTTGAATACGCAGGCTATCCACCTATTATCATTACATCGCCGCGAGTGGGAATGCCCGGTATGCAATTTATTCCCTTTTTGGTTATGAGAAGAGCTGGATGGTGAAGATTGGATGCCCTCTGTTCCCCTTTTGGAGAGGCTACTCAATACAATGAATACAATCAGGAGTCCACACCCCGATAATTCGTGTCCACTTCGATACTGCTTGGTTGCCCATGAATCAGACACATGCCACCTTCATGCGATATACGGGAAGGTTCCGTTTGTAGTTTGTAGTCTCGTCTACCAATCCATATCAGGCTGACCGCCGTGGGCAACGAACACAACGTCTCCATTGCGTATACTGTAGGAGTGTACACCGGGTGAGTATCTGCCCTCCTTTCCATCGTATCGTCCCCAGTACTCTCCCTTGTCCTCCCGTACAGTACCCTTCCCCCTCAGATCGTTGTCGATCGAGTCTAACGATGGTTGTCTCCACTCTTCCCTCCCCCTCAACTCTCGTCAACCCGTCCGAATTCGTTCCCGTCTTCCCTTCCCCGTTGCCATTTACAATGTTTCTCTTCCGGTCGACGATGCAAAACATTTGACGGTACGCTATCCATTCTCTTCCTACTGTATACCGTATACTCAATAGCTTGGTTACTGTAAGCTATATTTTGGTCTGTGTTCACGTATGATACCGTATCAAAACGTCACGACATACTGTATCCCAGAATAAGTTGTATTTCCTTTAGGTGCGACTCTTCAATCGAGTGGTTGAATTGAGTCCCGGTGAAGTCGCGAGTACTTTTCTCGTGAAATATATTCGAAAAGTGCCTGAGACCTTTTCGACTGAAGTAACTATTCACACGAATGTCACTACATTCACTGTTCCCATTGAGATGTTCGACGGGAAGTTGGATGTAAGTGGATGGGGTAAAGGGGGGGGGGGGTAGGTGGGGTGAAGGGAGATTGGAGGATTGAGTGGGAAGGGTGAGGTTGAGGTGAAACTGCACTCGAATCAACAGAAATCGTTCGACTTTGGTGTGATGGAGAGGAATGACACGAGGAGGATAAAGGTGTGTGGTAGTGAGCAGTACGGAAGGAACGGGCTAGGCAACTTTTACTTTTCATTTTGGTAACCATGATGATGTAATTGTCATAATGTTTTAGTTCGAAGTGCACAATCGTAATTCGGCGACCATTTCCCTTCTGAATGTTCGACTTCCGTTTCCCGAGAATATGAAACTATCGATTATCGGGAAGCAGTCGTTGAATAAGGACATGAAGGAAATCGCACACTGGAATTTAGAAGCGGCGAGGGAAGTTAGGCAAGGGGTAAGTCGTTACTGTAGTTTAGGGATACGGTAGAGTTACTGCTGCTCTTCACTTGGATTGTAATAGTGATCGAGGCATAACTGAGTGGATGTCATACCGTAACCCGTCGCTTACCGTACCCTCTCTCAGGTGGATGTGTCCATCTCAGCCCGCAGTGCTATTCTACTCGAAGTAGTGGTGAGAGCGGGAGTGACGAGTGAGAAAGGACAGTTCATTCTACACACGGACTTCGAGACGCACGTCTTCCCCTTTACCTATGAGGTAAGGAGGTGTTACTCGCTAAGGGCTTAACTCTATTCCATAGTCCCGCTTACCAAAGACTCCCTCAGGTTTCGAAAGGGCGACTCGTTCCAATTCCTCCTCTTCTCAAATTCGGCCCCACTCATCCCGGCAAAATATCGTATCGATGGCTACAGGTTAGCCACCACTTAATGTACACTTCACATAGAATGGAAACGACGTCAGCTATGATCATCTCTGTCTACTTTAAACAAACACACCGTAATATTGCTAGAAGTAGTTGTGTTTTGAGATGTTCAATTCGTTCGAAGAGGATATGATAGTGGATGAAGTGCATCCCCCACGGGGAGACATGATAGTTCATCTGGAGGGACTCTCCTACGACAACCAGCCCCCCGTGCTCAAGACTGGACGAGTGACTAATCTGGTATGTCATGGTCGTTAGCGTATACTCTTCTAAATATTTCATTTGTTACCGTACATACACGGCCTAGTGTTGTGCTAGCATTTCTGTAGGCTGCCTTACATAACTAGGGGTAATAAAACGCAGTCATCCTTACAAGAGGTTTACACTATAATTTTGTGGTACAACCCCCATCGTAAGGTCCGATCGGACCAAACAGGAATACCGTAACCTCTTCAGGGTCGAGTCCTCGTCATGCCCCCTATAGAATGTACTCACAACACGAATCTCTGTTATCTCGGAATGCACATACCCACCCCAGGTAGTCGTTCCTCCTATATATGATCTATCTAGAGCCGTCCCCTCCTCCCTCCTCCACCTATATATACCTTCTTTTTCAGTGAACCTCCCAGCTGATCTCGGCCAATCCTCCCTTACGGATGGTCAATGGTTCGCCCACGGAATGACCCTTCCCACTAATCTCGCTGATATCGATGCCTACCTCTACAAGAGAGCACGAAGCAAATTCGAAGCTTTGGTTGACAAGGGAAGACATCTCGTTAATACGAGTCTCATATTGCACACTCATCGAGCTAAACACATTGAAGTGAGTTGGTCGTTGATCTTTGGCCTCTTATCGTAGTATACCGTAGTCTTGTAGGTACCACTGACTACTGAACTCGTCTGGCCCCGGCTTCTTACTCGTTCTTCTATTCAATTTCCCCTGACAGCCGTTGGCAACTTCACGGTTAGTTACAGCAGTCACTTACAATTAACGAGTTACCGTAATCCCCTTCCTCAATTGAGTGATCCCTCGCAGATTGTCAACCTAACACTATCAAATCCGTCGAGTGAACCTGTTATCGTACAACTAATTCCACTAGTTATTTATCCCGATGCTGAAGCTTTTGTAGAAGCATTCAAGTAAGTGAACCTAGTTTGGGTACTGTAGGAGGAGGGGTATTAATCTTGCTTTGCAGAGATCACCTGAACAATCCGTTGACATCTCACGTAGAGATGAATGAAACTCTCATGTTCTCTCTCAGGTATGTCTATTATACTTAAACTTTTGTTTTTTTATTTATAAGGTTGAACTAGTAAGACTGTTGTATTCAGAGACACGGAACTGTTTACTCTTCGTCCCGAGAGTCCCGTTCCGATGTTGAGAGAAGGACTGGAGAAGAAGTTGGGAATGAATGTTCCACGGTACCGTACCCCCCCTTGTCTTCATCCTTCCTTCCCCCTCTCTGTTCTTTGCCATTCCCCCTTGCAATAAGAATTGTCTTCAGTTTCACCCTCTCGGCCATCCTTGAACCCCACATGAAAATGCGTATTCGACTGGGATTCCTTCCCTCCGATTACTCCCTGAGGAGTACCATTCTCGTTATTAGGTAAGCATCTTATCTACGAGTGACTCGAAGAGAGAGTATGTCTCTTAAGGAACAATCTAACGATGGTTGAGCCGGTGGTTGTTTATGGAAGAGGGGCGAGGATGGCAATGGAAGTGGATGGATATACGACGAGGGGAAGGAAACCTCTGCTATTCGAGATACGACAGGACCACTTACATGACTGCGAGAATCCACGAAGTAAGTATGCGAAAGGGAGGGGGTGGGGGAGGGGTACGGTGTGGGGTTGGGTTAACTATTAGGGGATTTGCGTACGTACCATAGTCAAGTAAATACTGTGTTCTATTGAGGGTCGAAGCAAGCATACCATACTGGTAATTGACTGTCTATCTTGTACCGTAATCCTTAAGTACTGTTTCTACCGTATCCCTTACAGGACTCACTCATCGCCTCACCTCAACTCTCACAGTCCGTCGTCCCTTCAACATAGTGAATACAGGAGAGGTGAGTCTCTCTCTCTCCTCCCTCTCCCTTCTCCCTATCCTACCGTAACTTACAGTAACCTTTTCGCCCTCAGGTTCCCTTCCACGTAGTCAACATGAGTATCAGTAACATTCCCTGCGAGAATCGCGGTTTCCGTATTCTCAATTGTTTTCCCTTTCGTCTCTCTCCGAATGAGACGTATTCCCTCGACGTAGCGTAAGTCCTTCTCCCGTTTCTATCTCTATCGTATTCCTACAGTACCCTCTCCTACAGTACACTCTCCTCTCCCTACAGTACCCCTCCCCTCTTCTACAGTATCCCTCTTCAGTTACACTCCTGACTTCCTGTCTTCCACCAACGAAGCAGATCTCCAGTTGTACATGCACATGAATGGTTCAGCTTGGCTCTTTCCTCTTGCGGCTACAGTACCCGAAGAGGTATTCCAGCTACCGTAATCCTTTCCCTTTTATTCTCTCTTCCTCACTACTTTGGTTTCTTTCGCTAGCTGTGCTTTCTTCTGTAGGGGAACCTATGCCGATGTATCAATATCTTCCAAATAGCGAATAATCTCTATCTATTAGCGAGAGTGTGTGTTGTAAGTGTCGCTCTCACTATACAATACCCCTGTCCTCTCCCTCTCCTACCGTACCCCTACCGTACCCCCTCCCCTACCCTATCCATTGTAGATGCTGTCTACCTGTCATGCTGCTCTCCCTCGACCTCCCTTCGAACACATTATGTACTACTGTTGTCTCATAGCACTCGTGTTAGTCCTCTTCCTTTTCATTCCTTTTCCTTTT
Organism: Micoletzkya japonica; assembly: GCA_900490955.1. NCBI lineage: Eukaryota > Metazoa > Nematoda > Chromadorea > Rhabditida > Diplogasteridae > Micoletzkya > Micoletzkya japonica. The sequence goes on from LS819354.1 coordinate 364,134, forward strand.
CTATTTCTCCCTTTCCACGCCTTCCTTTCTATCGCCCATATGGCTCTTTCCCGAATGAAAGCCCTTAGATAGAAACAGGACACTCGAGAATTCGTTTCGCTTCAACAACAGGCAATGGGTAAAATGAATGTCTCAGGCGTCCGGTTGTAATGCGGGATAATACCGTAATTACAGTACTCCTTAGGCCACTTGTGTACTTCGTAGGATATGTCTCGTCCCTTCAGATTCTGTCTAATCTGCGTAATAGCGTGTGCCTATCTGGAGGGAGATCGTGCAGTCATTTGCGCCCTTCGCAGTCACTATGGAATAGCCACGACAGTCTTCGATCTCAATGCTCCCCCTCACATGCAACAGTCCACCGCATCAAGTGAGTATAAACCTTGTCTATCGAGTATTTGCATCGAATTGTTTCCACCCTAGTTAATAGTTTTATGATCTGACAAGTGATCATCAAAACGGCTGTAAATACTGTCTTGATGGATTGATTATTGAACTAGAATAGGCAGAGTAGTTCATCCCTGATTACGCCTCTTCAGAGTACTCGTCTCGACCCACTGAATTGAGTGCGGGGACCGGGGCAGGAATACACAAACGAATATTCGTCGCCGTCGCTAATTGCGTCGTTTACTGTGTACATCTTGTATGGAGTATCACTCTGCGATGGAGAAAGGAAACTAACGAAAGAACTAGGGTGGACGGAACTCCCACCGGAAGGCAGTCACTATATGCACGGTATGTACGGGGTGGGGATACTGTAGGGAGAAGGGGAGGGGTACGGTAGAGGGATTGAATGAAGGAAAGATACTGTAGGAGTAGGATGGATTGGTCGAGTGAACGAAGACTGCGACAAGTGGAAGGAGTTATTGATGGAGATGAGAAGAGAAGGAGGAGAAAGAATGAGGTACGCTCTCTTTTAGTTATGCTACTGCATGATTGGGTGGGAAATTGGATGGTACAATTCACTGTTTGATTCAGAATTCAACACCTACGAAGAGGGAATCGAGGAGAAAAGATGAAGAAGTCGAGAGGAGGAGTGAACCCGGTGGATCGAGGAATGTTGCTGAAAATGAACCAGAGGATACTCCATCCACATCCACTCAAGGTTACTGTAGAAATAGGCAATCGGGGAAGGGGAATCTTGCAGCGACTTCCTCGAGGAATACGGTAGATACTATAGGTAGGACTGAGGACGAAGCAACCGAGGGAGAAGAAGTGGAGGAAGTTGCTCAGGTTTGTAGGGATTACGGTATTTGAGGATTGTAGGGGGTTGGTAGGGGCTATGCGAAATATGTTGACATTTGAATTATTATAGGAGGAAGAGCAGGAGGTTGTGGAGGAAGAGGAAAATAGAGAAGAAGAGGAGGAAGAAGAAAGAGAAGAAGAAGAAGAGAATGCTGAAGAGGCTGGAGAAGTAGAAGAGGGAGAGGATGAAGAGGAGAACGAAGAGGACACTACGTTGACTGAGAGACAGGTACGAAGGGTCGGTTACTTCAACTTTATCAACTGACAATGAGGGTACTTTATCGGTATAAGTCGATTAACGCATTGCATAGATGTTATCATTGTAGATTTCGAGTGGAGAAGAAGACGAAGGGAATAGGGAAGAAGCAGTGGTTGGAGAGGAAGAGAAGGAAGAGGAAAGAGAAGAGGATGAGGGAGGGGAGGGGGAGGGAAGGGGAGAGGAATCATCGGAGCAAAGTGAAGCCCCCGAATGGGATGACGTGGAGGAAGGAGACAATGTCGACGATCATCTCACCAATCTTGTACAGGACACTGCCAATGCATTCCCCCTCCAGAGGGAAACGGTACGGTATCGGGAGGGAGGGGTACGGTAGATAGATAGATATTTATGCATTCACATAGAAACGCGAGGTGAAAACAAAAGAAAATAGAGTGAAGAATAGGTAGTCTGTTTGGAGAAACGTAAGGGGAATACGGGAATCATGGAAACGTTGTCGTCTTCATTCTAAAATGGGATGGAGTATACCTAGGTGATTACGGTATTCAGAAGAAGAGTATCTAGAGGAGTATAGTTTGATACATAGAGTTAGGGTAGTTTACTTTGCATGTTTTTCTAGTATAATCCGTTGTTGAGGAAGAGTCGCCGAAGGAGAAGAGTCCTGTGCATGTGTCTCCTATTGGAAGTGAACGAAGACAAAAGGAAGAGGAAATGAGGAGAAAGAGAATGGAAGAAGAGAAGAAGAAGAGAGAAGAGGAGATGGAAAGGAGGGAAGAGGAGAGGAGGGAGAGGGTTAGGAGAGAAATGGAGAGATTGGAGATGGAGAGATTAGAAATGGAGAGGAGGGAGAGGGAGAGGATGGAAAGGGAGAGAAGAGAGCAAGAGAGAAGAGAAGCTGAAGAGGCTGAACGGGAAAGGAACTCTCGTATACAATGGGCATTACCTCCCATTCATATACCCAATCTGGAGACGACTCAAGATGAGGTGAGAAGCGAGTTCTGGGTATAGCTTTGCTATCTAACGATACATTCCCTCAACTAATGTAAGTATGCTGTAGTAAACAATAGATGTACAATACAAGTCAAGCTCCATCCTGTTTTGTAGATTAAATTGTTATGTCGTAGAATTTTAAAGAGAATTCGAATGTCGTAGAATTCGGTTGTTTTATGGAAAAGGAGTATGAAACGGTAGCTTCTTTGATAGTAAAAACCTCAGAAATCATTTTGATGAAAAGGATAGTGGACGATAGCTAGGCTAGGGGTCTCCCCTTTCCCCTCAACCATTCCTTTGTAGTCCCACTCATCTGCCTGGCCCCCTCCCTCGTCCCCCTCTTCTTGGCCCCCTCCTCCCCCCTCCCTC
>LS819354.1:374287-433747 GCA_900490955.1 Micoletzkya japonica
GATACTGTGGAATTGAGCCTAACGGAGAAGGAGCGAGAGGTTATGAAGGATTTGAGCCAGACAAGCAGTTGACCACGTATACCGTAATACTTGCATTTGTCTAGTAGCTTGGAATGAGGAACAGTATCGAAAGCACTGGAAAAGTCGAGGTATGCGATGTCTATTGCCTGGTTTAGAGCAAGAGAAGTGGACCAGTCGCGTTCACATTCAAGAAGGTTGGTAAGGACAGAAGCGCCTGATCGAAAACCAGCGCCTGATCGAAAACCAAGCGCCTGATCGAAAACCAAAAACGATGCCACGAGCCGGGACATCGTTTTTGGTTTTCGATCAGGCGCTTGGTTTTCGATCAGGCGCTTGGTTTTCGATCAGGCGTAAATTAAAATAAAATATTCACAAAAAAAGCTACACTAATTTTTTTCTGAAAGGTTTTGGTTGTAAAATTCTCGGTAGCAATTACAGTAAGACATGAATTTTTTTCGCGTTAACATCTTTCAATTTTTTCGTCCATTTTTTTGTTGAATTATAGCTTATTTACATCTGGAACTTATTCATAACACCGGTTTTGGTGAAAAATCATGTCAGTACTGAAACCAGTATATTTGGACCGATTCAAGCATCGGTTACCGTCAGTGAGTGTTCGTGTGTGAAATGATTACGGTAGGCACACCAAGGTATTTTGATTTCCCGCTTCAAAACACCTTCGAAAGTTTTGTTTATCATCCTTTTTTGAATGCCATTTCGCTCTCTTTTTTGATCTATTTATGAGTTTTGAACCTACCCTATTCGGTAAATACTTGTAGTATCTCCACTACAGCACATCGCCCGTAAATTTCTGTATGATTACGCAAGATTTTGAATTCGTTCCAGAATGGAACAGCAATTCGCTCTGCTGAAGGACTTCGTAGCCCTGTGCAAGAAGGATCCGTCGATCCTTCACCATCCCAACCTTGGCTTTTACCGCGACTTCATCGAAAGGTCATTTTATCTACTTATGGTTATCATTACTTTTATTATCAGGATAATTACGTTATGTAAACCCTTGACGTGAAATTGAAGTGAATATTTTAGTCTCGGTGGTACCATTCCTCCTCTTCCCACTCGTCAACCCAAAAAGGAGACTCCTGTACCCGAAAGCACTCCGGATGAGAAAATGGATGAGGTGGGAGGTTGACTTTATTGGTAGTACGTACAGACGGGCGGTAGTTGTCTATTCAGCTACTATTCTATTTTGGTATTTAAAAATACATCTAATGGTAAACTTTCAGGGTTCCATTGTTGATGACGAAATCGAAATGCCGGTTCTGGATGAATCTGGAGTGATTCCGGCAGATGAGGGAGAGGAACTGCCTCAGGGAGAGAATAAGGAGGTGAGGGTCCCTCACTGAGGGATGGTCGGTGGCTTTCTACATATTTTGAAGAATAAGGATAAGCTTAGCTGTGTTATTCGGTTTTTCGGTTGATGATTTTGATCATTCATTTTCGGAAAAATTCGGTTGATCGCTTTTTTCGAATTATCAACACCTTTGGGCAATAGCTGCATATGATTCTCTTTGGAAGAAATGCAAAATTGTTCTGGCCCTCATATGAGGACAGCTTCGGGAAAATGCATACGTTTTCCATTCCATGTTTATTCCGTTTCCTATGGAGTTAACATGTCAAGGGTGTGTCATTATGATGAGTATTATCAGATCTCGGATGACGACATGGAGAAGTCGTCTAAGGAACGGGAAGAGGGTCAGTCAGCCCTGTCGAATGGAGATGCCGAGACAGCCCTCTTTCACTTCACGAATGCCATCCTTGCCAACCCGCAGTCGGCAGCCCTCTTCGCCAAGCGAGCTCAGTGTCTTCTCCGTCTCAACCGTCCCGTGGCCGCCATTCGTGACTGCAACAAAGCCATCGAACTCAACTCGGACTCCGCTGTTGCTTACAAGTTCAGAGGAAGGGCTCATCGGTTCGTTCCTTTTTTCTTGCTCTACGCAGATCCGGTAGCATGGTTGTGTAAATTGTGTTTGGGTGAATGCTGTGAATGACTCCTACTGACCGTATTGCAGTCTTCTCGGTCACTGGGTCGAAGCTCACACTGATCTCGCTGTGGCATGCAAGCTGGACTACGATGACACTGCCAACGAGTGGCTCAAGGAAGTGGAGACTAATGTGAGTTAGCAAGGGACGACATTGGCAAGAGGCTCTTTGGTTAGTCTACTGCAATGAAATGAGCGTCTGCCTTTCGAATTGGGCTTAGATCGCAGTCAGTATAGTGCGAGGCTAATGTTTTAACGTTTATCAACAGCTAATAACGAAGAAGAAGACAATAGTTGAGCGGGTGACTCGTGTAAAGCCAATATTACGACCAGTATGTCCTGTTTCGTCTACTCTTAATAGTGATGGAATGATGGGTGGACACTAGAATGAACTAAAAGGGGAGTCTGTCTACTCGTCTATTACTGCTTCCTCTTTCGACATAACTTTCGTCCGTTCGGTCCAATGGGAACCTTCTCTTTGGGGGGAAGACCGAGCTGAGAACGACACGAGAGAAGGTACTTGTGGCAGCGGGAGGGGGGATGCATTCTGTAGGGTGAGGAATGATAGGGGAGGGAAGACATCCTAATGTCTTAAACTATGACTAAGGTTAGTGGTGAGAATATCAATAATAAGTGGAAGACGAAGAGGACTTACGGAGTCGATGGAGAATGGACGACACGTGGAGAAGAAGAGGAAGAAGGGGTTGGAGAGGGAGAGGGAGGAGGGACTGAGGAGTAACACGAATGACGGTATTTGCATCGTAGCTTGTCGTCCACTTGGAGAAGAAGAGAAGCAGTCTCGGGTCTGGAGAATAGATGATCAGTGGGGGGAAGAAGGACAAGCAGTACCTGTCGACCTTCTCCGTCTTCTTATTCTCCTTCACCTCGACCTTCGTCTCCACTTTCTCCTTCTTTTCCTTCTTCTTATCAACCTTCGGACTGTTCTTCACCGCCTCTGAGTTCTGCAATGCAATTGTTTCGTATATCGATATTACTTTTAGTAACATAAAGGGTAGTTATCTACCTACAAGATGTGCTACTATGCTATTGACTACAAGCGAGAGTAGTCTAACCTGAGTGTTCTTCTTTACTACTTGTTCTTCTTCTTCTCGTTCTTCTCTCTCCTCATCCTTGGCATTTCCTCGTTTGCCACTGCTGCAAGAGTATCGGTTTACAGAGGGAGACTGAGGAGTGAAGTGAGATATTAACCTCTTCTTGTCGACTGGCGTAGTAGTGGGAATGTGGTTGTGGTGATCCTAAACGAGAGCCTCCTCCCCCTCTGAAATATACACAGTACCTCCTTGTGCTCCTTTTCCGTCTTCTCTACGTCTCGGCTCTTCTTCGTCGGTCTGCAATGGAAAGAATCGGAGAGTCCACGACTATTCCACTCACTTTGTAGTCGTTTTGTTGGCCTTCTCGTGTTGGCTCACTGGCTTGACCTGAATGAAGTGCATCGTCGTTGTCTTCTTCTCCGAACTAACCTTTTCAGTCTCTTCGTCTTCGAGTTGTCCCGTTCCATAGCAGCTCTTCCTGTACTTGCACACGAGTCGAGGGTCGTTGGAAGAGGAGGAAATGATGGGAGTGGAGGGGGAGGAGGAGGAGTACTGTAGGTGGAGAGGGTTGAGTTGGTCGGGCAGTCGGCCACTCTCGTAACAACTCGATCGATACTTGCATCGCAGCTTCTTCCGAAGGGACAAGTTGTCTTCATCTCCGTCCCCTTCTTCCTCTTGATCCTCCTCGTCCCTTTCCACTTGTGGATTGAGTTGTCTGGGTAGTTGTCCACTCTCGTAGCAACTCTTCCTGTACTTGCAAGGGAGTCCCTCCCTTTCCTCTTCCTTCAGTGGACTGTCTTCCCTCTCGTGTCTCTCTCCACTATGTACTCTACTCGGATGCATCTTCTCCGGTAATCGTCCACTCTCATAGCAACTCGTTCGATACTTGCATCGTAACTTGCTCTTCGTACCCGATTTGTCCTCATCATCCTCTTCGTCGTGATCTCTTCTCTCGGCAGTTTCCCACTGGGAGAGAGTATTGACGATGGAAGAGTAAGAGGGATAGTTGCTTGCTTGTACCGTAGGCTTCTTTCCACTCTCGTAGCAACTCTTCCTGTACTTGCAGTATACTTGTTGTTGATCAGTCGATAGCGTTCCATATATAGTAGAATCCTCGTCCTTCTCTTTGTCTTGATCCGTGTCTTCCTTCTTCCTCTCCTGTCTCTTCTCAGCTTTGGTCTTCTTCACTACTCGTTTCACAGCCTCTTCTTCACCCTCTTCATCCTCTTCCTTCTTCACCTCCTTCTTCTTATCTTCCTTCTTTTCCTTCACAACGACAGTCTCTACACGAGGGACCATATGGTGTTTCTCAGCCTTCTTCTTCTCCACCGTCTTCTCTTCCTTCTCTTCCTTCTCTTCCTTCTCTTCCTTCTCTTCCTTCTCCTCTTCCTCTTCCCTCTCGACCTTCTTCTCCCTTCGTTGTTTCCTCACCTCCTCCTTCCCATGAGTCTTGTCCCTCTTCGTTTCTTCCTTCTTCACTGCTCTCTTCAGTTCCTTCTCTTCCTTCTCTTCCTTCTTTCCCTTCTTCATCTCCTCCTTCTTCATTACTTTCATCTCCTCTTCCTTCTCCTTGTGTTCCTCCTCTTCATCCTTCTTCTTCTCTTCGTGTTCGATAATCTTCCCTTGAGTCTTCTGACAACTCTTCCTATACCTACACCAAGTACTTATAGCCTTGGGACTCAGAGTGATCGTGTGTTGTGCAGTCTTCTTGTGGAATGTCTCTGCAGGGAGTTGTCCACTCTCATAGCAACTCTTCCTGTACTTGCAGCTGAGTTGTCCACTTCTCTCAGTGTCTTGCTTGTCCTGAGAGTGGTCTGCTTCATAGGAGAAAGAAGTGAAAGAGGGGAGAGAAGAGGGTGCAGAAGGGGGTCGTTGTCCATTGTCGTAACAACTCTTCCTGTACCTACAGTAGACCTGCTTCTCCAATTCGTCCATCTCTTCATACGTCTTGTCAGTCTTGACATTCGTGCTGCTCTCCTTGTTCTTTGCACTGCTCAACAAGTCGAAGGTGGTATCGTGAATGACGGGTCTCTTCTTGCTCTCGTAGCAACTCGTTCGATACTTGCACCACAACCTCTCATCTTGACCCTCCTTCATCTCTTCGTCGTCGTCTTCGTCTTCTTCTTCTTTGTTCTTGTGAACAAGAACGTTGAGTACTTGGGGCAGTCGTCCAGTCTCATAACACGATGGTCGATACTTGCAGGCGAGTTGGGAGGGATTGTCAAGTCGGTGACCCTTTCCTTCCTTCTCTTCCTTCTTCTTCTCCTGTACATGTCCCCGTACCGTGTGTTGTCCATGCCCAGTCTTCCTTCCGTGAGTATTCCGTTCGACCTTCTCTTCCTCTTCTTCTTCATCGTCGTCGTCGTCATTCTCTTCTGATTCCTCCTCGACCTTCTTCTTCCCTTCGTTCACCTTCTCCTCTTGCCTCTTCTCATCTCTCTTCACAGATCTCTCCACCTTCTCAACCCTATTCACTACTTCTTCCTCGACTCTTCCCTTCTTCTTCTTATCTGCATCCCTCTTCACTTCCTTCGCAGTCTCCTCCTCCTTTGCCTTCTTCTTGTCTTTCTTCTCTTCCCTCTTCTCTTCCTTCCTATTCTTCTTCTCCTTTATCTCTTCTCGTTCCTTCTTCTCTTCCCTCTTGTAACAACTTTTCCTGTACTTGCAGTCAAGGGGAGTCCTCGTCTTCTCCTCTTCTTCTCCTTCACTATTCTCCTTGATTCTCTTCACTTCGATCTTCTTGTTGGTATCAGGCAGTTTTCCAGTCTCATAGCAACTCTTTCGATACTTGCACGACAGACTGTTGTCCTTGTCTACTTCTCTTCCTTCGTCGTCGTCATCTTCGTTCCTCTGATTCTTCTGAACGACGGGATTGAGTGTAGTCGGTAGTTGTCCAGTCCGATAGCAAGACTTGCGATACTTGCACGGGAGACCCTTGCTGCCCCCCTTCACATCGTCCTCTTCTTCCTTCTCTTCTTGTACTTTTTTCTTGTGTGTTGAATGAGCCACAGCGAAGAATGAAGAGGGGAGGAAGGAGGATTGGATGGAAAGAGAAGGGGAAGAAGAGGGAGGGGAGAGGAGGCCGTAGAGGGAGTTACAAGCGAAGGCTTGGTGGGGGAGGGGGGAGGGGAGGAGACCTCGTTGACAGTGGAGAGACGAGAGCAGGACGGGCAGTTCCACTGATGGAGTCTCTGCAAGGGAAGACGATTGGTGGCACACGTCTTGTAGTATTGGCGAGAAAGATCTATCAGTCAATCTACTCTGCTTAGCGGGCTTGTAAAGCAGTAAGTTTACTGTGTTTAGCAGGATCTGCATTGTTGTTCTACGACGTTCCCTTTTTGCCAATAGTATTACGATAATAACTGTGGCATTTGACAGTTCCTAAGCGTAGATGGGCTTACGGGTATCGACGATGAGCAGTGAAGTGTTGCCGTGTATTCGGATGAGTTTCGTGAGTCTCTCGACGTCTTCGAAGGATAGTCTCTCCTCCTCTTCTCTCACTATCACTATCGTCGAAACGTTGCCCTTCTCTTAATTTCACTCGAAATCCCAAGTTGTTGTTTGTCTCGTAGGTTGTGTCAGTTTGTATGTACAGAATGAGAGAGGAGAGAGTAGAAGTGGGAGGGAGAGAGATAAAGAGAGAGAGGGGGAGGTGAGAGATAAAGGGATCGGACGGTCAGGAGTCGAGCTTGATTTTCATCTACTGACTTGCTTTGTGTTTGTTCCACTTGGGGAAGAAGATGGAAAGAGAAGAAAAGGAGGGAAAAGTGAACTGAGTGAGGGAAGGGATGGAGGCCAGCTGTCGGTTGCTGCTTGAGAGAGGAAGAGGGGTGAGAAGGGGGGAGGGAGGGGATAAAGAGTGAAAGAGATGAGGAAGAAACAGGCATCAATCAATAGCGAGAGTTCAAGCGAAGCAGTAAAGGAAAGCCTTACCTTGTTGAGAGAAAGCATCGCAGAAGTTGTGAATGGAGTACTGTAGGGCACTCGGGATACTGTAGCTGGCATCTACTGATACCGTACTCCATTCACAGGCTGAATTGAAGGAAATTAAAGGGGAGCAGTGAAACATGAAATAGTAGGATTGTTACAATGGTTTTGAGCAGTACGAGTCTTAGCTGATGTTCAGTTCATGATAAGATGAAGGATGGCAAAGAATTGATAGGAAAGACTTACCAGAGACAAGAGGTAGTAAGAGGAGAAAGGAGAAGGGGAGGAGACCCATTTCGGACTGATTCGTCTTGTCTCCTTGATCCTACATCCACCGTTCCCTCTTCTCTTCTTATCCTCTTGTCCTCTGCTCTCCTTCAATTCGCCTTCTCTTCTCTCGAAGAGGCGGGGTTTAGTGTATGAAAAGAGAGAGAGAGACCGCAACTCAATACCGGAACATCTGAGAACAGAGGGAAGAGGAGAGTGAGGAGTAGGGGAGAAGGGAGGAGTAGGGGGGAAGGGAGGAGTAGGGGAGTATGATGGGGAAGGGGGGTTCATCACTGATACATGAGTTATGAGGAGAACGTTGAATTTTATGGGTGACAGAAAGAGGCTTAATCAGTATCAGCTAAGAAAGACTTTTCAGGCGAAGAAGATGAAAGAATATCAAAGAGCTGTTGATAGAAGAAAGGAAGAGAAGGAATTGGCAGAAAGAAGAGAACGAGTGAAGAGAGCGAAGGAGGAAAGGGAGAGAAGACAGGCTGGGGAAGAGGAAAGGGGAGGGGGAGAGGGGGGATTGGGAGGGATCGGGGAACTATTCGGACAGATGATGAATGATCCCGAGATGAAGGAGAACATGCAGGATCCTGAGGTGAGCGGGGGTACTGTAGGGTAGCGTTTGGCAACCGTGTCATAAAGTGCATCATTTATATCATCGCACACCCCGAGAGAGCGTTGACGACTGAAGAGACGAGAGGCGAAAGAGCATGTTATGACACGGTTGTACAACCCTACTGTAGGGGCAGGGGTACTGTAGTTGAGGTAAACTGTACTTGTTTAGGTACTGAATGCTGTCATGGAGATCATGAAGAATCCCGCGAACCTCATGAAGTATATGGGAAATGAAAAGGTGAGGGGAGAAAAGGGAGAAGAGAGATAGAATGGGATTATGAAGAGGAAGAGTGGGAAGGAGATTGATTAGTATATTGAGGTGATGAAGACATTCGGGAAGATGAAGGGAATGTTCGGAGGAATGGAGGGAGAAGAGGAGGGAGGTTGTTGTGGAGAGGGAATGGGACAGTGTCCCCAGAGCTCCGCCCACTCCCATCCCCCCTCAGGCTCCGCCCCTCCCTCTTCATCTTCCGCCCCCTCTGCTGCTCCCATGCCTGATCTGGACTAATCTGTCCCCCCTTCTCTCATCTCCATCTAAATATCTACCGTACCAAGATGATCACCACGAGAACTACCGTAATATGACCGTTATCGATACTTGTATTTGTCGTTTGTAGTGACTAGTCACAGTCTTTTATCCTATCCCTTTCCAACTTGTAATAACTCATTTTGTGTATTAGTCAGTCTTCGTATTATACTGTACTCTTCTCTTTCCCGTTTACAATGCTTTTCCGAGTGAGCGGAGAGACAATAAATGGTTGTGCGTTTGTTTTGTTTTGCTTCCGTGAAACAGATGTTAAAAGGGCCATTCGGTATACTTCAAAAGATTGTAAGGTTTAATTGGATTTAAGTCGAATTAGATTCTTGGGAATCGAGTACTGCTTAAGCAGCAGTACTGTAGCTCCTATTTAGAAGAATGGATAGCATGGTTTTAAGGAAGTAGATGGACGTTATTGACATTGACGATGATTTCATTGATATTAACGATTCGAAGCCTTCCACCAGCAGTGCTCGAAACAGGTAAGAGGGCACACGAGTTACGGTTGCTTTGGATGAGATGTGAATGATACGAGAAGTGGTATGACATGAGATTGAAGGTGTGAATATGTGTGTTAAGTAGTAATCGGCATGTGAACACTTCAATCGAGAGTGATCCCATTGCAATCGATGAATGTCCCGTGTGCAATCGATCTCTTTGTAAGCTATTCCGTCCTCTCTTTTATCCACTCTAGAAAAAATGAGTGATTGCAGCTCTTCTCAATGGAGAACGTCGCTCTCTTCATCTCAATAAATGTCTCGATGAGTCTCAGTCGAATAAGGACTTTGAAGATAAGAAGAGGAGATGGAATCTGACGATGGATTGTCCCTTGTGTGGGGAACCACTACAATCCGGACCGGTGAGAGGGATGGGAGGGGTTACGGTAGGGGGAGATACTGTAGTGAGCAGTGGTCTGTTAATGGATGATCAAGTGGCGAAGCTATGCGATTAATATATAGTTTATGCAGATCACAAGGAGATGCGGTTAAGAACAATGATAAAAATGAAGAGAAAGTATGACGCACGTTTTACAGGAAAGAATGGAAGGGCAAAATTAGCCTCTTAAGAATGATTACGGTGCGAGTTGAAAGCTCTTGCGCTCCTTATGAAAAAGCTGTTTGATCGATAGTTTTTAGAAACAGAAAAAGTGGTGAATGAATGAACTTGATTCTGTTGAGTTCCGCGCTGCGCATCTAAAGAAGTGTGGAAGACAACACTCGATTCGGACTGCCGATCTCATTTCTCTCGTGAACACTCAGGAGAAAGTGTCAGATAGTCGACGAAAACGATCACTTCCCCATACTTCGTCAGTTCTTCTTCCTCTTTCATCTCTTCTCATAGTTGACTGTGCGAGTCTATCAGTACATTATTAGGCGAGAAAAGGCACAGATTTTTACTTCATTGGTATCAAGTGAGACTCTGCTAGCCATAATCTTTGCTATCGTTGCTTACATACATGGGCACGGACCCGACCGTCGGGTGGTAGGCCCCTCATTTTGGCAGAAGAAACTTAACTTGGTAGGCACCACATTGTTCCAGAAAGCTCATTGGTAGGCTAATAAAAAAATAAATGAGTACACTGGTAGGCCCCAAGCTGAAATAATTGTCGGTATGTCTGCCCATGTATGGTTGCTTATCCTTTAGTCTCATTGATTCTCCTTCAGTGCTGAAGCTCCCAAAAAGCGACCCCCAAAGACACTGAAATTGGAATTTGAACCGAAGACTGCTCTTGAAGAAGAAATGCTTATGGCCAAGGTAATTTATTAGTTTTATAATAAAAAAAAATTTTTTTTTAAATTGAGGGTATTGTAGGCGTTATCAATGTCTATGCACGAAGAGGTCGAAGGTTTCAAGGAGAAGAAGAGTACTGTACCAGAGTACGGTATTGGAGTCAGCCCCCAAGTGTCCAGGTCCGTCTATTCACACCACCTACCGTAATCCTAGAGTAATGGAAGGGACGATCGTTGCAGGATCCTCGAGAGTAAGAAGGCCCGTCGATCGTATGCCGTGGTAGAGCTAGCACCGAGACAGTGCCACTGTCACATACTACAAGTCATCCAGGTATGATCATGATTGTAGTTTGTAGTTTGTACTCCGTTTAGAATCGATTCCTTGATGTGTTTCGATTTGAGAAGAAGAATGGGAAGGCGAAAGAAGTGAAGGAGATTATGAAGAAGAGAGAGAAGAGGTGCATGAAGAGGATAAGAGAAGAGACGATGAGGGATAGGAAGGTTAGTTGGGGAGGGAGAGGGAAGGGGAGTGGTACGGTAGAGGGGAGACTGAATACGGTAATGAAGGAGTGGGGTACGGTTGAATGTCTTTGTCTGTACTGTATACGGGAAATAGGGAGCGAAATACAGTATATCAAGGTCTTAAGAGAAGATCTTAACTACTGTTTAGATTCGGCGATTGGAATCCCTTTCGGCTTCGTTGAGGGAATTGAGTGAAGAAATGGAGAGGAAGGGAGATATCGAGATTGAATGTGATGAAGGGGAAAGGGTGAGTGGAGGAGGGACAGGGAGAACTAACGAGAGAACCGTCCAGATCAAGACTTCATCTCTTCTTCTGTCGACGAGGACGAGACTGTTGAAGAGGAACGAGAGTGTAGAGTGAGCGTTTACTCGTCTCCTCAACCCTCCTTATTCCATCACAGGAACAACACCATAACCATCTATTTCCCTCTTCGCATCGTTCGATTGTGGTTGGTTTTCGTTATCTCTGCTAAAGTTGAATGGAGTCATGAAGACAACGAGGATATCGAACGATTGGGTAAGTATAATAGTTGAGGTTATGGTTATTGGGGGAATTTTGAAGGACAACTCTATGGACCTGATGGATTAGTAGAAGAATGTATTCGATTGAAACAAGAAGAGGCGGAAGTTGTGGAAGAATCGAAAGTTGAGGATACAACGAAGATTACGGTAGTCTGTTGTTGGTCATACTATAGTTGAGAGAAACAGTTTAGGAAGAAGTGGAAGACGAGATTGTGGAGATAGAGAATAAGAAGGTGGAAGAGGAAGAGGAGGACAACGAAGATCCCCTTGCCTGCATATCATCCTCCTACCGTACCCACTCGTCTTCCTACCGTAATCCCTCTCTCACTTCCTCCTCTGCTCCCCTCTCACACTCCTTCATACAAGCAATCGAGGATGAAAGAGAAGAAAAGAGAAGAGAATCTGAGAGTGCAACTACGGTATCCAATAGTATACTGTCACCCCTTCGAAGTGTGGAGCCGAGAAAAGAGGTAGGGTTACGGTATTGTAAGATGTATTGACTGATAATTTGCAGGTCGAAACATCACCTGATCTGTTTATCGATGGAGAAGAATCGAGAATGAGTAGGTACGGTAGGGGAAAGGGAGGGATTACGGTGGGATTCAGATGAGATAGAGGAGAAGAGAGAAGAGAAGACTGAGGAGGAATGTGTGATTGTGGAGGATGAAGGGGGTAATGGAGACGAGGAGGAAGGAGAGGAAGAGAGACAGTGGAGTCATTACGATGACGAGTGGTAAGTGGGAGAGGGGGAGACCATTTGGAACGGCTGATTAGTACTCATTAACCATTCAAATACACCTCACGGTGTATTTGAATGAATGGATGAATAAATAAATATACAATTGGCAGGCTAGATCTAAGATTTCGTGTAAAACGTGCCTAAATATGATGGAAAGACGATGATTGCAGTTGTGTGGTGTACGGTGGAGGAGAGGAGAATGCAGACTACGGGGAATATGAAGAAAGGGAAGGGAAGGGGGATGAGGGTACTGTAATGAAGGAGGATACGGTAGCAGACAAGGATACTGTAGCTGAGAGTGCAGAGATCGACTCCTTCTATGTTACTATGGACGAAAGGGACGGGAAAGGTGAAACTTATTAGGCTGGCAAGAAAGTTCTTGGGCAGTAATAACAGTTGTTTTAATTTTTCCATAGCTTGAGGAGCTATCTTTTCTCGGCTGTAGGCGAAGTAAGGTCTATAAATAAAAGGTAGTGAGAGAGGCTAATCTCAGCTTAATAAGGTGAGTGGGTTTCGGTTTCCCAACTCAGTTTGCTTAGCTTATTGTTAGAGAAAGGCCGCATTGACAGTATGAGGTCGTACATTGTCAGGGATAAGTGGGTTTTCGCCCTTCTGAGCCTGTTTTTCATGACTCAATACGCAACATGTCTAAGTTACCGTATCAATGCGGATAGGGTGACCATTCGTACTTTTGGTAGTAGTCTATTGAAATGGATTTGTTTTCTGGTTCAGAAGCGAAACAATGAAATGCTCATGTAACGCACGTCCGGTATCGGTTGCACTAGCAGCTACCCCGCTTTAGCTATCCAGATCATTATATGTGTGACGTTGTTATAGGGTCTTCAACTCTCATTTCCAAACATTAGTTCCTCCAGAAACTTGGTTTGGTGGAAGCGAGAGAGAAGAGACTAACCTATGGTCACACGGCCCCCATCTGGATAGCCCTTATGGCATGGGGTATCCATCGGGCGAGTACTCTTCTGTAACGAAGTAACTGGAGGCTATCCAATATAGTGGAATAATTAACCCAATAAGTACTCGACAGTTCCTGATTGGTTGCATCTAGCTTCTCCTTCCAAATAGAGAGCAAGGCCAGATCATCCGTTGTGGATGGACGCCCCAACCGGGGTTCGTCTTCCGAATAACCATTTCCAGAGTTGAAGAGAGCAAAACAGTTGTCCACAATGGAGTGGCTTATGACATCCTCGGACAATGGTATGATGATATTATGGTAGGCAGATCATGCACTGATGCCGTGTTATCCATCGTAAAGGATGGTGGTCCGAAAGGACCGTTTATCGATTGATGCGATAACTCAATAACGGCAACACAAAGCGCACTGATGTACATATAGGCAAATAGCTTGAAGGACCCTCTACTGCACCATTTCATATCAAACTTATTCGTAAACCATAACCTATTAATCTGATAAGAAGTTTCAACCTGCCCAAGAACTTTCTTGCCAACCTAATATTTGATGCGGGTTGAGGAAATGAATTGTAGAAGCGAGTAAGAGTGTGACAACGCGAAGGGTTTGTGAGGAGACTGCCCTAGTTACTCCGAAGACGAATAATATGGAGATATTGAATAGAAGAATGAGGGGAGGATTGGAAGCGAGTAATGTGAAGGTGACGAGAGAAAGGAAAGGGGACGGGGGATGGAGAGGGTTGAGGTGCTCAAGTGGAACAATGTCACTCCCAGACCTCCTTTGGAGAATATGCACAATGATGCTCTGGCGGTATGTATTACGGTTGATGGATACATACTGTATTATCAGGCTGTTGCATGGAACCACAACTGAACTTGCAGAAGAGAGTGTTTAGATCTATAGGAAATAAATGATTTATTGTGTTCTTGAAGAAGGAACTGTCGAAATATGGAATGAGACCGATGGGAAGGAAACGGGCGATCGCAGTTCTCTCTGAGATCTACGAAAGCACGCATCCTGGTTACTTCCTTTCCTCATTTGTACAACCTGAAAGTTGCTCATTTTTTCATAAACTTATGCATATCAGTTGTCGACTCCGCTAAAGCAAATACATCTGAGGAGAAGAGAAATGAAGAGATTGAGAAGGATGAAGAGGATGAGGTTGGGTGGAATTGACGTGAGTTATGTATTATGATGAAGATGATACAGGAAAAGGATGAAGAGGAGAACGAATCGGGAGATAACTTAGAAGAGACGTTCATCGACCCACGCAGTCTTCCCAAGGTTTGATGGGATTACGGTAGTATGGTTACGGTAGAACATTATACACATTTTGATTATGAACAAGTATAAGAATCGCAGAGACAGTTGGATATAGTTATCATGGAAGGATACTGTAGAGAGTATATGGAAGTTGTTGAGGATATGGACAGTGTGACCAGTCTCTTCATTGAATGGTTGCAACTCCCCCCTCAAAAGGACGTATACGATCACCTTCTCTCTCTTCAACCTGTGTCTCTCGTGAGTTGGCTATTCGGGTTACTGTAGGGGTATTAGTATGACAGGCAGAATAACCTTGGTTAAGGAAGAGTTATCTCAGCGTCTCAAGAGTGCCAATTCTTCGATTTGTGGAATATCAAATAAGGTATGATGTGGCTGTAGCATAGGTTTCGTTAATTACCTGTTATGCGATTCCCCCTTAACCGTTATCAATTTTGCGGATTGCCAATATTTCATGGTTTCTGGTTGAGTGGAGTACTTGGTAATCTTCCTTTATACACGATTTCTTGCAGACTCTCATGTCTCTTCTCGACCGACTTCACATAACATTTTCTCTTCCCAAAGAGGGATGGGCCCGCAAACGAGGAAACAAGTGAAGACTGTATGCGTAGTGTTCAGAAGAATATTACTTGCTGTAGATACTAGATACTCCTCGGGTACTGTTGTACTATTGCTCAAGATCGCTAAACGGTTGTAATTAACTCTTAACCTCTTTTCATTCCTTTCATTTGCAAAGATCTCTTTACGGATAAATGATTATATATTGCTATGCAGAATGTGAATGTTGTTTGAGCAGTTTGAATCTGCTTATTATACTTCATTTTTATACTTCGGAGTGTCCATTTTGATTGGAGTAGAGCTAAAAGTAGCGTCGAACCATATTGAATACAGGGTTTGGTGTGTTGAGAGAGATAAGTTGTAGAGAATTGGTCATTGTGACGTCACAGGATCGTTTAATAGTTACTATCTTCTTCTTCTTCTTCTTGTTATCTCTGAACACGATAAGACCACTCGCAACTTCCACGATTCAACGTGTGTATTGGGCATTCAGTTATGTGCGTGGGAAGGGTATGTTGAGGGCAATCTGAGAAACTGTTGTGCGAGGTTTTGCTACAACAAAAACCTACTTATTTTCAAGTCAACCTGTTTTGCTTGTAAGCAAGCCTAAAAAGTTAATAATAACATTCGTTCCCATGCACATGACTGTGTGCTTATCATCCTCATTTACTATTTCTATCATTTACTATTTCTTCTTTTCAGCGACCGACATCTTCTCAATCACAATCGACAAGGATGAGCATGTTCGGTTGGTTGTTCACCCCTTCCCCTTCTTCTGTCCTTCGTTCCCCTCTCTTATCCCTTCTAATCCTCCTCCCAATCAGGTCCCTCCAGTACTGAAGTTCGTAAGGCAGCCAGTGACTTCATCTCATTCCTCAACAAGGCCGTCACTCCCTTCCATGGTCACTCCTCCTCTCTCCCTTTCCCCTCCTCTCCCCTTCCATCCCCCTCCAAACTCTTCGTTCAGCTGTGCAAGAGTGCAAGAATCGTCTGTCAGAAGCGGGATTCGTGGAATTGAAGGAACACGAAGAATGGAACATTGAACCGAGGAAGAAGTACTTTGTCACCAAGTAAGAATCTCTATTCTTCTGGTCATACCATTGTCCGAGGATGTCATAAGCCACTCCATTGTGGACAACTGATTTGATCTCTTCAACTCTGGAAATGGTTATTCGGAAGACGAACCCATAACGTCTTTAAATGAGTACTGAATCTTAGAGGATGACTGGTTAATACACTGTCCATCCCGAAGTGCCGTACCCTCATCAATGGAATCCCCGATTCCCTTCAGGAACCGTTCTGCAATTGTCGCCTTCGCAGTGGGCGGAGCCTACAAGGCGGGGGGAGGCTTCTCTATTGTTGTGGGACACACTGACTCCCCCTGTCTACGGATCAAACCTATCTCCAGACAACAGGCTGACAACTTCCTCCAGGTACTGTAGAGAGGAGGAGGGTTGCGGTAGGGCGTAGAAATTACCAGGGTTACTGTAAGAGTGAGTAATGGGTTACGGTGCTATTATGTTGATTGAGGTGGGAGTATCGACATACGGTGGAGGAATCTGGCGAACGTGGTTCGATAGGGATCTTTCTGTGGCCGGCGAAGTTACGATTAGAGAGGTACGGTAGTCTAGTCGTCCTTACTCTGTCGATATTACTGTAGCTGTGCTATTTTTGAATATGCTCCCTCTTTAGAATGACCATCTTTCACGTCGTCTCATCAACATCCAAGAGCCCGTTCTCTTCATTCCCAATCTCGCGATTCATCTGGAGACGGACAGGTATTTATTTGTACAGTATCCCAATCAAGCCCTTTCTTTTCCCTTCAGGACCAAATTCGAGTGCAACAACGAGACGAATCTGCGTCCGATCATTGAGAGTTACGTGGCGGCTGAGATCAACTGTCCGCCCAAACCGGAGGTTACTTTTGGATGCATTTAGAAGGGAATCGGGAGTTCAAGAAGAAAAGAATTGGGAGAGATCTCATCATTTGAGGTACAGGAGAGTTGTGTTTAGTGTGCGACGCAGAAGGATCCACAGGACATCAGTGGAGACCACCATCCCATTCTACTCGATCTCATCTGCAAGAGTGTCGGGGGAGGAGTACGGCCCATTGATCTCGTCGATCTTGATCTCTACTTGTATGACACGAATCCCGCGGTGAGTGATTTAGTTTGAGTTTATCTACGCTGTACGCGTAGTGGGGTGCGTGATTAAGTGATATGGATCTCAATTAAGCAGATATCTAGCCCGGAGATTAAGAATGAACTAGCGCATAAGCATGAGTAAGGTTGGAGAGCATCGAGTGAAGTTTTTCGTGCAGAGAATCGGAGGAGCGAAGGAAGAGTTCATCTCTGGGGCGAGACTAGACAATCTTGTTGGAACTTACACTGCCATCACGGGGCTTATCCGATCTCTCGAAGGTACGGAAATAAGAGAAATGGAAGGGAAACGTGGTTGGTTTAGGGGCGGATAGTGGAGTTGATCAGGATACGACTGTGAGAATTGCTGCGTGCTTCGACAACGAAGAGGTACGGTACTTATCGTGAACCAGAAGCATCTGGGAAAGTACGAAGGGGTGTTGAGGTTGGGTCGCAGTCTGCAATGGGTGCTGACACAGCTTTCACGGAACACGTGCTGAGGAAGGTACGGTAGTCTGCCAGCTGCACCTTGTGTATACCGTACCCCGTTCCCTCGCAGTTGTGCCTCGGGGGATCTCCCTGTGCCTTCGAGCAAGCAATCGGTCGTTCCCTTCTCATCTCCGCTGATCAGGCTCACGCTGCGCATCCTAACTACTCTGCTAAGCACGAGGTTTATGAACGATTACAGTCTTACGGTATATGCTTACCATCTAAACATTGGATGGGGAAGGGAGTGGTATCATATGCGATTGCAGGAGAACCACCGTCCGAAGTTCCATGGAGGAGTCGTTGTCAAGGTGAGTACTGTAATCGAGGTTACTGTAGGGGTGAAGGATGGTGACTGGGTTACTGTAGGTAAACGTGAATCAACGGTATGCGACGACGTCAACTACTCATGCAGTTCTGAAGCAGATTGCATCGGAATGCGGAGTTCCTCTTCAGGTAATACTAATACAATGAAAGACTCGTTTATTTCTGTTTGGCAGAAAATGATCGTCCGTAACGATTCTCCGTGTGGATCGACTGTCGGTCCGATTCTCTCAGCCAAGTTGGGACTGCAGACTATTGATGTGAGTGGGGGATACGGTAGATTGTTAGTTGGGTGCTGTATCGATGGGATGGGTGGAATACGGTAACGTTTAAGCACGATATATTTACATATGTAGGTGGGATGTCCTCAACTCGCGATGCATTCGATTCGCGAGTTCGCCGATACAAGCAGTATCTTCCAAGCAACTACTCTGTACTCGGTGAGTGAAGGTTCTTCCAACGAGTGTTTACGTGTTCGGGCATCCAATCATTTGTGAGTGAATGGATGAAGGGGAAGTTTGCTCTTGCAGACCTTCTACAAACGACTTCAGTCGGTCCTTATCCCTCTTCTGTAGAGGCGCACTCTCTCGTGCGAGCTTTTTGCATTTATCGGTTTTATAGTATATTATCATGGCTTGTACAAGAAATAAGTATAAAGGTTTATAATCTATGCTTTGAAGGCTACTCATTTCGTATTTCCTATCACGGATTTCGCAAGTTCTTCAATCACAGAAAAGGCAAATCGAATGTCATCATCTGTTGTGTTAGGAGTGCACACGGCGAGACGAAGGAAGTAGGTTCCGTGAACCTGAGAAGAAACGAGGACTGGACATCAACTTGCAATCGGAGATGTCGATAACATTATGAAGGATATGGACAAGGGAATTGTTTTGCGTGGTGATTCGTATGAGAAAAATTGGAGGGAAGACGGATGAAGATGAAGAGAACTAACCGATGCGGGAACGAGATGGATCCTTCCGTCGTCGTTGATAGACTGCATCAATCTCTCGTTCGTCTCGTTTGAAGACTAAAGAAAGGAAGGAAAGAGAGGAAGAAGAGGAGAGAAATACGTTGGAGATACGGAAGCAGATGAGACCAAGATGACGGGGAAGGAAGAGAGTGAGGAGAGAAGAGGAATCGACCAGGGAGGAGAACAACTCGGCACGAGAATTCAACTGAAGGGGAGGGTGGAGGGACGGGGGGGAAGAGACACGGGATAGCAGAAGGGGGGGGGGGGACACTCACTCCCCGCAGATGACTGCGAATGCCTTCCATGCCAAGGGCACGCAGTGTCAACCAGATCTTGAGGGAACGGAACCGTCGACCCAAAGCTATTTGGAGGTGCTGAACGGGGAGTTATCTATGAGCCACTTGAGGGATGAACTACTCTGTAATCAGTGGCATTGTGAGTGTGCTCGTGCTTGAGATAGAGAGGATCGACTGTGAAGTACTTGGTTGCCTGTCTTCCATCCTTGAACCTGAGACAAGGAATGAGTAGAGGCACGAGATTACTCTCTCACCACATCGGAGAACAGTCGAAGTTGACGAGCATGGCCTTGTGTGCGTTGAAGTTGAAGGAGTCGACCATTTCCATTCCCTCCGACATGTAACGGAACTCGGGACACACGAGATACGAACCTGTGGAAGGGTTGGGGGGAAAGAGAAGGACAACGAACCGGCATAGGCTGCGTCCACGTGCAGCCAGATACCCTCTTTGTTGCAGACTGGGCCGAGGTCCTGAACGGAAGAACGGAGTAGATGAGGAGGGGGGACCTACTGAGATGTAGTCGACTCCGCAAGTGTTAGTTGATCCGATGGAGGCGATGAAGACGAAGGGAATTCGGCCACGCGAACGGTCTTCCTGGAGATACGCAATGTTACACCTGCCGGTGGGAAGAGATACTCACCTTTATGGCCTTCTCTAAAGTGTCTACAGTAACGGTGTAGTTTCCTAGTCTCGAATCGAGAGAACTCTTCAATTTACGAAGCTTCACTCCTGCCAACATCGCGTCCTTCTCTACAGACGAATGTGCCTATAATTCTACTCATTACGCTTTCTTACCAGATTCTACCTGGTCGGACGCATAGGCAATAAACTTGTCGAATACGGCTGGGTCATGGAATAAAGGAGATACAACTCCTTCCTCCTCCTCCTGAGATATCCTTCTCTGTATACTCTCTCGTGATTACTCACGTCACCCGGTCGAACAGTCTTCAGCAACTTCTTGAAAGTAATTTCAACGGATTGCGCGACTTGTGAGTCTTTAATCCAACCGAATAGGGATGGCTCCCGTTTGAAACTCTACAGTAAAATTGAGATGAAATAAAGTGAATAATGTGTACCTCGACAGCTCTTGCTCGTGCAGCAAGAATAGCTACAAGAGTTGCATCCGATGCTGTGCTCTGAACTTGACTTGAATCTACATAGACTCAATCTGAATCACTTGAATGATTCCACAGCCATCACCGGGATGAGAATTTTTGAAGTGTTCTGGAAGTCCGAGAGCTGAGACAAGCCAGTCCAAACAGGCCATTTCTAGTTCTGTCATGGAGGGACCCGATTTCTAAAGGAACGACAGTCGAGATTTGTCGATATTTGACTGACCCAAGTGAATCCTATACTGGAAATGCCTCCGGATAGAATGTCGGCCATTATCGAAGGATAGCTACAGGCAGTCGGGAAGTAAGCGAAGAAGTGAGGATGGTGCCAGTTCGTATTGCCCTCCATAACCACCTTCTCGATGTCTCCAAATATCGCATTCCACTCTTCGGAGTCTTCGGGAGGCAGTTCGGGAAGCTAAAA
Source organism: Micoletzkya japonica (assembly GCA_900490955.1). Classification (NCBI taxonomy): domain Eukaryota; kingdom Metazoa; phylum Nematoda; class Chromadorea; order Rhabditida; family Diplogasteridae; genus Micoletzkya; species Micoletzkya japonica. The sequence goes on from LS819354.1 coordinate 394,748, forward strand.
GACGATGGAAATGCGAGTAATGGAGAGGGAAATTACCATTCCCTTCATGTAGCCAGGTTGCACATCGGGAAGGGGCTTACGCTTCGTTCTGAAAAAGTAGAGATGACATGGATGGAGCATGAACGAATGGACAGACCCACCTCATGGTCTCCCAGTACTCCGCTACGTAATCAATCATTTCCTTGCCGTGGACACGAAGAAGATTCGGATCCATCGTGAATGACTGAATGAGAAGAGAAAGGGAAAAGTAACGAGAAGGAAAGGAATGGATAAGTCATGGTGAATGTAAGTCAATACCGACAACTAGGCTATTCCAGAGGTACACATTCTTATTCCTTCTCTTGCTACACGCATACGAAGGAAGGAAACGCTCAATCTCAAGCCCCTTCCTACCTTCCCCTCTCCCATCCACCCCACCCCTTCTCCTCCTCCCTCCATCTCTCTCGGTTTCTTCTTCAACCTCTATTCGGTTCTTCCTATCAGTGATTACAATACGAGTGGACTGCAGGCGTGACAATGAGAACAACAAGAAGAAATGGAAAGTGGTTGGGGGTGAATGGAACAGGAACACTTCATGGTTAGTTACTGCGAAATGATTGCAAAGGCAGATTGAAAAAAGAGATAAATGTTGCGGTGTGAAGGTGAGAATATCGATAGAGGAAGGAAGGGCCCAAAGAGGCCGACTTTCTCACTATGCGAAAGACTCGTGGGAGTTTGGAAGGAAGAAGTCATGAGCAAAACGGTCGAAACACAGCCGATTATCTATATCCAGACCGGAATGGGAATGAGCTAAGTGAGTGATGATCTCATGCTTATAGGGGGTGAGATAAGAGAGGATGACTATGGAACGGTCGTCATTATTCGTAGTTAACAGTTGATTGTCCTTATCTTATCAAACTCTTTCCTCGATTCTTCCCTTCAGCCCGACTCTTCTCATGCTTCTCTTCATCGTTGCCAGTCTATCCCTTTTCTTTCTCCTCAAATGGATCTTCGAACCCGATCCTTCGCCTCTTCTCCTAGTCTACTCGAGGGCAAGCAAGTGGTATGGGAAAGAGTGAGGGACCGAATGAGACCAGACCATTTGAGGTATCCACTCAAGTTCCATCTTATGAAGTTTGTCATTGGACATCGACAGAAGAAGAAGGATACGAAAGTAAATTAGGCATTCTGGGAAGGAAAAAGAGCATTGTTTAGCAAGACGATCTCATGAATTCACAATTTGGAAGTGGGGGAGAACGAAGTGCAAGTGAACTGGAAACGAAACACGAACTTCCGAAAGAGAAGGTGAGAAAGAAGGAAGGGAAGAAAGAGGAGACGTAAGAAGTTGTAGAGCAAGGCGGCCGATGCTGTCTTCTTTGACGCTGCAAGCAAAGAAGGTGAGGACTGAGGATATTCAACGATTGCTTGCATATTCATTTCATATAAAGACTAGTGATGTCCCTGTTACCAGTGCTGTATTTCAGGTTTCTACTTCACCCTTGGAACTGCCCAACGTCAGAACAACATCATCAACCTTTTCTTCATCCTTCGCATTCCGAATAGAGGACTGTTCATTGCTCCCGAGATGCTAACTAACACTAATGTCGAGGTGGGAATCATGCACTATTAGTGCGCAATGGTTACAGGCAGTGATGTCGAAGAAGGAATGGAAGACCAAGTCGGGATTCACTGTGAGATGCGAGGAACCGATGAAAAGATGGATCATATCCTTTAAAGGTATTCATTTATCTTTCCATTGTTAGATTATGAAATAAGTTGTCCCAAAATCTAATAGCACAATGCAGGCAACGTCGTTCCCTACAACAAGGACAAACCGAAGATATTCACTGAAATCGGAGCGGAAGACACGGCAATCGACCAGTCGACACTCGTTCCTTGCTCATTCGACCTCACTTGGAATTGCAATAGTACGTCACTTTTAAATTCTAACTAAAGTTTGTTGAGGTGAATATTTCGACTTCGACAAGAACGTATCTCCCACTTCCATTGCTCATTCCCTTGCTCTCGAACCGTGGTCCAGGGAACTATTTGACAAGATGAAGGCTTCGCATCAATCTCACTACGAACAGGTTTACTGATAACGCTATTCGTTTGATTGGCTGACCTCAGTTCGGTGTACTGAAAGGAAGGATAACTGTAGGAGAGAAAACAGATCAAGTGGAGATGATCTCAATGAGAGACCATACGATCACATCCCATAGGGATTGGAGTGAGATCAGAAGGTACGTTATAACAATATATTGAAGAGTTGGGGAGAGAAAATGGTGGTTCATAGATACATCATGATGATCTACCACTTGGACGATGGAACGTGTGTGCACACTTCACTCATTTCCATGCCTGGCGTAGTCTTCTCACATCTCGAATTCGGATACCTCATTACTCCGTAAGAAGAATCGAACAACGGAACCACAATGCCAAACATTAAGGGAGAAACAGAACAAGCCGGTCGATAGGATTAATCTGCATCTGGCTAATATAGGAGAGAAGAAAGGAGAGTTCCCCGAATTCTTCAATTATACATTTGAAGCTGGAGGAAAGACCTACAACGTTGAAGTGAGTGATACAAGAACACATTTTTGTCGTTATTTCCTGGTAATTATGCTGAAAGTTGAGGTGAATATCATCGACAGTGTGTCATTCAAGATGGGAATGGACCAAGCATGCTATGTTGTTGAGAACATGGCTCAGTTCAATGTAAATGGTGTGAAGGGAAGAGGATTTGTAGAGATCGAATACCGAATTCAACCTTATTGATTTTTTTGGAAAATAATTGGAATGCAGATAAACCATACAAGCTATTCTTTTACTCTTCAATAGTTGAGGAAGTTGTAGACGTTCTCTACGTCTTCTGTTGAACATTGGCCATGGACCCTCTCATTCCACTTTCTTCTTTGTTCCTCATAACACTTCCCAAAGTGTGGGTCAAGACCGGAGCAGCGTTCTCAACACATTCCTTTTCCGCTACTAAAATCCGTAAACTTACAGTTGTGTGCCGTTCCACTGGAAGATCCTTCGCATGGAGGGCAGCTTCTAGATTGTGAGTCAGAATGGCTGTATGAGTTGAAAGGATCTGATCGATCTGCAAGATTCGCGGAATCAAGGAAACCAAGGAAAGAATAAGAACTAACATCGAAGTCGTCTTCGTCGTCTCCAAAAGGATTCACAATGACTTGTAAGATTTTGAGCCAGCCGGAATACAAAAGAATTATCCATCCATTCGTGAAGAGAGACCAAGCAACACGTGCGCCGTATATCTGCGATAATAAAAAAGAATTATATATTGATATTATCTTTATCTTTATCGGGTACACCATATACTCTATATTATTGGAGGAAAAGGAACGTTGAGAAATCTTTGCAGCGCACTCCGCTAAATACAGTGAAACTCTCTTGGCAAAATGCCAGCTTAGGCTAATCTCCGGCTCCGGCTGAAGTTTTGCGGTGGTTAGCGGACAGAACTGCGCAGCTCTCTCAACGTTCATTTTCCTTTAATAATAGGTGTGCGGCAGATTGGAAAGGGTGAAAGCGGGTATTCGTGGGGGGTCTTCTCTTGAAAAAAATCTTCTCTATGGGGACGGGGACAACGCTTGACGTTCAAGACTTCTACATGGGAAGGGCAGCCGCGGGGGGAATAGACGAAACTCACTAACCGATATTGTTAAAGTAATCGTATTGAACTTACATTGTGACGGGAGTCAACAAGTGCAGACTGGACAGAGAGCACGTTCACGAAGAGATAGATGTATACAGCACACGTGGCCGCCTGGAGAGAATGAAGAATGAAGAGACCGAGGAACCCAACTTGTAGGAAGGGAAGAGGAAGAGGAACCATGTCGAAGGACAGAAGGTCTCCAAGACGGCCTGCAATACGGTAGAAGTCGAAGAAGAGATGAACTCACCTCGAAGAGAACTCACTTCCTCGAGGAAACGACAGGACTGGTAGTCCGTCATGAGAGAGTCCTGTTTCTTCTCGGCTCTCATCTCCTGAATGTCTCTCTTCTCCCTTCCCTTCTCTACTCGTCCCACCCTAATGCGCACGATGATCCACTGAATGGGCATCCAGAAGCGACACGCATTAGCAACCCGCGACTTCCTCAACAGCATCACCTCTTCCCTCAAATGTCATCTCCCTCCTTCGTCCACTCTTTCTCCTACTTAGTAACCAGTCCCTCGTTCAGCAGTGAATCCATATTCGGAAGTCGGTATCTCATTCTAGCCGAAATATCGCGGAACAGAAGGATATACGACAATCGAAAATGCCTAGCAAACGTATTACGAAGTTTCTTCTCTCTCCTCGTGGAAAGCTAAAATGAGTAGAGAATAAATGTTGGCTTCCGATTATAATGTAACCTTGTTTTCCCGGAAGAAAGTGTGCAGCATGTGTGCAGCGGTATTAGGCCAATCCAGACAGTTGAAGATGGAGAACCTGGGGGAAGGGTAACTGAGGGAGAGAAGAAGGGACAACCAGCGAGTGAAGATAAAGTTCGTGAAGAAACCGAGCATAATCGGAAGAAGTGTTGAGAATCTTTCCGATGCTTCTATCCATTCGACGAAACGATCGTAGCGAGGACAGAAAGTCGTCTGAAAATTGAACGAAATGAATGGTACGGTTAAGGGAATTGGTACCTTTGCCTAGAAAAAATACCTAGAACAAGAAAAAAACGAACTGGTAATAGATAGGCACGGGATGCAAGGAGGACCAGAGTGAGCAGAGCCCATATCACAAGTTCACCAATGATCAACTTCCACACGGAACCCCTCCATTTGAATGCTACCTGAGATGAAGAAATAGACAAGATGAATTGGAGGAATACACTTTATAGAGGAAAGTGATGTGGGAGACTGTCGCAACGTTTCTGTTGTAGGACACCGTCATCCGAGATTGAATCAACCGACTTTGATTGGGGACGAATGAAACAATGGCGTGGGAGAGGAAGGCAATGGGGTAATAAGCAATGCAAGCAAAAGCCTTGCCGCAAGACTGATTCAATCTCTCTTTATTGTCCATTCAAATGCATCTCTAACATTATTAATTCTGCAAGAATTCAAGAAAGAACGGTAGGGAATGGCAGTAGGAAAGAATGGAGAACCCGTAGTGATATTGAGAACGGAATAAGTGCATAATGAAGTGAATATCGTCTATAATTCGATAGGAACATTCTTTCTCGGCTGGTGGGGCGATGCGTTTCCATCTCCTCCTTGGTACCTGAAGCGAAGAGAATTGACTCAATCAACAATGCGAAATCAGATAATATCGCATTTCCTCCATTTTCCCGTTTTCTTAAAGTGATATGGATAAGGATAACGATTGGGAGAATCGAGGGCATCTAGAACCACTAAGATAATATAGAGCGTGATTGACTACACATGTGCATTGTCTACTCTGATCTACGACTGGAGAATAGCATTGTGTGAGTTGACAGAATGGAATATCTATCAGACGATTCTACTTTACTCACATCGTTCGAGTACGCAGACCTTCACTGAAATATCAACGAATGAGAGGAGAAGATGAAAGAGAAGAAGGGAAGAGGAAAAGAAGAGAAAGAGACAACTCACCGACGACAACCGTAGTAACACGCACTGAGGAGACCGACTCCAACTATGAAGAGAATGAAGATGAGAATGACGACCGTCATACGGTAGATACTGTCTACCTGAAGGGAAAGGATAACCAGCGACTCGAATATGATCACTGGCAATAGAGAACAAGTGACTCACTGTACTCTGTATCCTTCTCGTCGTATCGTAGCTATCGTAGATGATTCCTCAACATTCTTCGATGGAAGGACTGAAGTTTCACTAACCGAGTAATCCATGCAGAATCGCCTTTTGTTCCTCCCTCATCTGGGCCGAATACGGATCTATTCGAGAGGAACGGGACATTCCTCTCACGATTCACTCACTTTCAGCTTATGCCATTTCTGATACCTTAAGAAGCTCGTTGTACTGAATAATGTCTGCATGAGGACAGAAAAAGAAGAAGAAAAGAAGGAAAGAGCATGGACAAGAATAGTACTGAGTACGAGTAAAAAGGACGAGATGAAAGAGGAAAGAGAGGGTGGAGAAAGGGAGGAAGGGAGTAAGAGAATGAGATGATTTACACGCAAAAGGAAAGGGATAACAAACGGTGAAAGACATGGACTTTATTGTGTTAACGGAGAGAGCGGAGAAGGGAAAAGATAAAGGGATAAGGGAAGGGGGGAGGGTATAGGGAGACATTTAGCAGATTTGGGACTGATGAAAAAGATGGAAAGAAGATGCAACGAGAAGGCCAATTTAAAAAAAAAGAATTGATTCGAAGAAAGTAGACTAATTTCAAAACGGTAAGTTGAGCAATGTTCACGATAAGAGATACTGTGCGATTAAGAAACAATGACATCTGATGCTTATTTTATATTAAGAGCTTTTACTATTTTTTTCGTAGAGCGAATAGTTTTACATTCGTAAGCAAAAACTATTTTTGCTTCTTCGCATAGATTTTCGTGCGAAAGTCTAACGGGAATTCAATGATAGCGTGTAAATCTAATAGTTTGTAATATTTATGTGGAACAAATCAACGGATATGAGAAAGCCAGCAGAAAGTAAAGAAACATGGAGTAAGAAGAAGTGCAAGAAGGAAAAGAGGAAAGGTTTCGGATGGGCAGAAGGAGGAGAGATAAAGGGAAAAGGACTGAAAGACTCGTGAATCGTGAGAGAATCGAAGAGAAGAATAAGAAGGACTTGATGTGATTTAGTTGGTCGAACGAAAGGAAGAAAAGATGAAGAATAGTTGAAGGGAGGAGAAGAGGAAGGTATAAGGGATGACGACTATATTCATTTCCCAACAACAATCTTATATATTGTTCATCTTTGATGTCGTCAAGTGCAAGATCATCTGCGTATAGAAAAGCAATTGAACAAGGAAGGTCCTTTCAAATGTAGCATAAGTTCTCATTGTTGGTGCGTAACCTGAATGAGTTTGCGAGGTAAAAGGACTGGGGATAAAAAGGTTCTGGACGTGCGTTGGGAGGGGGTAGGGAATGCGTTGCTGACCGGAAGTTCGGATGAGAAATTCGAACTGCTTTCTCTCTATGGAGTATGAGGAATGACGAGAATAGTAATGAAAGAGGAAAGAGGAACGAAGAGAGATAGGAAGCGGGTATAAGATTGAAGGGATGGACAGCGGCATTCGGGGGATAATCATTGACAACTCAATCAGCAATCTCTATGCAAATCGAGTAGCACTGAGACAACGTGAAAGATTGGCTAGGGATTGAATGAGTTAGAGAGCTACGCAAAGGGAAGGATACGACTAGTGCTAGTGATATGGAAGGGGTGGAGGAAAGGGGAAGAGATTAGAATGAATAGACATACTAAGAGGAGAGATAGGATATATAGAGACTAGATAGATATACTGACATATACTATTCACGATAGAATGAAAGAGCAGGGATGAGAGGAGGGAAGAGGAGAGGAAAGGGGAGAGATGAGAGAGATTGGAAGATGGGGTGAGGGAGGAAGGTTGATGAAGTACAAGTGAGAAGTGGTGAGATTGCAAGATGAAGAGGGAGGGAAGAATGGAAGGGGAGGCCTCTAGGAGGGAAGAGCACTCTCTTCAACTCTTTGTTATAAACGGAGTGAGAAGGAATTACGAGACTTATGAGGAAGACACGACATTGTTATGACAAGTGCACACACGTTGCACGGTTAGAGAGAAGGGGACCTGAGGGGATTGGATTAGGGCGAGAATGAGAAGGTCGTTAGTAGGCTATGAAGTATAAGTTAGGAGGGAAGACTTGGGGAGGGAGAAGGAGGGAATAGGGAGAGAGAGAAGGAGAAGGCAAAGTCGTCATTTGTAGTCGTTCTATTCACAAGTCAGCATAGCCTACAGCACTTTGTCTTCAGCCCTCTATTACTGCTCTCTTTCTCTATGAAGTGCTTCTTCGCTCTTGAGTATTTACGAATCTTGAAAGAGGAGTTATTCAAGAATGCTGCTAATTATGAAGTGAATGCCATTAGGCGACTCATACTTGCACAGGGAAAGAGATGCTTATTCGGCACAGTCCTTTCATTTTCATCTAACCAAGTGAGAATATTAATTGGACAATTTTATAAGTAATAAGAGGAATACAGATGAAAGAAACTAACTGTGCCTGGTTTGCACATGCGTTCGGAGGTACTGTCCACACAAATAGAATTTTGGAGCTGCATACCTGAAAATACATAGTATTACAGTTTAGATAACTGTTTCAGAACGTACCAAAAATAGATCAACAAAATCACGATTAAAAATATATAAAAAAAACAAGAACAGCAGGAATAACGAGGTCTCGCGGGCAAGACAATTGAGAAAGTAACTGAGCATATGGCTCAAAGCAGACTTGACTGCGTAAGAGTATTCTTCCTTGGGTCTAAGAATGATCCGATTACTAAAGTCCAGTAGGGAAATCTGAGACTGGAGTCGTTCCTTCTTCTTTCTCTTGAATGACATTCTTTACGACGTCTTGTCCATTATGGACAGACGACCTTATTCCGATAAATACCTCTTCCCATAGTTGCAACCTGTTATATCAATTTCCATGAAGACTCTTCCCCAATTTTACTTGAGGGAACATTATGGAACGATTAATCATTAGCAAGGTCAACCCTGCCACTACACTGCATCAACATATGTCGGACATTCCTCTTGTAAACCCCCACTTACTGTATCCTTTCCACTGCATGAATAGCAGTGAGGATGAATAGCAAGCGGCACACGTTTACCTTACATTTCAAAGTAAGGAAGACCTTGACCTTAGCGACAATAAAGACTTAGAAAGAAGGAACGGGCTATTGTCAGATAATATGTAAGAAGGAAAGGAACGACTTTGATGGAAGGGTCAGCCAATATCCAAGGAAAAGGGAGAAGGTACGATTAGGATGGACGAAGAACCCAGATGGTACTTCTAGAATGCGAGATGATCAATCATATTAGAAGTTCAACAGAATATTTCAAATCCCATATGTTTTCTATAGAACATTCATGAAGGATCAGTTCGCTGATCCTTCATGAATGAACTAATGATCTAATTTAATGTTCTAATGATTTGATCTAATGTTCTCACTTCAAACGAGCTTGAAACTCAGCAATCGACTCCTAATGTATCAGCTAATTGTAAGAAAGGGTCCGACCGCCTTCACCGAATTCTTGAAGAAGGCACAAGACAAGGCAGAATGGAAGACACTCATGGCGCTTCAGATCCAGTGACCCCCAACACCTGGTCCCTGCCCTGCTGATCTTGATAAAGCTTGAACTTGTAAGAAAGGGATGCCACGGTATCAGAATCTTCTCACTCGGACGTTTACTGTTTGTGGTGATTAGTATGGGTACAGGGGCCATTATTTTTTGTAACTGTAAGTAATATAATCCCGTTGGATGTAGTTCAGTTGTACTCCTCCCGTGCCCTATTATGCATCGGATCCATTGCGAGTAGAATGAGTCTCGCCCCGCATATTCTTGAGCCCCTTTTGTATGGAATGGGGAGGAGACTAGCGAATGGAGCATTCCCTCTACCTCCTGTACCTCCCACACCCTTCTCCCTTTCTCTCCCTCCCTCCCCTCTCTCTAGCACTTACTCGTATCTAACAGTCAGAGACTGACTTCAAGTCTGTCTCCCCTAAGAGGTCACCCATTGAGTGACCCTCGAGCCATCTCTCGAGAGTATCTTCTACTTCTTCATCTATCTCTCGCTCCGTTCACAGTCTTCCCTTCTCTCTCTAAACCTCTTCGTAATTACGTGTATAGGAAGGCATGACCCTGGTGACCTTAGACTGTATTCCCCTCTCCACTCCTTCTCTTCTTCTCTTCTTCCCACCATCTCTTCCCTACCATCCTTTCTTATCTATAGTATACTCTCGTAATCTTGACACATCTCAATTGTTCCTTTCCTACTTTAGGTTAATTTCGGCCCCTCGGGGCGAAATGAACTTATTACTGTATGCGAGGAGACGGAGGATCGTGAGTTTATGCGCATTACTCAATCTCTGTTTGTTTGTACAAGCAAGGAAGAACATAACGAGAGGTTCGTGTGTATAAGGATGTGCATGGATCGATCTCTTTACTGCAGCTTCTCCTTGCTCGGATTCCGAGTTCAATTGTGCTTCCGGGAAACAGTGCATTGATGTACTCAAATGGCAGGATGGAGTGGATGACTGTTGGGATGGAAGTGATGAAGGTTAGCACTTTGTATATTTCGTTCCCATTCCTAGAACCTCAATATTTATTCAATAGTATTTCAACTTTAGGGTGCTATTTCCATTTTAATATGCTGCTCATCTATCTTTATCCTTGTTAGCCGCATCTCTTTCATCCTTACTTCCCGTTTTCCACAATTCCTTGATCTATGACGTTTGCATTGATTCGAGAGTCCAATTGGAAAGTGCTTTTCTTGTTCTCTAAGAATACGTTGTTCACGCGCCTTTTCTCATGTATTCTCTGAGGCCTTTACTTGCCACTTGACATATAGGTTAGTCTTAGTGTAGCCAATCACTCAACCTCTGTAACCTCTCGCGATTCTCGGAGGCATTTCTAGAGAAATCATGTACTTTCTCATTTCATCGACATGCATCGGAAGATGAGCAACTCAATATCTTGTAAATTAGCTTGTATTACCGCTGCTAAGGATCTGAGCGCGTTCGTATATAGTGCATATGAAGCTGTACAGCAATCGGTATGGACACGCGATAGATCAGCCGATAACCTTGTCCGCCTCCTCATTTGAATATACCCCATTAGACCGTGAATATCATTGGCAGTCTCTATGCGTTTCTGAATAAGACCGGCTCTTGAGAGAGTCGGAGAGGTTAGGAGGTAGAAGAGGGGGAGAGTAGGGGAGATAGAGAGGGTAGGAGGGGAGAGTAAGGGGGAAGGGGAAGGGGAGACTGCCCTTGGCCTTACTCCTCCCCGCCTACATCCTCTCATTGACAATAATTCGTCTCCCCCAAGTAGCTTCCGACTTCCACTTACGGACTGTATACACTTGTAGGCACGCGAAAACTATTCCTCTTCCCTTCTTAGATACCTCTTCTTCTTTCTTATTATAATTCCCTTTCCCTGCATTCCCTTTCTAGGACTTCTCTTTGACCGTAGATCATACAAAAGCAGAGAAAGTGCAATTATGGGCAGAGACTGGGCTTTGACCTGGAATAGGTAAGGTTGGAGTCGTCTTTCTGTTTGTATGGAAGGAGGGAAGGGAGGGGAAGGGTCGGGGGATGAATAACAGAGGATATGAGAGATGATCTGTTGAGTGAAAGAAGATAACAGGGACACAGCGGATGTATGAATGAAGGGAAGGAGGAGTAAGGAGGAGTAAGGCGAGACTTGGCATACAGTTCACTCTATACTCGAGTGGAAGTGAGGGGAGAAAGAGACGGCAATTGAGAACTGTTGGAACACAACAAAGACTCGAGTTAAGGGGAAAGGGACGACTGCCGACACTGCGCACGTGATAATACTCATATTGAGAAGGGAAGGTCCAGATCGGGAGGGGGGGTAGAAGGGAACAGGGACATACTGTAGATTGGAGATATATCTATGAATTAGAGCTTCGATATACTGCGTAATGGCATAAATTGATTCAGTGTGTCTTCCGTGGCAATTCGACTGCAAGTTCGGCAATCCTCGGTGTATTCCAATGAAGAAGTTGAAGGACGGCATAATTGACTGTTATTCTGCTCTCGATGAAGGTTGCTTCAATTTATTTATCCATCGCCGAAGATCAGAGATTATGAAACATTTTGAGGTTGCCCTTCTCACTTCTTCGTATGCGCGGATCGTTCATCATGTATCGAACCCATCAAGTTCCAAGATGGAACGAAGGATTGCAAGGATGGATCAGATGAACGTTAGTACTACTAGGTCTTAAAGGAGGAAAACCTACGCACTTTTATTAATTTTGGATAAAGCTAAACGCATTTTGACAAAGCATTTGTTTATGTTTAATTCCAAACCTGAGCCGCGAAATCCAATAATCCAATAACAAATGTTCCAGTTTTCACATTTTGACATATAACTTTCTTTAAATGGTCATCGTCACATTATAAATGAAGTAAAATCTGATTTCCTATCGAATAGTATCTCTATCCCAGCATTAATCTTGCTCCTGTCAAACGTTATAGCCAGAAATCCGTTTTGCTCGATTTTTTTGTTGTTTTGTCCAGCACAATCCTTCTTCAACGTTCCTCTCGTTCCTCTCTTTTCCCAGTTCTTTCATCTAGGTAGTATTGGTATGCCCACAGTGATGACAGGATTATAGTTCTTTTTAACAAATAGTATTGCTCTTATATTTTCTGTACGCAAAATTTAGAGTTCTTTAAGCTATATTACAAATGTAAATCTTGTATATAAGTTGCTCGTTCAGCGTGCAAATCTGGAGACTTTCCTTGTAATGATGCGAAAAAATGCATTGATGGAAAGCTGTTTCAAGATGGAAAAGAAGATTGTGATGACGGATCCGATGAAGGTAGATACTATACAAAATGGCTAACTAGGGTCTACTCGAGAATTCAGAGTGCACTGCATCTCAATTCGAGTGTTCTTGCGGAAAGATCAGATGCATTAGTGCATCTCGAATGAAGGATGGAAAGGTGAGTTGAAGGATTAGTGTGAGAGAAGAAAATACATTGTAGGATGACTGTGAAGATGGATCGGACGAAGACGAATCGAGAAGGAGAACGGATAAGTGTAAGGATGGAAGCGAAGTGAGAAGAGCTAAGAGCAGTCTTCTATATGGAGATGTGAGTTTTATCCCATTAACAGTTTGATTTATGTATTCTACTTCTTATTCAGATCCAAGTGTGCGATTCGAATAAAGCATGTCTTCCCGATCTGGGAGAGATTTGCATAGTAAGTATTCCTTCTTTAGCTTTGCTGTTATAAGTAAAATATAAGTAATTTATTTTTTAAATCTTTTTAAAGTAATTATATATTTTCATTTTAATTAAATTTTATTTTGATTCAAATGTGCAGTTTTGATAAATAGGTTCACGCTTATTTTAAATTGTAACTTCACAGGTGGTCGGAGGCACGTGGAGATGTGTATGCAAGCTGGGCACTATTCGACCCATCGGTTCCGCAAGGTCAGTCTTATTCAAAGATTGTCCGTCAATGTGATAAAAGTATCCAATGAGTGAATTGAGATGTCTTCCGATCGAGCTCCTCCCTGCATACATATCGAATCCTGTGTCCAACTGCACCGACCTCAAACGAGATCTTCATCTTCACTTTTCCTCTCTAACAACAAAAGAAACGGAGGAGAAAACCATTCGTCGTTCGCCTCTCAAGTAGGCATTCCATCACTTTCCCTCCTTATCTTCGTCTTGTAGACTCTTGGTTTCCTCCGATCAAGAGGCTAAGAAGGTAGTCGAAGAACGAGAGAAGAAAGACAAAGGAAGGCTTGTTATTGGAACTTCGACTGGAGAAGATCCGATTGCTATGGATTCGGTCAATAATGTATGGAACAGAATCGACAAAGAACGAAATTAAAAATTTAAGAGAACAAAGGACTTCGTATTGACCACTGAAGTAACAGGAAAGGTCAAAGTTGATCCAGGAAAACGAGAGATCGAATATGAAGAGGACGAATGTGAAGGAGAGAGGAGTTTGTGTGGAGGTAAGGGAGATGATGATTAGGTACGGAAGAAAGGCTTGTTAAGATGGGAAAGAATGCATTCGAGGACGATGTCAGTGTATGGAGGGACTGGTCATGGTAGATGGAGAGTGTTACGGTACCTTTTGCTGCAGGGGTTGCATAATGGCCTGGCCATTTGAGTGGGATTGTTGATTTTATAAATATTTGGAACCGGAAAATCACATAGTTGGGAATGCAGATATTAAACTTATTTTTCATCAACAATTGCACGAGCTCGCTATAAGGTATTTTATAACCTATAGATAAAAACTGACCTGGTTCAGAAGACAGAAACGAATGCGATTCACGGACGACGAATGACTGTGATGAGAATGCGATCTGTATCGACAGTCCAGTAGGGTACGAGTGTCTATGCAAGTAAGTAACAGATAATCAGTGTAATATAGTATTTTCTTCTCAGAGAAGGATTTATTGATGTTTCAACGTTTCCACTGTCGAATCCGGGAAGGAAATGTCTACCTCGTAAGTGGTTTGATGCGCAAGAAAGGCGCCTGCCGTATTCATGCAACCAGACAGGAGATATGCATGATTGTATTGCAGTGGTCAACGAGTGCACCTCGGCCCAGTTGAATGATTGTTCTCCGAATGCAAAGTGCATAGACAAGCCAGTAGGTGAGTGGAGCGTCTTCCTTCAAAGATGATTTGTCAAATTTTCACCTTTCATCTTTATTAATTCCCTAAGGTTTCTCCTGTCGTTGTCTTCCTCCGTTCACTGATGTCTCTGCAAACGCGAACAAGAAACCTGGACGACTTTGTTCCACCAGTAAGAATACTTTAGCTCTGCGCAACATTCCCTATAGAGACTATCCATCTCATGACGATCTCAGTTATTGTCCATTGAGAACGCGGCGATGGTTCTGTCCCAATGCTCGAAAGGCAGAAAAGAAAAGCGCAAAGTGTTGCTTATTAGTACCATTGGCTTGGACGAGAGATTGTGCCGAGAGGAAGAGGATGGTAATGTGACTGGAATGAGTGGAGAGTGAAGCAAGTTTGCGTCTCCCACTCCCACTCCCTGTATCCATCACACCAATTGGCTATTACATGATAGAGGAAGGATGGCCCGTGAGCTAAGTGAGAAGAGAGACCTCACGACCAATCGCTTATCTCAAAGTGCAAAGGGATACAAAGCTAGGAACAGGAACGTCATAGTCATTGTTCCAGAGACAGACGCGTGTACAAGCAACTCACACGACTGTGACTCAGCTGCGAGGTGCATTCCCACTGCACAAGGTATGATCTATCATCGACATGACGAAATAGGTTAGGAGGTGATTAGGGAGTCAAGTGTCGATCCCTCTGCATTCTGCAGGCTACTCCTGTGCCTGTCCCACTGGCTTCCTCGACGTCTCTTCCGATCCCCTCAATCGTCCCGGTCGCATCTGTGCTCAATGTAAGACACCCATGTACTTTCGAGACTAGACGGAGAAGGTGCACTGATTATCAACGAATGAACGGAGAAATTGACCCGACCCAATTCGACTGATGGGATGAGTAAAGGTGTGACCTAGCCTAGGAGGGATCGGGAGGATGTTAGGAGAAGGAACGCGAAAGAGCTCATTTGCATTCGAATACGGGAAAAGAGTATGGTCGAGGATGGACAGAAAAGGAACGATTACAGTGAATGGAGACAAGGAAGACGCGTGCACAAACTGTACAGCAAAGGCCTTGAAAGGTGAGATAGGCGAGGGGAAAAGGGGAAGGGGAGGGACGGGAAGTAGTGACCATCGCCATTCTGTCTACTGTAGTTGCCCCTTATCAAATGTCCCTAACCTCACCTCATCCCCCTCCTATCCTATCCTATCATAAGCCCCCCTCTCTTAGTCGTCTCTTCTGTTCTCGCTTCGCTTTCCCTCTTGTTCAACCCCAAAAAGGCAGCTGGGAGAGTGACCCCGCCCCTTGGAGTATTCCAGAGCAGCTACCTCTACCCTCCTTCTCCTCCCCCTCCCTATCCACCCTCTCCATCCCCTCCCTCCCTTACCATGGGTAGAGAGCCCATGCTCTTACTCATCCTTCTACTGCCCTTATCGCAAGGTAAGTATAGCTAACAGTTTCCAAAGTGTTCACGATAATTCGGTACATGAGTAGGATCGGTTGCTCCTTTTTGTGCGATTGGCCTCTTTACTGACAGTGGGATGAGACATCCCGTAGAGTTGATCCTTTCTCTTCTTCTCCATCCATCCATCCGTCTATTCAAATCGCGCATAGATCCTCTTGATCATGTTGTCAATTAATTAGAACGAGTCTCTCGTGATAGATGTAGCTGGTTGAGTGTCTCTCTTCCTCCAAGCATCCCTCCCATCTCCCTCATCCCGAGCACTTTGCTCACCTCTTCCATCTCTCCCTTCCTCTTAGCGAGTTCTCTATCCGTTCCCTTCGTCGTCACCTAACCGATACTAAGCCTGCAACAACACTCGAGTCTCGTAGTCACAACACTGTACAGAGCAGAAGATACTTGCTCCTTCCTTGCCACCCTCCCCTCCCCTCCTCTCATACTCAATTCGCCTTCCCTCTCTCCCTCTGCTACTCTCCACTCTCTCTTTTATTTCCTGTCCTGTCCATGCGGGAATAGCTATTATTGCCTGTCTCTACCTTCCCCTCCAAGGGCAATCATCTACAGTCTCATATCAAAGTTCTCGGCCGTTGAATGGATACAAATGCGGTCCATGAGTAACTTTCAAACAGTCAAGGTTACCAGGCGAATATAAGAGAGTAAGGAGATATGACAGTTGAATGAATAGAGACTGAACCGAGAGAAAGGAAGAGAGTGTGTGAGGGTGTGCAGATCGGTACCAAGAGGTGCTTCTTGCTAGCTATCTATACCCACCATCTCCGAAAGTAAGCAAATCGATGCGCAACCATCTGGGTGAAGGGAAGAAAGAGGAGAAGGAGTAACAAGTGATTAAGGGGCGAATCCATGTGGAGGATACACACGACACGACTGCGATACTGTGGCCGAGTGCCATTCCGAGCAACCCGGATACTTCCAGTGCAGGTCAGTCTGGACTTGTGCGGACTTGTAAGGACACCTCGTGTCCATTGAGTATTCCCTTCTTTTTCTTGCTTATCCTTAGCGGTCTCTTCTGTCTCTCTCCGTAAAGAAGGTGCTTGTCTTGTCAGTCGACGGTTCCCTTCAGATGTCCCCGTGGCTACACAGACATGTCCCCCGATCCCTCCCGATTCCCCGGTCGTCGTTGTGTCAGAAGTGAGTCATCCCCCCCACCTTCTCCGTTCTTCGTCTTCCTCTTACCCTTCTTCTATCCCAACTCCCGTCCTTGAGACTGATTGGATGGAATAGCCACCGGCTCTCTTTATCTCTTGAGGGGGACTTTCACTTGGGAGAGAAGGAATGACTCAACTCTCCTATCCTTACCCATTCTTCCGCTCCTTCCTCTACCCTTCTTTTTCTTGCTTATCCATAGCGGTCTCTTCTGTCTCTCTCCGTATTCACATTTACATGAAAGAAGGGACCAGAGAGAAGGAATGTGACCATTGGAGAGAATAGGAGAGGTCTGCGTGTAGTGAAGTGTTCAAACGAGAAGGGAGGGAGTCCTCTCCGTTCATCTTCATTCACCATGAACATGGGAGGGGGGAGATGAGAGTGAGAAGGCTAAAGAGAGTCATTCGTTCACCTTGATTCTTCCAACCTCAATTCGACTCGGGTACACACATTTCACTCTCCCTCTGCTGTCACTCTGAAGGGCAGTCTTAATGACACCTATCCCTCCATGGAACCAAACCAACCTTACTGGCCAATAGGATACACACATACAGTAGCCGTTGTCATTGCAGCAGTGAATGAGTGTGAACGAGGAAGTCACAACTGTCATTCGGCAGCTGAATGCATCGACAGAGAAGACGGATTTGAGTGCAGGTACGAACGAACGAGAATGAAGGACGAGTCACTCTCCGTCCATTAAAGGCTTACTATCGCAACGAGAATATAGCATCCTACTATTCCCTCTGCACCCCCGTAATGCAAACATTAAGGTGCAAATCGGGCTGGACTGATGTCAGTACCGGTGGAGCACGAGGAACCAACTGTAGAAGAGGTAGAGAAGGAGGGGAAATGGGGGAAGGAGGATGGATTGCAGTGGACCAATGTGCATCGATCGACTGTGCTCCACAGGCAGAATGCAGAGCGACTCCAAATGGTCCTTCCTGCCAATGTCTCTCCGGATTCGTTGATGTCTCAAGACAGGTATAGTTGATGGCTACGATACGCGGTCTATCAATTGCATTCAGCACGGCCGTCCTCAAGGAAGAGTTTGTCGAGCGGTGGTGAATGAGTGTGCAGAGGGACGTCACGATTGCTCGTCCCATGCCGCATGCATTGACACGGCTGATGGTACGTCCCAGTTATACACCAATTCACCCATCCGTAAATGACATCTAAGCGCTTTTATTTATTTATTGAATACGTTCACACGTGCGGTCAAGCATTTACAGGTAATATATGATACGAATAATGTGTAAATACGATAGAACTAAGAATAGGGGAAGGAGAGAAAGTTTGGGTCAATTTTCCTATTTAGGATACGCGTGCCGATGCAACGATGGCTTCCGAGATGAATCGCCTCAGCCACAATCCAAACCCGGACGAGTCTGTGTGAGGGGTGAGCGGCTTTCTCTGTCCCTTTAATTAACGTTTCTTCCCTTAGCCTTCGTTCCTGATCCTCCTGAGTGCGATGTGAATGACCCTTTGTCTTGTGACACGCACAAATCGGAAGTTTGTGTCTTCGTCAGCGGGACATACAAATGTCGATGTGCAAACGGAAGGAGGTCAGTTCATTCCTTCGTGGTCCTTTTCATAACTTCCGCCTTATAGTCGTCTCTCCGATGGTCGTTGTCTCTCCCAAAACGAATGCGCCGATCCCCGAATGAACAACTGCGATCGGAATGCTGAGTGCATCGACCAGGCAGAGGGATATTCGTGCAAATGTCACAGTGGATACGCCGACGTTTCTCCACCCGGACAGGAGGGACGAATGTGCAAGGAGAGAGTGAACGAGTGTGCTGATCGAGTAGGTCATCAAGGGGAACGAGAGATAATCCCATCTAAGGGACGGTACCATGTCGACTGCTCGAAGAACGCGATCTGTGTTGACAGGGACGATGCTTACGAATGCAGATGCAGGTATACAGAAGTAATGATATCATTATAGCATATGATTGTAGGCCAGGCTATGCTGATGTCTCTGCTTCTTATTCGAGACTTCCTGGACGACACTGTGTCGAAGCTGTGAACGAATGCATTGACAGGTATCGTTTTTGTATTGAATTCCGATATAATATACTTATTTAGCTCTCTCAACGACTGCTCCGAGAACGCTCTATGTGAAGACGCAAAGGAAGGATACGTGTGCACTTGCAAAGCTGGATATGTCGATGCTTCACCCAACTCCAAGAAATACCCCGGACGGTGGGAAAACATCTAGATGGCTTTACAATTATGAATTTAGAGTCTGTCGCAAGCCTGTAGAGAAGGTTGCCGCCCACGATGCGAAAACTGCCCTCAGCATCGATGGATGTGATCCAAGAGCATCAAAGTGAGTTCACTGTAGAGTAGACAATATTACTTTACAAATCGCACGTTCAGTTGTGGCACGAACGAAGTTTGTTCGGACAAAGTCGTCAAAGGGCAACACGTGTGTACATGTGCCAGCAATGCTTTCCGCTACGAAGACGGATCATGCCGATGTAAGTATAATAAAATAGGGCAACATCAAGATTTCATTCAGTGTATTCGGCCTGTTCCCGCAAACACGACTGTGATTCGAATGCCATGTGTCTCAACACTTTCGACTCGTATACATGCCAATGCAGACCAGGATTCATTGATATCTCGCCCGATGCTGAGAAGAAACCCGGAAGGAGATGCAAAGAACGTAGGAAGTTCAGTAGTATTCATCTAATGAGGATTGTAGTGGTGAACGAATGCGCGACCGGAGAGCACAAGTGTCACATGCATGCACGATGTATCGATGCTGTCGACGGATACGCGTGTGTCTGCGAGACGGGATACACCGACACTTCATCCTCTCACGGACTTCCTCCTGGACGAACCTGCTCTGCAGGTCAGTATAAAAAGAAAGATGAGCATCTACATAACATTATTCGAACGTGCACATTTGAGCAACGAACGAGTGTGCGGTGCAAGAGTTGAACACTTGCGACACGAACGCAGACTGCATCGATACTACAGATGGATACACCTGCCAATGGTCAGCCATGTTTCAAAATATATTGTATAGTAGTAACCAAGTATATGCATAAAATTCTTATAGTTTACTGTTATCATAAAATTTGATCATAATGATTCAGTTACGCTGGATTCATCGATGTGTCATCCATGGCTTCCCTCCCTCCTGGTCGAGTGTGCACAGTGCAGACTACTTGTCCCAAGCAGAAGACCGATCTCGTGTTCCTCATTGATGGATCGGGATCCATCGGAAGCTTTGTATTCAAGAACGAGGTATGCTTCGTACTGTTCTTCAGTGACAATAACCCATCCAGGTTCTACGATTCGTCCGTGAATTCGTCGAACTCTTCGAAATCGGACCCGATAATACCCGCATTGGCCTCATCCAGTATTCAGACCAGGCACGAAACGCTTTTACAGGCTGTTCATTGTGACGTATAACCTTCATTCAGATTCGCCACGAATTCGACTTGAACCAATACCAAGACAAGGCATCGGTGCTGAGGGCAATTACCGAGACTCAATACCTGACAGGATTAACACGAACGGGAGCAGCAATTAAACATATGGTCACGGACGGATTCAGTGAGAGACGAGGAGCACGGTAAGAAAAAAGAGATTAATTAAATTATCGTAATCAATACAGACCTCGTTCTCGTGACATCTCTCGAGTGGCGATTGTACTGACTGATGGTCGATCACAAGATAACGTCACCGAGCCTGCTATGTCAGCGAGGAAACTCGGAGTGAGTGGATAGGATAATCATGAAGAATAGTTCTATTGCAGATAAACACCTTCGCAATTGGAGTCACTGACCACGTACTCGCATCCGAACTTGAGACTATTGCCGGATCTTCTTCCCAATGGTTCTACGTCGACCGATTCAAGGTGCTATCCTGTTCTTGAACTGTCTTGTGAATAATAATACTACGAGTATGATGATATATTTCAGGATCTCGATACTCGTCTTCGCTCAATCATTCAAAAAGTTGCCTGTCCCCAAGCTCTTCGAGAACCGACATCACCTGAGGTGCGTTCTCCCCCCTTATGCATTTTCCTATGGGCATGTTTAGAAAGGACCGTGCAACTCGGACACTCAAAACGGTTGCGATCGCGCTCTCAACGAACTGTGTGTTAATGAGAACGGAGTGGGAAAATGTGTTTGTCCCGATGGATTCCAACGGCATCCGATTACGAGAGTTTGTGGAGGTAAGACGACGCCTTCTTCTTTTGCCTTTATTACCTACTTCAGGATCACTATGCAATCCTCAGCTTATCACTTCATGCATTTACCCCGAAGAATGTCTTGTTACTCCATTCCTCAATCATCGTTGCGCTTGTCCTGAAGGATATACCCGCGACTACCGATCAGGATTCTGTGGTATGAAGAAAGACCTCATAGGAGACTGACATCGTGTTTAGCATCGATCAAGGAAGTCCATTTCTCGCCTAGCATTGACAGCGACTGCATGAACGGAGGAATCAAGTGTTCTGCTGAAGAAGGTTTTCCATATCTCCGTGAACATTAGTAATGACTCTTTAAGAATGCATTCGAGGAGGAAAGGGATACTATTGCGAGTGCATTTCTGGATATGAAAGGTATGGTTCTTCTAAGAGATGAATTCAAAAGATTTGAAACAGGAGATCGCGAGATGGACGATGTGCTCCTCCGGGAACTTGTGATCCGTCGGTGCCTTTCTCCTGCGATATCCGAAAGAGAGAACAATGCCTGCCTCGAGGCAACTACTACACGTGTCAATGTGCAAATGGAGAACGACGTCATCCCGTCACCGGAATATGCCGTGAGTATCGTGTTGACTGATGAATGAATTCGAATCGTTCATTCAGTGCGCGATGAATGTGCCCTTGGTCTACACGATTGTGATCGTTCTGCTCGTTGTATCGACACAGACGAAGGAGATGGATACATGTGTGTCTGTCCCAATGGGTAGGAATTCTGTGGAAATCCATCAATACAACATGGGCTTTAGATTCATCGACCGTTCTCCCAACCAGATCAGGAAACCTGGAAGGTTGTGCGTAGCAGAACAGAATGAGTGTCTTGATGGAAGCAACAGGTGAGTAAAGAGGAAGAGTTGTTGTTTAATGAGTTGAGAGTAATATGTTGAGGTGTTCTCCGAATGCACTGTGCACTGACACGGAACAGGGATATGTATGTCGGTAAGTGATAGAGCGAAGAGAGTAAAGCACGGAGATGACACTCAACTGAATCTCCGTAGAGATATGTCCACTTGAAACACTGATTCTCAGATGCAAACCCGGATACGTTGACCATTCGCCCAACCCTCAATCTTTCCCGGGTCTCGTTTGCAAGGAACTCGTAAACGAATGTTCAAACCCTCGGCTGAATAACTGCGACCCGTAAGTTTCTACTCTTATCTTTTGTTCCATTCGCATTATTTTTTTTATTTCACAGGAACGCCATTTGTATCGATACGATGGAAGCCTATACTTGCGTATGCAAAGCAGGCTTTGTTGATGACGACGAGTACCGTAATCCGGGAAGAAGGTGCAAGCGAGGTAAGTCTACTGCTAACACAAAAATAAACAATCGAATATTTTTCAGTTCACCAAAACGACAGATGTCAGCCAGGAAAGAACGATTGTGACAGAAATGCTCGATGCATCCAGGTAATTTGAGATTTCTCCCAATCAATAATAATGTGCCTTCATTAGATTGGAGACAACGACTACTCATGTGCTTGTCCAGCCGATTTCCGTGACAAGTCACCCGATGTTTTTAACAGACCAGGTGGGTTTCAAGAATATTAATATTATAGCATATTGTTGTCAGGCCGTCTTTGCATTCCTGTAATCCCCGAATGCGACAATCCCGCTCTGAACGACTGTGACTCCCCTGATAGGGCAATCTGCACTGACACCGACGACGGTTACACGTGCACGTGCAGGTAACATGCAATATTATTCATACTTAAACAAAGATAATCTTAGAACCGGATACCTGGACATCTCTCCAAGCCTCCACCAGAAACCAGGACGGCTCTGCAAGCAATGTAAGTTTAGTGAGGGTAACGAATAGCTATAACAATTTTAGTGCAAAACGAGTGTGCACTTGGACTCCACGACTGTTCCCCCGATGGAGGAATCTGCGAAGATACACCCGATGCCTACACATGTCGATGCGCTCTCAACTACCTCGATGTCTCCTTCGACACTGCCAACAGGCCTGGCCGAAAGTGCAAACGACGTATGGCATTGAGGGAAGCTGGAGTTATTGTCTTGATTAAGTGATGGACGAATGTGCAACGGGACAAAACGACTGTTCTCCGGAAGCCAAGTGCACGGACACTCAAGACTCTTACACGTGTGCCTGTCCTGCAACCCACAACGACGTCTCTCCCGATCCGACCAATCGACCCGGACGAAGATGTCTTCTCAGTATGGTCTCCATTTCGTACATTACAAATGCTTATGATTACAGGAATCAATGAGTGCACTTCTAACAGACACGACTGTTCACCGAATGCTGACTGCATCGACACTCCTCAGTCATTCCAATGCAGGTATCAGATGTCTCCATCGAGATCGTGCCAAACGAACAACCTTCAGATGTCGCGATGATTTCGTCGATGAATCACCTGATAAATCTCGACGACCGGGAAGAGTCTGTAGACCTGCCCTCGTTGATGAATGCAGACAAGGTATCATATCTATTTGGAATTTGTCATAATCTTAATGGCCTTAGATGAAAATGAGCCTGTTTCTTACAGGCAAACACGACTGTTCTCGCAATGCCTTCTGTCGAGATCTCCCGCAAGGATATACGTGCGAATGCAGAGATGAATACATCGATGATTCTCCGAACAAAATCACACATCCAGGTATAAATAGCTTCAACGTTGAAACAAAAGCAACATCTAGGACGCGTCTGTGTACCACGCCCAACTCCTCCCCCTGACGAGTGCAGAATCGATAACGCTGCCTCGTGCAAGGTGCACCTCAACGAAGTCTGCAGGTGAGCTTATTATCATAGAATACGATAATTTATTGCACCCACTGTAAATCAAGACATAAAGCATAAAGTCTTCACCCATCCTATTTTATTCAGACTGATGAACGGAGTTCCGAAGTGTACGTGCCCCATAAACTACCAACGGGATGCAAGTGGATCTTGCACTGTCATCAACGAGTGCTCACATCCTTCTCTCAACGACTGTCACGTTTTCGCCGATTGCATGGACCAAGTTGTAAGAATTTGAATCCTTTTTCTTTTTTATTCTGATTAATAGGTCGGTTTCACCTGCCGTTGCCGTCAAGGATTCAAAGATGTTGGAGACAGAAGGAAACCCGGAAGGATGTGCAAGCCATGTTAGTTTTTTTATTGAGTAAGTAAATAGTGTGATTGTTAAGTGGTGAATGAGTGCCAATACCCTCATCTGAACGACTGCCACCAACATGCGCAATGCATCGATCTGGAAGAAGGATACGACTGCAAGTGCCAACAAGTGAGGAGGACTACTCAATTAGGTGTCAACTACACTCTTTCTAGGGGTTCAAAGACCTTTCGCAAGGACGACCGGGTCGAGTGTGCAAGCAACAAGTCAACGAGTGTGCTAATGTCCGTTCTGCTTCTTTTGATCTTCTTCAATCTCATTTTCAGCCCTCCCTCAACAGTTGCGATAGGAATGCTCGCTGCATGGATGACGAAGAGGGATATCGCTGTGAATGCCGTGAAGGATTCCTGGATGTGTCTCCCAATCTCCGTGGAAGGGCATGCAGACAACGTGAGTATCTGACCTCTTTCCCTTCAACTCTTCGTCTTCTTGAGTCGTCAACGAATGCGCCTCGCGAACACTCAACGACTGCGACCGTCATGCACTGTGCAGAGACACTCCCGACAGTTACGAATGCGAGTGTCCCCCTCAGAGCAGAGACATCTCCCCCTCTCCTGCCTTCCCTGGACGAGTTTGTCTACTCTGTAAGTCAAGGCAATCTTCCGTTACTCGATCAATCGAAATTCAGTCGAAAACGAGTGCAAAACGGGAAAGAACGACTGCGACGCCAACGCTCTGTGTCACGACAACGAACAGAGTTTCACTTGCGAGTGTCCTGCTGGCTACACTGATCGGTTCGTAAGCTTTTTACGCCGATATATCTATTCTTGGAATACCCTTGTACTTTATCAAAAGTACTCTTCAGATCACCAAATGCGGTTCAACGCCCGGGAAGAGTATGCGTGAAGCTGGTAAGAATAAGACAAGTAGCACAAAGTTAATATTACCTAGGTTGATGAGTGCGCAACTGGTCGACACACGTGCTCGATGAATGCCGACTGTAGGGATCTCGAAGAAGGATATACCTGTGAATGCAAGGAAGGCTACGTCGACAGGTACCCATGCATTCTTTCTGTAGCTGTATATCAACTTCAGATCTCCAAATATGCAATCGCAAACCGGAAGAGTCTGTCAACCACCCGAAGTCTGTCCCCCCTCCAACACTTGCTCCTCGGCAGCTTTGTGCACTCCCCTTGGAGGAAATAGATACGAATGCGCTTGCATACAGGTTTCATCAGCTGGTTCAGAAATTATTTAAACAACCTCTTTCAGGGATACGTTGACCAGTCGCCGGGAGGAGAACGAGGAAAAGTTTGCGTTCGAAGTGAGTGCATTCAGGATCGGCATAGTAAAGTCATGTCTCAGATAATGCCTGCCGCGATCCTCGCCTCAACCAATGTTCTCGCAACGCAATTTGCTACGATGACCATTCGGCAGAAGGAGGATATCGATGCGAGTGCAAACGAGGATACATCAACCGATCGGACAACCCGAGCAAGTCCGGTCGAATCTGTGAAGAGGCCGCGCCAGTCACTGCTCCTCCTCGTAAGTACTTTATTTTGTCATTGTATGTCCTCCCTTCGTTGCCCTTTCATGACATAAATGCCCTTTCAGGTCACCCGTGCCAAGATCCCCTCCTCAATGACTGTCACTCTGCCGCAACTTGTCGAACAACGGGACCCCAGTCGTACACTTGCGAGTGTCTACAGGGATACGAAGACAAATCACCGGATGTCTCCCGATCGGTGACTATTTCATGTATAAATGACGATTATTCCCTTCTTTAGTCTCGTGAAATTTCCAATGAATTCCAATGAATGAATCTTTTCTTTAGCCCGGAAGAGTATGCGTACTATCTACTCCAGTGTGCCTTGATCCCACCGCCAACGACTGCCATCCATCTGCAATTTGTCTCGAGGACAGAAGCCCGCTAAAGTGAGAAATTAAATACACATTATTTAGCGGAAAGCATAAACATAAACATTTTAATTCACATGCTCTTTTAATTCTCGCTATTTCTACTAAAGCCAGAACTGCTCTTAACATTGTTCTAAGAGCACTAAGAACCAAAAACGTTGAGGTACTGGTAGAGGCGTATAAGATATACATACGTCCTGTAATGGAAAGTGGCACAACCATTTGCAGCCCCTATCAAAAATTAGATATCCAAAGAATTGAAAATGTTCAAAATTACTTTACTCGTCGGATTTACCAACGCTGCTTTGGAAAATCGAGAGAAGACTTGCGTCTCATGAAGCGAGAAATAAAGAGCTTTGCTTAGAAACTTTGGAGAGCAGAAGAAAGGCTATAGACGCAAAAATGACTAGAAAATTAGTCTATGGTGACGCCAGATATCGAATAGCAAGCATCACCATTACATAATAAGAAAATCGAAATGCAGAGGGCCGGGATTTACTTTGTTGTGTCCAAGCAAATCACAAAACTTCCGAATGAATAGCTTCTTTGTTCGCACAACCAGAGCCTTCAATAATAATGCGAGACTCCGGGTGAATCCATAGGCTTGCATTATTGACTCGAACTTAACTTTGCTAAATCATAGTAATATCTCTCTATCTATCTCTTTCTTACACTATAATTATATTTATCCTTATAATTTTCTTCCTTCCACCTTTGTACTGCATTTCCTTGTGAAGTCGCATAAAACCTATCCAATCTAAACCGTTTATTAGGTATACTTGTGAGTGCCGTGATGGATACACCGATCGATCGGTTGATCGCCTAAACAGACCAGGACGAATTTGCATGGAACAAGTTAATGAATGCCTATCACGATCGCTAAATGACTGTCACAACTTGGCAGTTTGTGAAGATAAGGTATGAAGAGGAGATAGTAAATGCCTTTTTAACGCAATTTGAGCAGGTCGAAGGGTACACCTGTCGCTGCCCGGTCAACACAATCGATCAGTCTCCTGATCCATCAAAGCCTGGACGACTATGCTTCCAACCGGTGAGTAATTTCATAATTCTCTAATTATGAAGAATCGTAATATTATAGGTAAATGAGTGCGCAAGCCCAACACTCAACTCTTGCTCTCGATTTGCTGATTGCATCGACAAACAAGACGGATATAGCTGCAAGTATGCGTATTATTGCGTAAACTTTTGAACCCACATTAATCACTTTTTTCAGATGCAGACCCGGATATCACGATGACAATCCTGCCCAACCTGGAACCAAGTGCACATATGGTGACTATTTTTGAATTCTTCATAAAGTGCCTACGTTTCCTTTTCATATCCTGATACAATTTATTAAGTCATCAACGAGTGTGAGTCGGCAAATCTCAACGACTGTGATGCTCACGCCGAATGCATTGATACGGCTGGAGGATACGACTGTCGGTGCAAGCGACCATACATCGACCAGAGTCCACCCGGACAACCTGGACGAATCTGTCGACTCAACGAATGCAACAATCCGGCTCTCAATAATTGCGACAGGTTACCAAGATCTCAGGGCTCGCCACATAAAGGGTGTTTACAGAAATGCCAGATGCGTGGATACAGATGATGGATACTACTGTCAATGTAACAAGGGCTTCTACGACAACTCTCCGAACCCAATGGAACCGGGTCGTGTTTGTCTCGCATTCCAACAAGAGACACAGAAGATCACTGTGCACGCAACGAGAACACAACAACAAGACCATCAGCCTCACGGACTTGCTTGCGGTAGAAGCTACTGTAACATGGCCCTACAAGAGGTCAGGCTTCTCAAACTATTTTAATGTAATATGAAGAGATTCAGGTGTGCATTTCTGGAACCTATTGTGGCTGTCGTCCCGGATACTCCAGGAGCACGTCTTCTGATCTGTGTACAAGAGTGAGTCATTACTTCCATACGAAGTGATCATCACTCTTTCCTTCAGGTCGAAGAGCACGAAATGAAAGTGCGCGTATTGTCCCGCAACCAGCAACCCCTTCTGTATTCGTCCACGTACGGATCAGAGAAGAGTGCCGGATACGTCGAAATCGTCGATGTCTTCAAGAAGGACATGGCCAAGACATTCAGTGGAACAACCTACGCTCCTCGATTCGTGACAACTGAGATGAACTACATCACTCATCCCAAGACGGTCAACAGCAACTGGCCTGATGGTCTGCTCATGGAGTGAGTCAAATCTTTGAGTGAATATTTATATTCATCTTGTTCAGCTTCGACGTGCAAATGAAGCCATCACCAACAGAGCCCGTAGATGAATGCGATCTTTACCAACAGATGATGGGATCCATTGAGGTACAGTTTTCCATATTTCATATTTGCAATATGGAAGTTCCAGCGATCGAACAATCACTTGGGAGGAGGAAGTCTTGAGATTGCCATGGATTCTGATATTCTCAATCCTTGCCACGTCGAAAAGAACGAAGTTCCAGTTGGTCCTTGTGGAGGACTGACATGCAGAGAAGGATTAGGAGAGGTGAGAACGAGAATTCAATGGCGGTAAGGGAAACTGTTTGTTCAGGTCTGCCTTGGAGGAACGATCTGTGGATGTGCGAACGGGTATAAGAGATCGAGTGTAGACTCTGCGTGTTACGCTGTGGAAGGTATCAATATTCATAGACTTTCATTTTAATTTACTTGTAGGCTGGAATATTCCTCTAGTTGTTGTAAGAGAAGGTCTCGTCCCGCTCAAGTACAACGAAAGCTACGGAAATCCACAGGCATCAATTCAGCTACCTGACAATGAGATATGCTTAATATTTAGACGGCACTCAGCAAGGATATGGTGACCAAGTTTGAAAAGGGAGTAGGACAATGCTACCCTAAGACGGAGTTGAAGGCTTCCTACATAACATCAGAGGTAGGCAATATTAGAGAGAGAGTACAGATATAAATAAGCAAAAAAGTATTAAGGTGAACGACATCGTGGAGCCTTCGTCAGTGAACACGACTCTCGAACGAGGACTCTTATTCAATGCCACCATGTACTTCAGGAAAGGAGCAGTTCGTGTACCCTCAGATGCTTACTACTCCCTTGTCAAGTAAGAAATACCACGACAACTGAGACAATAACTCTGCACAGATACATTCACGAGGAAAACAACGACGAATTGGGAGATTCAGAATTGTACATCTCTGACTTCCAACTTGATCCATTCAAACCTTGTTTCAAGGTATCTATGACCACGTGCTTAACAAATTGCTGAATCTTTCAGAACAACTGTCATCCTTCCGCTCGCTGTATCGACGTAGGCAACTCGTACAGATGTGAATGCCAAGAAGGACATAGAGACCTTGATCCATCAAACCCCGGAAGAAAGTGTCAGCCTACAAAGGTTGGTTGCTAAAGCAAGCAAATAATTTAAGGATATAAAAAATTTAAATTCAGGGTTTCAACGAGTGCGAAAGAAGAGAAGACAACGTGTGCAGTGAGAATGCGAGATGTATTGATCTGGAACATCTGTACAAGTAAGAGACTGTTTAGTTTATCAGCTACACTCCTCCCTCAGATGTGAATGTCTTCCGTCCTTCACCGATGCTTCTCCTCCTGGTGCCCTTCGTGGATCAATGTGTGTCCTCGACTACTGCTCTGACATCGACTTCTGTCCAAAGAACACTACGTGCAAGAACCTCGAGCAAGAAGCACAATGTGCCTGCGATCCTGGCTTCACTGATATCAGAAAGTAAGTGGTAGGATGAACGACGGTCATAAAAATATTCAGGAGCGAGAAGAGAGGAGAACTTGGCATGGCCGACTCGCTTTGCATGAAGCTCCGTGACGTGAATGAATGCGCTCTGGGACTTACGAACTGCTCTGGTTCGTTTATATTGCAAAAAGGGTTTTATATAGTATGTCTAAAGGAGTTGCTGAATGCTACGATAAGCCGTTTGGGTATGAATGCAAGTGTCCAGTTGGCTACATCGACGGAAACCCTGAGGAGCCTGGACGGTATGTCATACAGCTTAAATACTCCAATAATGTACTTCATACAGAGTATGCGGAGCTCTGTTGTGTGACATGTGCAATGCCCACGGTGATTGTGTTCACAATGCGGCCACGAAGAACGTCACTTGTGTGTGTACCGATGGATGGACCGGAGAGTTCTGTCAGGTATATTCAAATTAATACCCTAGTTATAAACATATTCGAATACTCTACTAAGGTTGCTCCATCAAACGCGAGCATGATCCTTCTCATTCTACTAGCTCTGCTCTTCCTTCTGCTCACACTATGGTTTGGTTTAATAATTAAAGCGATTCACGGCTAATCTTCAGCTGTCTCCTCTATTTCTGTACAAAGTGTCACTGCTTCTCTGCTCGACCAGGAGGATTGTTCTATCGTGGAGAACAAGGCGGATTAATAGCAGGAGGAGGCTACAGGTAACAAAAGCTCTCTCTGGGATGCATCTGAGTTCCCGATTATAGGAAGGGAGGTGCCTGGCCCTGGTCAACTCTAGAAGGATCCTCTTCATCGGAATCTGGAGCTGACTTCTCCTCTCATTCCGCTATCGGAGAAATATATCCCGACGTCGGAATTCCTCGAGCCAAGCTTCGAAGCCAGAATATGGCCGCGTCTGAAGAAAACGTTGAGGTAGATTTCCGCATTATCATATGTAAGTAAATGTCGGCAGGTTTCGAGAATGGAGGAGTACTTGGGTGGAGCCGTTCGTATTCCTCGTGCTCATCTGGCGGGTGGAGCCCATGAGATGGATGCAATGTCGGACTCTTCCGAGTACACGATTAGAGAAGAAGTGGAGAGGAAGGTGATCACGGATGTTACTACGAAGGAAATCAAGACAACTACGACGACTGACGAACACGGAAACACACACGTTGTCACGTCATCTGTATTCCACCCTGGATCTCTCGCAGAGACTATGGCTGAGAACTCCTTCGAGAGCTCCGTACAGGTGAGAAGTGATACTCAGACGACTGAGACTGACCCATGTCCATTACAGGCCGCTTCGTCATCCGCAGCGTCAAGAAGTGCAATGTCTTCCAGTATGTTCAGAGCAGATGAACAGGTAAGCCGTTGAAGTGAAAACTGTTGAAGAAGAGCTTAATATTAGGAACGAGGAGAAAGTGTACAAGAATTCTCTATCGGACGCGCCATGCGAGGAGAGAAGAGGAAAGGAGGAATGAGCTTCGATCGAGAAATGAGTGAATACATCTCGGTGTGTACCTATTACAACTGAAACTCAAAATGAGCCCTTGAAGGAGGAAGACGAAACGGAGGAAGCAGAAGAAGAAGAAGTGAGCGATTCGCGCGTTCGAGTTTCTCACACACACTCCTTCGACCCTCTTCCCGACGGAGTCGCTGAGAGATTCCGAAAGGAAAAAGTAATGACAACTTCGAGTACCACAACTAGCCAGTATTAATGACTCACTACCATCATCCAATACGAGTTCACACCCTTGTGCCTTTCACCCTAATTCGTTGTCTTTATTATTTGTGTGCTGTTCGTGTCAATCGTGTACTTTCATATCCAAAAATGAGTATCTTGTTTTCGTATGGCATCAATTGTAATCTTTCATATCACCTCAATGCCTTTCCTTCCTTGCCCATATCCTTGCCTTAACCAGAGACTCATAACTTATTGCCACTCATTGCAATAACTTGCCAAACGTTGTACCGTAAAGGTAATAAATATTGATGTTATAAATTACATGGTGTAACATACATTTAATACAACTGTGTCTCAATCGAGAGATGCTAATTCAGCATATACCTTGTAGAAGTAGAGGTTTTCATTGTGTCTCACATGAACTACAGTAATGTAATAGGCGACGCAACGCGGTCGCGTTGCCTCCTTCTGCCAACCAAATTGCACGGTCTGTAACCTACCTTGCTACAGAAGACCACATTCTGTCCTTCGATTAATCAGTAGTTTTCGTGTCTCCTACTAATTTGAACTTATTTCGCGAACGATTTGGAGATTTCTCGCTTAACTACACCTATTATGGGCTTTAGGACGTCTCCATGGACGGAGACCCCACATCCGAAGGAAAGGATGACTTGGAGGAGATTGTTCTCGATCGTGTAGAAATCCGGACTGCGTTAGATGAGATACAACCCCGAACTGCTGAAGATGAGCATGTTTCCAAAGAGGAAGAGCCGGAAACAACCGCTGAGTGCGTATGCCCTAACGCTTCTTATTACGTTTACTATTCAGTGGACATCTGGAGGAAGTTGAGAAGCCGACGGAAAAAGAGAACGTGAAAGAGGAGGAGCCAACGAATGTAGCAGAGCCTGTGGAAACTATTCCTGTTGAACCTCCTTCTTCGGAAACCGATCAGTCGAACGAACAGAGCTCCGCGGTGGAGAACATTCCCCCAGAAGGAACAAGAGCAGAGGTACAATTCATGCATAACCTTCAAACATGATTCTCGTGCAGTCGCCTTCTCTTCCGCGACAACTACTACGTACAACAGTGATACTATCATCGGAGGAAGGAGCAGAACAAACGTTCGCGAGGCTTCATGAAGGGCTACAGAATGGAAGCATAGCGAAGAACGAGGCCATAGATACTGTTTTCAATGTAGTAAGTCATTTGACTTTTAATGAATAGCTGAACTATCACAACAAAATTTTAGACAGCTAACAAGTGACTTTTCAGCTTGTATCGGGTGCATTTGACATGGAAAATAGATTTACGATTGGTGACTCCTCTAACATTATTCGAATGATAGACCTTATACAAGACGCTGAGATTTCCTTCCAGGTATGCAAGCATATTATTACTCACAATCAGCGTTTGTATGACATTAACTATATTAAATTGTATTAACAAAATCATATTTTGCAGACTGAAGTGTGGGGAATCTTCGTATCAGTGATCAAGAAGAGTATTCGAAACGTCGAGGTTTGAACTACTCATATTTTTATAAGAATTAAAACCACAGATGTGCTCCCGAGTGGGCCTCATTTCTCGCTTGCTGGATCTCCTTGAAACGTCTCCTCGATCGTTATCCGATGTCTACTTACAAGTAATCGCCCTGGTCGGAGACTAT
Organism: Micoletzkya japonica; assembly: GCA_900490955.1. Classification (NCBI taxonomy): domain Eukaryota; kingdom Metazoa; phylum Nematoda; class Chromadorea; order Rhabditida; family Diplogasteridae; genus Micoletzkya; species Micoletzkya japonica. The sequence goes on from LS819354.1 coordinate 427,911, forward strand.
TCCATTACGGTGAAGGAAACAAAGAGATACTTACGGTCACTTCGAGCACAAAACGGAAAATGGGTAAGTCCCAAAATAATGTTAATACAGTATCAAAAGCATCATTCTTTTCAGAAGAAGAATGCGTTTCGATTGGTTGATGTTCTCAAAGAATTGCCGAAACGAGACAGGCAAACTGAAGTCTTTTTCTCGTTCCCGGGCACTCCAGGCTCAGTAAACACCCTCTCAATACATTCGAGTATAATTGAATCTAGGGCATCTTTCTTCCACCATTGAAGTCGTTCCCTTACCAAAACGGTTTCACGATTTCTATGTGGATTCGCATGGATCCGCCGAACGGTAGTGGATTCGAGAAGGAAAACCCTGTAATCTACAAGTAAGGCGCTCTTTATTATGGCAGAGCTTACAATCATCTTTGTAGCTTACGATCATCAAAAGGCTTCTCCTACTCCAGTCACTTATCGAGCAACAACTTAGTAGTCTGTGTTGATAAGGGAAAGGTAATGTGAATCTAAATCTGAAGCTGAGCGACATGTTAAGGGAGGAAAACAGTGTCGCCCAGTGAAGACCGACCTCCATCCTCGTCGATGGCATCATATAGCCTTATCTCACAACTACTCTAGATGGGGACGAAGTGATGTGTCGTGCTACATCGATGGCCATCTGGCGGATACGATCGATCTTCCATGGTTAGAATAACCCTTCACTGTTTTTAAATTCTCTCCTAGGCCTATCACCGTAGCCGATTCCTGGACTAATTGTTCGATCGGTACGACGTCGAACGCGGAGGGCAATCAGACATCGTTCACTGGGCAGATGGGAGCTATATATTTCTTCATGGAAAGTCTATCTCTGCAACAGGTACACTTATTAAAAAATGCAACAGGCACACTTTGGGGAAAATAAAACGATGGAGCATTCAAAAATGAGGGAAATTTTGGGGAAAAATAAAACGATGGAAGAGACAAAAATGCAAATTAGGCCTTCGCGCTCTACTGCCTGGGTCCAGCATACCAATCTGCACTGAAGCATGAAGCCGAGAACGATCTACCCGACGCATACAAGAAAGTAAGTTGTTGTGCGCAAAAGCAACATATCTGCATCTTCCACTATCATACTTTCTAGTTCGTATTCGACGGTCGTCTACACTCTTCCATCCTCACTCTCTACTCACCGAAAAACTGTCACGGGCAATTGTGTTTATTCAACCCTAATAAGAATGCACTACCGTATTTCGTGCAAATCGCTCATGGACAAATGCGAGAGGTCGGTTATGATCAGATAACATCGAAAGATTACAAATGATAATCAGGGAGTGGAGGTTATTCGTACTCAATCGATCTCTTCTTCTCTTCAATCGGTTGGGGGTATTCAACTCTTATATCCACTCTTCGATCAACTGGATTTGCCAGAAGAAGACGAGGACGTAGAAAACAAGGCAGAAATGTGGTGCGTCTAATCACCCGGTTAACTATAGCGCGGTTAACTAATGCGGTTAACTATAGCGCCACCCTTCTGACTCTTGTGCAACGATTGCTCGAATCCTCGAATACATTCCAACAACAGCTGCTTCATTCCAAAGGAATTCTCACCATATCATATTCACTCCAAAAGGTACCCATATTCGCAATATAATTTCCAACTCCTCTCTATAGGCTTCTCAGCGACATCTTAGTATGGAAACTCTTCGCTCAATTTCTTCACTTGCTCGATTGTGCAACTCTATTCAACCCGGGTCTTTCCTTCTCAAGCAACTCTTCGATCACATATTATTCAATCCACGACTATGGATAATGGCCGAGCCCGCCGTTCAGGTAGACTATTAGACTTTCCGTATCTATCAAATTTAAACTTTCAGATGCACTTGTACAAGTATCTCTCAACAGATTTCCTTGCGAATAACAGATTTCCTATGCATATCAAACGTGTTTCTACGGTAACTTCGCATCTTACGTTATAGAAAACATTCAAAAATTCGCAGATCGTTGAAATGTGCCAGACGTTGAAGCATTATTACTACGTGGTGCTACCAAAGGGAACAAGCCAATGGAAAGCAGAACCCCGAACGGAAGAGCTGACTACCCAGGTTAGGAAGGCAACACACGTATTCTAGGTTCAGACTATTATTATAGGACATCATCGCGATTCGTGGATCCATCCTTCTCTTCATTCACAAACTCATTCTATTCAACGTGGAAAAGGACAAGGACATGACCACACGTGATCAGGAGATACATACCGTGCTCAACCTCATAGCTACTGTTCATGAGGTACTAAGATCTACTATTTAAAAAATAATGAAGCAACTCAATTTACAGAACGATAACTTGTACGATGTGCTGGCTCTTGTAAATCGTCTTCTGTGCGAATATCCTCAGCTTCTCATTCCAGGTTAGGGAAAATGATTGCATTTACGGAAACATAATTTTTAGCTCTCGATCGCGACCATGCCATTGGAATGATCTTCTCTCTTCTGGCCTCACCCTCCCCACTAATCCAGATTCCTGCTCTCAAGCTTCTTGGACATTTTCTAGCTCGATCAACTCTAAAGTAATACTTTTTTCAATTCTTATGAAGATACCAGTACATAACAGTATTTTATTCATACATTTAATCAGGCGGAAAACAGAAGCGGTTGGAAACTGGAATGCACTGGCTCTTCTCTCCGACAAACTTCTTCTACATTCTACTCATCTCTCACTCTCGATATACGCAGTCTTATTTGAGATTCTAATTGAGAGGTTGTCAAGTAACTCTTCAATCTTATAAGTTTGCTTGCAGAATGACTCCGATAATGTCGTACACAAATCACATGCCTCCAGGGAAGGATGCCAAGTGAGACTAATAAGAAAATCCAGTATATTATTGTTTGTATCTATAGGTTCGAGAATCCAGCTCTTCTCAAAGTGATCTCTCAACTATTGTGTCAATCGGAGGAGAATGAAGAATCACTTAAAGTCAGGAAAACTTTCCTAATCGATCTAATCACCATGTGCAAGGATTCGCGAGACAATAGAAGGTATAGGGTTTATGGAAGAAGCAGAAACAAATTCGTTTTAGGACTATTCTGCAAATGTCGGTTTGGCAAGAGTGGTTAATCTCGTTGAGCTATGTATTTCCTGCTAACGATGCTCAACAGGAGATCTGTGAGCTAGTGAGTATTCTCTAGGGCAACCTCATAATTATGCCCCTTGAGGTCTTCGATCTCTTCTCCATACTTCTTCATCACGCGATTAGATTTGAATATGGCGGATGGAGAGTGTGGGTTGACACGCTTGCAATTGCACATTCGAAGGTTAGTCATGAACACTGAACAGATCAAAGAATATTCGTAGGTATCATGGGAGAAGCATCGAGTGGAAAAGAACAGAGCAAATGGCAGTGGATCGACGAAGGAGAAGGAAGAAGGAGAGGAGAAAGAAGACGAGCAAGGATCTCGAGAGAAGTAAGACTAGAGTTCGGCAAATGACCAATGACTTGGTCATGAAAGTGCAACAATGGACTGAGACAGGGGAGACGAATGAAGAGACGCACAAAAAGAATGCACTTTCATGACTTGGTCATGAGTCATCCGCCGGACTCTAAGTAAGACTAATTGTTAGAGTCTGCTTTATCCATCTTACAATGTTAGCGGAATGGTAACCATTACGGTTATCGGTTATACGGTTATCCCATTGCAGTGGAGACGAAGAGCGTCCCTCCCCGGTATACCGAACTCCCGAATTTACGTGGTCGAAGCTTCATCTTCGATTACTGAGGGACCTGCTCACATCAATCGAAGGTGTTGTTGAAGAATGGAAAGCAAGTGCTCCGTCCGGGTAAGATAATATCTTACAATAGTTTATGCTGAATATATCTCAGAAGCGATGGATCGTGTGCCGTTTCGGATGCGGTGAACCACAACGATAATCATGTTCTAGTTGCCAATGTCATACACGTTGTTTCCCAGCTTGCAGATTCTCTAATAATGGCATGTGGAGGTATTGTTATATGATTCCAAATAACTTCACAGTGTTCTAAATGTTAAGCGAACGAGCCAAACTGCTTAGGATACGGTGTTTTCCGTGCGAGAGTTCCTACCCGAAACCAGGGTTATTTTTCAGCATCTCGTTCGCTTAACATATTCACCGTTATCAGAATACTGTGACTTCTACAACAAGTTGAAGGGCTTCTACCACTCCTTGCGTCGGCAACATCTCCAAACTCCGAACTGGAAATAAAGGACGCCTGTGGACAGGAACTTCCGATAGAAGCTGCAGCTGATCTTCTCTCTCGTTTCGCAAACTTGGCTGATACTTTCATATTCCAGTCAAGTGTCTCGCTAGTAGAACTTGAACAGGTTTAACCCTGGATTGAACAACATCATTACGATTATTTGTAGGAAAAGAACATGCCGACAGGAGGAATACTTCGAGAAACACTTCGACTGATCGCAACTTCATCTGTTAGACATATTCTCGCCTGCAGAGACAAACCAAATAACAAGAACATGGACCCGAGAGCAGAAGCGAAGTGGGATGCTATCCACAAATTCGTACATGGAGCTCTTGTTGCGGTAAAATTATATCATTACGAATTACTGAAAAATCTTTTTAGAAAGGAAAGGAGGGACTGAAGGATATGGAACATCTCATGCAAGAAGTTGACCTGACGAGGATCAAGGGAGTAATCTACAGAGATATGGTGATATTGGATGTGATGGAGCACAGAACAATCAACTCTTTCAGGAAGAAACTCGGCAGGCGCAATTTCTTGCTCTCGCCGCTGTTTACCTGCTCTCCGTCCTTATGGTCTCCCGCTATCGGTATATACTGATCCCTTCTTCTTCTCAGTATTTATTACAGCGATATCCTGGAACCACCAGCTTCTCCCAGCCCGTTCTTCGATTCAACGACCGAAACGAAGGAAAACTCACAGAACTGTAGGCATACAGCAGTGCCATATAATTAAAGTCTTTATATTCAGCGCCTTCCTCTCAACCGTCGCTCTCTCAAGATGGAGATGAAGAATTGAGAGAATTGGGCAATGGAGCAAAAGAGAACGGAAAGAAGGAAGAGGAAAACGGAACACACGTGAACGGAGATGAAAAGGACGAAGAAGAGGGAGGGAAGGGGGATGTGTCGGCTATTAGAATACAGCAGACGGAACAAGCAACAGATGCCAATCCTCACAAGTATGCATTCTAAGTGCATTGCATTTGTTATGCTACTCATGCTTAAAGGGCAACCGAGCTTCCTCCTCTTTCCGCGAGATCGGGCTCGGTTTCATCGCATGCGCCAGCCGAGAGGAGAGCTTATCTGACTAACAAATTGAGCGTAGCTCTAGAAACGACGGCTCCTCTTCTCAGGTGAGTGGCAAGCCTATTCATATCATACCAACAATTCAGAGAGATCATTATGGACTTTAAGTCCTTCTTCCAAAAGACCCTCCTCGGAACTCACGGACAAGAGATTATGAATGACACGAAAGGCAAGTTTTCATGATTATTCCAAGAAAAAGATTCCCAAATTCAGTCGTAGAGACATTGAAGAACAAACAAGGATCAGTTGTCGAACTTGTTATGCTGTTATGCTCACAGGTATATTCATAATTTAACTTATAAAGACTGAACATTATTAAAGGGGCCCACAACATACTTTTTAAAGGGAGGAAGCAGCCTCTAACCAAAAGTTTTGAAATTCGATGAAAATTCTTCTAAGGTTTCAAAATGTGAGAAAAAACATGGTGACAATAAAAAAATCGAAGAAAAAACTCGAAAATCGCATGTTTTATTTTTTCGTTCCGGGCTTCCGTCGTTAAGAGGAATGTCGCTTTTGGCTTAATTCCTTTCGCTAAAC
>LS819354.1:434430-467732 GCA_900490955.1 Micoletzkya japonica
GAGGAAGCAGCCTCTAACCAAAAGTTTTGAAATTCGATGAAAATTCTTCTAAGGTTTCAAAATGTGAGAAAAAACATGGTGACAATAAAAAAATCGAAGAAAAAACTCGAAAATCGCATGTTTTATTTTTTCGTTCCGGGCTTCCGTCGTTAAGAGGAATGTCGCTTTTGGCTTAATTCCTTTCGCTAAACACAGTAACATCGTCGTTGGACGAAATTTCAAAAATTCATTTCTCGAATACTATTAATTTTTATAATTTTTCCTTTTGGTTTTATACTAATTACGACAAAATCTTTCATATAAGCTTCACTTGAAAATCACTTCCGTGTCCCTTTAACAATAATCACTGTTTAGGCCAAAATATGTATCAGAGCACCAAAATTCTGATGCAATATATTTTTTATATTTCGCGCTTGTCTAAATCCGAACTAGTATGCATGTAACGTTTCTCGACCCTTCAATATTGTTCTAAGTCATGATTATGCACATTCTATTACAGGAATGGCAAACTTCTCTTCAAAAACATGCTGGACTAGCTTTCATCGAACTCGTTAACGAAGGTATACTAACAAATAAACCAACTAATAACTTCCAAGCTGATAAGATAAATGGAATACTTAGGGCGGCTGATGGCACACGCGACTCGTGATCATGTCCTGCGAGTAGCAAATGAAGCCGATTTCATCCTCAATCGATTGAGAGCAGAAGACGTTAGCAAACATGCCAGTTTCGAGGTTTCATCTGCCAAGTAGATCAAATATAGAAACTTCCTCTAGGCGAAAACGGCGGAAGAATTGGAGGGACGAAGGGAAGAGGAAGCGAGAATGGAACACGTGCTCAGGTAACATAACTATCAAAGAACACGAAGACTAAAAACACTCCAGGTCTTCTCGACGACGAGATACAGTTGTTGCCTCAAGGTTGATGGAGAAGGCTAGAGGAGTGTTGATAGGGCCGAGTGGAGCATGGAACGATGGCAAGGAAAATGAAAAGTTGGTTTTACATTACCTTACTTTTCATAACCGCAACTTTATCTTTAAGGGAAGAATTCTGGCGACTCGATGTATGGGAGGACGACAGTAGGCGAAGGCTACGATTTGTTCCCAATTCGTTCGGTTCAAGACATTTGGAAGCCGAATGTGAAGAGAAGAAGGAGCTGAAGGGCGATGACGAGGAGGAAGTTATGAGCAAGTAGGGATACCGTAGTTTTGTGTCAACCGTAATGGACTATCGCTTAGGTTAGCTGAGACCGTCACGCCCGGAAGAGGAAACGTCGTAGAGCTGATCGATGAAAGCGATATCGATAAATGGGCTCAAGAAGTCGACACGATGCCATCCAACGGTAATTTCAACTCTTACTCTGTGTTAGCCTCGGACAATCCGTGAATGCTTTGATGACCTTCTGCCATGCATTAGCCTCTTTAATGACTCGGACTGCTCACTGTCCAGTTATCTATACTACGATCAGACAATGAAAGTGTTAGTTCCGACCGAACGCTGCCCACCTTTCCCTCCGTAGACAAATGGGAAGAGGGGAAAGGGGCTATTTAGTACAATGAATTGCTGTTCCCTTATTTATCTTACTTCCATAGCATACCATACACTAATAAATAACCACTCCTCTCACATTTCCGCTCACCCAAACTTCTTTCGTGCCCCGTCCTCTCTCAGGTCTCGATTGATTGATGTACGTAGTGTAAATGTGTGTGCGACACCCTCATCAAGTCATTCAAGCATCATAAATTACGCAGCTCTTTATCACTTTAGGTACCGCAGGCCAAACCCGAAAAAACCCAACACTATATTTTTGCGTGTCTTCCTCTTTCCTGGTTCTGCGAAAGGAAAATTATGGTTGTTAGGGGCATAAAAAGGGGGTGTTCCCGTAGGGAAAGGATGACCATTATGAGTCTCGAACGGAGAAGAGAAGCATCTGAGATGGACGATTAGCCTATTGTGGTGACAGATGACGGATAGCAAGCACTGCTAATTGTAGAGAGCAGGAAGAAGGGTAGAGGTGGGCGGGGGAGAAGGGAAGGTACGAGAATAGGGCAGAGAGAGAGAGAGGCTTGGTGGGTGGCAGAAGGGAAAGACTATCCGCAAATTATCGTATTATATGCTGCATCTGGAGTAGAAGACGTCTCTCAGTGCAGAGTACAAGTAGATTAATTGGAGTACCGAAGTCATGCATACTAGACGAAGTTGTCCTTCAGAAACCTCTTCCTTCTCTGCTCCCGCAAGACTTATTGCCCCTGGAATAGTCGTCCCTGGCACGTTATCTATTACTGCGACCGATCTCTTCTTCGATGCTGATGAGGAAGACCCTTTGTACATCGAACAGGACCCAAAGGTGAGCGTAATGCATTCAACTCTCCATTCCACTACCACCCCTTCCCGCTTAGTTGGGACACACGCAATATGTGTCTCCTCACCCGCCTAGTTGAATATGAGTGTCTCATCGCGAGTCATCCTATCCCACTGCGCTCTTCATGCGTTCATCAATAATAAGGGAGATGAGAGAAGTGGTACAAAGATAGGACAAGACTCGTTGAATTAAAGGGTAATGGATTGCGGGACTAATAATAAAATAAGAACCCGTCGATGCAAAAGAGAATGTATCCTTCCTCATCTATCACAAAGTTTCCAAGGCACGAGCATTGAGTAAGAGGCGGCGAAGGAGATTCCACACCTGCAAAAATAGCGAATAAAACAGAGCAGATATCTAAAATATGTACTTGTTTCGCTGCAATGTCGAGTTGAGGTAGGGGTCGACCTCTCAAGAGATCAAGATGAGGTAGAAAATAATGGGGACAGCGTCTACATTGTAAACAAGACACGAGTTGGAGAAGAATACCTGAAAAATGCTTGTGTATTTTATTAAGCAAAATAAAGAAAATTATTCAAATATGTTATTATATATTATGCGCATGACCCCCCACCCGTTTCTCCCTTTCCCTTCCTCTGTCTTTACTCTCTACCATCTCTTCCTTCTCTCTATAGTGTCCTCACGGCTGTCAGGACGAATGAACATCACCTGTGAGAGTGGACAGAGAAGGAAGAGAGAGAATATAGAGGAATGGAGGGGGTAGATAATGAGGGGAGTGATCAAAGGAGTGATGACAGTGAATGAGCGGGTCGAGATCGGAAGGTGCAGGTGAAATGAAATGACTTACCGATTATTCGGTCTCCGAGACAGCTATCTTCCCACTTGTAGTCGCTCGGATGCTTCTCACACTCGCACAACAGAAGAGTCTTCATGATGTAATTAGTCACGGGCGTCCCCTACAATAACTTAATGAAAATGCAGTAAATAATAATACAAACCAGTGGCGAATCGAGATGCGTGTCTCGCATGCATTTCAACATGGAAAGGCAACGTCGCCGTTGTCCCATCAAGAGAAGATTCTCAGCTGAGTGCATGGACATGGCGAACGCATCTCCCTTCAAGAGACAATGGAATAGAATGTGACAGGATAACTGACCTCCATAGAAGACGAAGTAGAGGAACCTTTCCCGGCTGTCAATTGCACGGTCATATCTCTGCTACACAGATCAAACCCTTCTTGTTTCACCTTAATACCATCATTTAATAACCACATATAATCATAAAGAACGAACCTGTGCGACAACCTGAGGAGGTGGCCAGTGATTGTTTGAAGAAGGCCAATGGGCAGCTGATCTGGGCCATATTCCATGACAGCGGAAGGCACAAGTCACTTGAACATTAAAGGAATCATCTATCCGAAATCTAACATCGGTAGTATCTGATTCAAGTCTGCAGAACTGGCGAAACTGTGCCTAAATAAGAGATTTACGGGATGATATCATGAATATAAATACCTTCTCCAATGTCTGAGCAACGAGAGTGTGAAATCGTGAACGAATTTTGCGAGCAGACAGATATCCAGAAGCGGTTATGAACTCAACCCACAGCGACATGGATCGTTTCCTCCCGTCAGACAATTTCAAAACGGCACAACCCTGACGAACAGGCTAGCTAATTCAAATAAATCTAGAACTCACTTGAATTGAACCATCGTCGACAAAATTGAAAACTCCCATTTGGTTCAGGTACAATATAATCTCGAATTCATTTGGTGAATGCACAATCAGCTGATAAACATTTAGTTGATAAAGCTGTGTAAGGTAAATGCCTACCCCTTCAAATCTTCCGTTAGTTTCGTTCTGAACGAGAGTGGGAATGAATCTTGGTTCGTGAGTCTCGACTTGCTTCATAACATCAGTGACCACTTTAACTAGTCGGCTTATCTTTTCTTGTATATGAACCTTCCGATGCTGCACCTTCTCTACGCAATACTTATCCACCTCAACTAATAACTATTAAATATATGACAGAACGGACTAACCTGATAAGATATGTTAGGGTTGTTTCCTAACATGGTTCAAGTTTAGCGGACTAATAGCAGAGAATCGACAAGTCGCATGGAGATAGACAACCGAATGAACAACTGCTGGTGGGTCGCAATCGCCCTACGAGACCTTTCCTTCCACTCCTCCTCCTCTTCCCTCGCTCTCTCTACTCTCGCTGCCTCTCTTGCTCTCCCTCCTCTCTCGCACAAGCTCCACCCCTCAAATAGGCTCAAGTATGTGACAGTTATTCTATGAACAAAAATACTTAAGCTAACGTAAAATTTATTATACAACGATTAATTTTTCAAAGACAAGAACAAATTGGGGAATTTCACATCGATATTGTGTCCTTGAGATTAGTTGAGTAATCGTCGAGTAGCGGCAACCTTCTTCTATTTACTATCAACGATCCGATCAAAGAGTCACCGGAAGACGTGCGAGTGATGTCATTCTTAATCCCTCTTCTCTCAAGGATAAGAAAAGACAGACAAAATAAAGGCATTGTGTAGTGCGAGATGTCCTTCCTACCCTTTCCCTCCATTCCATCAACGAGTCTAATCCCTAAGAGGGTTCTCCCAGCTTATTATGACTAACGAGCGGCGATCGACTAGTTTCTTATTACACATATTCAACCGTTGGAAACGGAAGTACTTGGAAAAATGTGGCACAGAAAAATATTCTGAAGAAGTGCGTAATTTTCAGTCTCTGCAATATTGTGACAACCTACATGGCCGTTGGCAGCTGGTCGAAATTCGAGCAATCTTCCTTCGAACGTATCTTCTGCAGAATACTGCTCTCGAGTTGTTCCTTGCGAGTAGAAGTGAGAGAATATACGTTTCTTAAAAAATAAACATATAATATTTCAGCCGCGATAATGTTCGCATTCGGTGAACACGATACAGTTCGAAAAGTCGTCGGACACCTCCCACGGGTAGGTTATTTAAAACAAATTCGAAATTGAAAATTAATAGAAAAAAATTAACATATATAAAGAAAGAAAAATATTTAAAATTGTTTATCTATGATTGAAAAGAAAATTAAGGTGGGAGTGGGTGTCAAATACGGTCTGCCTCAAAGCCGAAAAGCTTCGCTGATGTCGCCGCGACAGCTATTCCGCCACTCCGACATGACGGAGAGATGGCAAAAGGTTATTCCCACTCCTAGCCCGAAACTTACTCTCTGCATTTCAGAGGGAGATTTCAAACTTCGACTATCTCATGTTTCTGAACACTGTAGCTGGAAGATCGTTTAACGACATTAATCAGTATCCAGTATTCCCGTGGATTCTGACCAATTACACAGACGACAAGCTGGATCTAAGCCTTGCCTCCAACTTCAGAGATCTCAGCAAGGTAAACAGACCTTGTGAAGCAGCTAAGCTATTACTGATTTAGCCAATCGGCGCCTTATCCGATTACCGGCGGAAGATGTTCGAGGAGAGATTCGCATCTTGGGATGATCCCTCTGTCCCTCCCTTCCATTATGGAACACATTACTCGACAGGAGCATTTACTCTTCATTGGCTCACGAGAGTGGTATGATAATGAAGAAAAGTATAAGTCATTTAGCAAAATAGGAACCATTCACAACCTTCTTTCTACACTTGCAAGGTGGAAAATTCGACTGTGCCGATAGAATGTTTCATTCTATGGCAGAGACATGGGCAAGGTGCCAACGCGATGCACATGACGTCAAGGTATAATAGGATGATTCCAGCGACCATGACCTCAATATCTCAGGAACTCATTCCTGAACTCTTCTACCTGCCTGAGATGCTTCGAAACTCCAACAACCTGCCATTGGGCAAGCGTGCAGATGGTAGTGAAGTAAACCATGTCATACTACCTCCATGGGCACGAACTCCGGAAGAATTCGTACGAATTCATAGACAGGTAGAGATTTTCGCAAATCATGAATCACTCCTTAAACAGGCACTTGAATCTGACCTCGTTTCGTGCCAACTGAACCAATGGATTGACTTGATCTTCGGATATAAACAGAAAGGAGCAGAGGCTGTAAGTGCCCGAAATTGTTTTGAGCTTGAGCTTGACACGAAGTAAACGTTAAGGTGCGAGCTTGTAACGTCTTCCATTACATGACATATGAAGGAGGTGTCAACCTGTCTTCCATAACTGATCCTGTCCAACTTGCCGCCACACAGGTTTGTTTACAAAACGGCAGCAATTCATTGAAATATTGAAGACCCAACTTGCTTCCTTTGGACAAACGCCCTTGCAACTATTAACCGAAGCGCATCCTCCTCGGCACAGCGTCATGACCATGGTACACTTTTTGTTTACAAAACACTACCTTGCATTATCTCCACCACATATTCTTTCCAGTCTCCTCTTATATTCGGACGAACCGAAGAAGAGTTGTGTATGGCAATGAAGTTCGTGTCCAACTCTCCCATCGTGTTCCTCGCTGCGAATACTTTCATGCAGGTATTAAGACGAGTCCAACATTGAAAACTCTAAATATCTCAGCTTCCGCAGCCAACTGTGTTATCTATCACCGGAAATCTTGTCTATGCCCTCAACCGCTGGCACAACAACTTCACAGGTATTAAAAAGAAAAACATTGAATATGAATACAATCTTAACTTTATGACAAGTTAAAATTATCTAGGTAACTCCCGAGGAACCGGAAGCATTGTGCTGAACGAGAAGGAGTCCGATGCAGCATCAACAGTAAGCGTAGAAGTCATGCCGTTTACTCATGGCCTTCCTTCCAGTCGGAGCTTCCGCTAACAGTTGATCCTCTGCTCATTTCTGCATCTCCAACTGTACCTCCACCCAAACGACATCTTGGGGATCCCATGGTTAACACACTCAAGGTTGGCTTACCGTGGAGATATGAAATATATTACGAGCACCTTTAGGTTAACTCGTCCAAGTTTGTGGCAACGAATGACTCGCGGGCAATCCTATCCTGCGCATATCCCGACTATTCCTTCCGAGTGACCGATACCGAGACAGGTATGAACTTAAAAAAGTAATGTAATTAATTTCAACATAGGCACAACCCGGCAAGTGGTGTATGGCCATGCTGATATAGTGACATGCATCGCCCGATCCGAAACCTCATTGTACTCCGATTGCTACATTGCAACCGGAAGTCTCGATTGTACCGTTGCCTTATGGCACTGGAGTGGACAAGTATGTCTAATTCTTCACGATCATTACTTTTGCCATCTTACAGCTGGGAAGAGTGGCGGGAGACACGGAGAGTTCGACGGAAACAGCGACACCACGAGTCATATTGACAGGCCATGAAGCTCCCATCACAGCTCTAGCTGTTTCAGCTGAACATGGACTGGTTGTATCAGGCTGCAAAGGTGACATCAACAGACTATGTCCATTTCACCTACCATCTTATCAAATCACAGATGGAGCTGTTGTCGTGCACACAACAAGTGGAGAACTTCTACGAAGAACTTCACTTAAATCGGCACTCTTTGCCCTTGCCGTATCGAGAGATTGCCTCATTCTTGCACAGGTCTGCTGTTTTGTATATCCGATTTCGCCAACTTTTTCTAAATTCATAAATATAGGAAGGTCCTCGTACACTCGTCATCTTCTCCAATACGCTCAGAATTCTCGACACTCTTAAAGCAGCCTTTAACATAGGTATGACATAAAAAGAGAAAAATAAGGAGTCTCATACACAACATTCCAAGCGTTCTAATAGCGAATAGCGGTTTCTGCGCATAAGATCCGATCCTATAGGCGAACCAGGGAACGAAAAATTATGAATTTAAAAACTTAAGTTCGTCTCTGTGAATTCTAATTCCTCCGAAAATTTGGTGTAGTTCGGTTTAGCCACTCTTGAGAAAATTCAAAAATGGTGGTGAAATCGCTATTAGACACATTCTTTACCGGGCGGAATGCTGTGCATATTTAGAATGCTTATGCGTCACAAGAGACGGAGAGTATATCGTTACTGGAAGTGAAGACGGCCATGTTGCACTGTGGAGATTGTTCCCTCTACAACTGTTATACACATATGCGGTAAGTCTCGATAAAACATGTCCACATTAAAACAAATTTGTCTAGAAAATGGATGCTTCAATTCGATCTGTGGCTGTTTCAACTAACCAACGGTTCATTCTCGCCGGATTGGAATCAGGAGCTATCGTTGTTCTCAATGCTGACTTTGCCCGTTGGCATTCTACAAGCTAATCTCATCATACCATTATCAACGCTCATCTCACTCAAAGATATGCAACTGTAACGAATCAGTCTCAAAGTTTTTCTTACTACTGGTAATAAGAACTATTTTGTAACACTTGTAATAATAATAATAGCTAAATAGAATATTTATCACATCTTACAATCATTCAGAGCTTGTTATTTATTGTTTCTTTTGATGTTAATAACTGCATATTACGAAATTCATATTATATGAATATGATATTTTTCTCATATAGAGAACAATAACTTAAGGTTGTGACGAATACCCTACGTGAACTTCTTCTGTGATTTCACCTTTGAAAAAGGGGGCTTACCTTGTTAATAACCTTTAACTTATACTTATACTTCCATAACCCTTAGATAACATTACTGGCAATATTAGCTTTTTGTGATTGCGGATCCTTAAAATATGTGATATGCGGATAAATAATGCCTCAAAAGGTCTATGATAAAATATTATTCAAGAAGCAACGAGCGGAATACATTATATGTGATGGGCGCTTCTCAAGCAGATGAAGTTAAAGGCGGCACAGCGGAAGAAAGTCCTGTGCCATCGACAAGTGATTGAAGCGCAGAATTAGCCTTAACGCTGATGTCTTGGTATACTTGCCTAATAAAGTAGAACGCTAAAACTTGCTTACATTGGCTCTACACTCGCAGAAGCTTCCAGCAGATAAAGCAACTGTCGTTAAAACTCCACCATCGTTCCTGACGACATCAACGGAATGAGTACCAAGAGAACAAGATGCGTATCCTTAAGTATGTCACACCTTGAAAATGACACTACATCGCAGCATACCCGAGAGACAAGCAGGGTCAGTGTCATCGCAAATAAGTTCGTTCACATATTGCGGGGCATAATTATCCGGCAACTTCCTCCAAACCCAGCACGACGAACAAAGAGATATTTTCCCAGTCGCATCAGTGGAAGAGCCGCGAGGAGAACACGAAATCGTATATCGAGAGCCTGGAAGTAGAAGAATGATATGAAAACGGTTAGGACATTGTCTATTTTTGAAAAAAAGAAACGAAAATAATTTTACCAATTAATGTAGGATCAGTAGCATTCATCGTAGCCTGTCGACGATGTCTTGTTTTCTTATGTTTGTCTGTGTGCTTCTTGTCTTTTTCATCGTCGTCGTCATCTTCTTCAGAGGAAGATGATGAATTGTGTTCAGACTTCTATAAAAACATCATAGCAATGTCATTGCTGCAATGATTATCAGAGGATGGCGAAGTGTGGCCTATAGCCCCTATAGGGCTAGTGGTTGAAGGAGGGTATCCCGCAAAATGGAAAATAATACTTGGAAAGTCTTTTGGAATTCGGGACCCCGCTTTTTTGTTTTTTTCCAGTCTTTTTTGACTGACTCAATTTCCAGTCAAAAATTATTAGTATTAGTATGATTTCGACAAAAATGTATAGCTCAACTAAGTAAAAAATATATAGATAAATAACCTTTCCTGAAGAAGGTTTCGTGAATTTATACTTGGTGCACGTAACATTGACATTGGAGTCGAAAACGGTCGGTATCTGTGATTGAACGAGGCCGACCTAAAAAATTTCGCTATCAATAAGTCTTATTTTAAAAATTCAAAATACAATTGTTTAAAAAAGATGGATACCTCTTTCAATCGTTTCTCTAACTGCTTCCTGCATCCGATACATTCCTCCGTCTCACACGTTTCATCCTCATCAGCGGTCCTTCCATCTCCTTCTTCCAACGAAAGATCGGTAAACGTCCTCATAGCTTCATCTAGTGAATAAGCCTTAACATATGCTTATCTCATCCTTTTTCAATCTATGGTCTAGCTACTCTGTTGATACCTGATATCTCCGGTCAAATCGCTGACACGTGGTTCCCGTTTGAACACAAGGACACTGAATAATAGAGAGAGGAATATATCATTTAGCATGATTATACCATTGGCACTGTTGTCTGAGCAAAGAATGCGTTCGGAAGGAAGAGAAAGAACAACAGCCGGAACAACATCATGAAGAAGGAATGCAGTCGGATTACTGCGAGAGAATAGGGAACGATACCGCATGCGTCTCTCCACCCTCTATTCAAACCATTGTGTACCATCCTTTATATTCAGACCATAATACTAATCTTCACAATACGAGTTAGTTTTCTTCATTATCAATACTATATCTCTCTTCTATTAATAAGCACAAAACTATATTAACATTGTATTTACATAGAGTATTTCTTTTCACGGGCAAGGGTCGTGGAATGAACATTGAAGTTTTAAAGTGATTGTATACATGACAAGCGAGAGAAGGTGGAGCTATGAACAAAACGACTCATCTTCTGAACACATCTAGTGAATACGCAGACTACTATTATCCTGCGCAGAGACTAGTATAAAGGGGAGGGAAAGATACAGGGAGAGAGAGTGAACTATTGAAATGGGGAAGAGGAATGGCCGTAATCGGAATGTTATGGGTGGCTTCACTAAAGTCAGCTATGTTGAATATGAGTTTTCAAACTGCGAATCGTTGTTCCCTTCCATCGGGAAGCATTAGAGTGAGGGCTTTCGAGTTGATCCACACGAGTCTCGGTTTGCTCATCTCAGTTACTCTATCGAGAACAGGAGCTGCTTGTGCCTTGATGCATTTGAGGGAACTCTGTCCCATGCCCTGCAAACCTTCTTTTCATTGATTTATGGATTACCATTATTTGCATAATCTCATTATTCACTGACTAGCATAGCTTCACTTACGAAACCACTTACAATTTAATTGCTAAAGATTAAAGAGGATCGGATATGATCTACCCCTATGCGCATCCTTCTGTGATCCTTTCGACCAGGCTGAAGAGAGAGCAGTGAGAGCATTGAGAGAGCATCCCCTCCCTATCTCCCTCTCCTCGCACAAAACTATCCACCCTCTCTTTCCAATAATCGTCTGGCTCGTCTCTCTCCCACATTCTTTCATGATGTTCATGTGACTCACCAGGAAACTTTGTGTTGTTTGCCATAGATTGATCTTTCCCTCTTCTCCGCCATACGAAGCTAACATCTTTCCATCCTCAGAAAAGGCTAAGGCCGACACGGCACAACCGTGAGCGTGCAATGTCTGTAATGGATATCCTCATACTCCACCCTAATAAGAGTATCATAAACCGTCAGCCTCTAAAAGTAGCTTACTTGAGCCTTGGAAGCCCTGAGATCGTGCACGACGCAGTTTCCATTCTTTCCCCCGAAGGCGATTCTACGAGTACTCGAGCAGTACGCAACCATTGAAAATCTGAATGAAGAATTATGAAACAATTGAAATACAAAGGAGCCACCAACACGAATTACAACACGTGCACGAGAACAAAAAGACGGGAAACAAATGAAAGACCGTGCAACCTCCCCTCAATGGATGAGAACTCGCGATTGGCTCATAAACCACTCCTATCGGAACGTCAAGTTTCTCATATACGAGATAATCGCACGCTACTGCATTTCGACCCTAGCACCATAGCCAATCCATTTCTGTTTCGGAAGACACCGTAAATGGTTACTATATAACAAAAAAACAGACACATATAATAAAATGAATAAATGAATGGTACGGACAGACCAAAAGTTTTTTTCTCGGCTTTTTTTCCTATTTCCAAAACGTCATCAACAATATAATCAGTAAGAATATGCTGAATATGCTCTCATTTGGTCTATTTCTATGTACCATTCGTTTTGGGTGAGTGCTCTTCTCGAGTGTGCGAACCGAGCAAGATAATCAAAGGAGGGAACTAACTTGGTAATGGGAGGGAAGATGTCAGTGAGCGATCGATGTTTGAGAAGGGAAGCATCCAAGCAATGAACGAGGAGATCCCCCACGGGGAGCATCATATCCACTACATCTGCGTAGTTCGTACACGACAATTCATCGACGAGGCGAAGAACCTAAACACAATTTCATACATTTACACCATAGGTGCAACTCTTAGGGCGACTTTCGAGGAAACAAAAAGAAAAAAATCTCTTACAAGGATTTTCATCTGATCTCGCAGAAATGGATTCAAAAAAGATGTATAATGTTAGGGAATTTCGTGATTTGATGGTAGCACTTTCATAATGATAGGAGGGTGAAAGCATGCGAAGAGATGAGGTACCTCATATCGTGACTTGAGAAGTGGACTCTGCACTGTGTGCTGTATCGTCTGATGTTGTGCGGCAGAATTGTATCGGGCTACCTGAACCAAGCACAACTCACAGTCACTCATCGTCGATTACGTGTTTGCTCTCGTCTACCCTCACGGTCTACCATCTCTCATGATACTCAGTCTGACGAACCTCCATGGAAAGAGCCGCAAGAAGAGCGGGAGCGCGTGCTTTCGCTATGAGAGACAGGGCATGGCGGGCTGTTCGTTGGGCGTCTGCTGTGGGGGAAAGACGGAGGGATGACGAGCTGAGAGGGGGACATTGAGGGGTACGGTAATGGTAAAGGAATACGAGCTGACAGACGACGAAGCTACGTTAACGATGCTATGGATACACCTAATACAGTTCAAACGTCTAACCCTGTAGACGGCGACTGCGATGCCAAGGACAACAATCCCAGAATGACCTTGGAGATCTCGAGATGCGGTTCCCATTGGGGGAATCCACGACCCAGAAGATCGATGGCAGCACGTCTGAAGATATGGAGAAATGAGAGATATGAGGAGGGGTGGGGGGAGTACCTGAGGGGAGAATGAGAAGGGAGGAGGGGAGAGGAAGGACAAATGAGGAGATCGAGTAGGCACAAGGCTGTCACTCGGGTCAGATCCGCCCTGAAATCGTCGTCTACTCTTTACACTTTTGAAACTACACTGCACGCAACCAACACCATTGCTTATCCATCTCAATTTCTCTTCATGGATCATACCCCACTCTGCCATTCCCTACATTAGTCCATAAGTCGCCCCCTCATCACCTCCCCCTCCCCCCCCCCTTAACTCACTTAAACAGTTCATCTCCAAACTCTCCTCCCACAACAGCCAACAAGACAACAGCGGTCGCCTGATTCCTTCTCACTTCCCTCACTCCGCATTCTTCTCCATCTTCCTTCTCGGGAATGCGAGGAGGGGGAAGGGAAGGCATGTCACCCTGTAATACACTCATTCTAATAGCACCTATGATTTACTGATTGAGTGGATTCAAGTGAATGATCATTAGAAAGTAGTAAAAGGAACTAGACGAACCTTCTTATTCCTGGGTGGAATGGGAGGGGCGGCAATGATGGAATTGGCTGCATTGGAGGGAGAAGTAGTGGTGGGACGGGGACCGAAAATGGAGATGGATCCATCCAGGAGGGGAGGGAGGAAGGGGGCCCACGACTGAAGAGGGTTACTGTAGGGAGGAGGGTGACTATAGAGGGGAGGCACACATAGGGCAGGGGGACATATGTGTACGTTAGGATCACCAACTATTCGCGATCGGTAGAGTAGATACTTTCCTACGAGACTTACCGATAGTATAATGCATTAAAATGGCTGACGAATACCTCAATGAGTCTCCTCCGTCCGGTACTCTCAATCCTCGACAACTCCCTCACTAGAAGAGCCTGAGCTGCCTGTCGTATCTCGAAGCACGAGTCTTGCCATCTCAACCCAGTCCTTTCCCTTCTATACCCCCCCCCTTTCCCCCTCTTAAACCCCTTCCCCACCTCCTCGCAAGTAGTTCCAGTCGGGGTGCTGCATAGCCGGCTCCCTTCTGTTTAAGGGCATTAGGGAGGAGAACGAGATGGAAGGCGATGGCTACACTCCAACCTCAATGGGAAAAGATAACATCCCAGAATAAGAAACGACAAGACATATCTCCCGGTTTAAACGAGGAATCTGAATGAACATACTGCATTGACTCTTCTTGTCCGTGTCTTCCTTCTCTTTCTCTTTCTTCACTATTGAAGCTGTCGTTCGCTTCGTTCGATTCCACGAGAGACTAGAAAGAAAGAATAGAGAAGGGGACGAAGAGGGACGAGTACCCCTTGAGAGCCATCAGACTGTTGAGAAGGGAAATGATCGCGAGGAGATGGACTGTTGTTAAGGACGAAGCATACTGCCATCTAGATGGGGGATGAAGGTGAGAGAAGGGGTGGTGATGTGGGTGGAGAAGGGGGAAGGGAAGTACCACAAGACATACCGAGTATTCACACACCACGAACTTGGATTGACGGATTCAGGAGAAGGCATGAATATACAGAGTTGACCTGAAGAGTGGTATAAGGAAGTAGAAGGGGAAGCATTGCTAACCGAGTCGAGAGATATTGGCAAATGTGGGGATATTGGTCATGTGTTGTAGAAGAAGCTTCTTAGAACATACTCTAAAAGGGGAGGAAATGGAAACAATTAGACCGGAATAGTCACCTGTCAAGATCATCATCTAGATTCCAAGCATGCAATAGGGAGAGAACGATTCGTGCGATATCGTGTAGAAGAGTTGACTCGAATTGCATACTCAGTCGAGAGGAAAGTGCTTAAAGACAATGGGTATGTATGAATCTACTCAACCACAGTGTCCTCTACTCTCTCACAATACCGTACCACTCGCTCCCGATTCGTCAGTGCTCAGCCGAATGTCCCTATTACCAATGGATATATCGTCTATCTGTTCCTCAGCCGTATCCAACTGCAATTCCTCCATCTCCCACCCATTCCTTCTTCACAATCCAACCACATTCAATGCAGCAATAAGGGCGGCGATATCCAACAGAACAACGTGAGCTCCCGTTGACCCGAAGAGAGGGTAAACGGAGAGGGGTGAGGGGAGGGTGGATACGGTAGATTGAACACTCTCAGTGGCATCTCCCTCCTTCCCTCCTCCCATCTTCTTCATCTGCAATAACCCCTTCCCATTCCATTCCTCTCTATTCCCTCACCACATCCAACTGTCCATGTCTCAATGCCCTCACTAACTGAATAGCCGAAGTTGCTCCCGATTGATCTGTT
Source organism: Micoletzkya japonica (assembly GCA_900490955.1). NCBI lineage: Eukaryota > Metazoa > Nematoda > Chromadorea > Rhabditida > Diplogasteridae > Micoletzkya > Micoletzkya japonica. The sequence continues at coordinate 449,912 of LS819354.1, forward strand.
ACTTCCTTCGCACCGACCGCCTACAACCATTCCTCGTCAGAAATCATATAACTTCCTTTTATGATACTGGTAATGATGAATTGATGAAGAGGATAAGGACAACTATGAGAATGAGCAATGTTTGCCTCGTCGACAGCAGTCATCATGTCTTCTGCAGTCATCCCGCTTGCAATTCGATCAATTGATCCTAAAAATCCATAATCACCGCTAATTGTAATGCGATTCAAAATGAGATAAAGCAAGAAGCATCTTTAACCGGTTTCCAATTGCCACACGTAGACATCCCCATCCTTCAGCTTTACCAGAATATAGTCGTCCAAAGTTCTGAAATTATCTTATCTGGCATTTTCAAAAATAAATTCTGAAATGCGATAGAGAAGAGGAATCGAAAGCAGCAACATGTTAGTCACAATCAGAGCAAAATCTCGGTTCGTAAAACAAACTCCCTTACACAGTAAACTTGTGGTAGCATCCTCAATAGTATACGGTAATACTTAAGCTTTGCATAATAACGATAATTATTATTGCAGCAGAGAGAATAATCAGATACCTGAACCGAATGCTGACTACGGGAGAGGGATGTCGAGTAGCGAGAAGGAGACATTTGAAGTCACGGACATTGAGAAGAGCCACGGACGCGTCCTCCCCCACTGCCACCACACACTTGACCACTGACTTCTGAAGAGAGACGTATGGGGGGAGGGGGGAGGAGTGATGGGAGATAGAGGAGAGACGAGAGACTGACACTCGCGTTCTCGGGGGGAACGAGAAATCGAGTGACCGGACCCCCGTTGACACAGAAACGATGAAGACGCGTAGCTGTTCCCACGTGCCAGAGACACACCTGAGAGAAGAGAGTAAGGGATCGGGGGGGGGGGGATTAGACGGGGATATAGATGGGAGAGGGACTCACTGCGAAGTCATCCCCTCCCGATAGGACGAGATTGGAGTCGAATCGAGGATGGACTGAAGCAGGGTGGATGAGGGAACGGACGGCCGATCTGCAGAGGAGAAGGCTTTGGTAGAAGGGGTGGGAGATGGCTACAGTATCCTTCTTGGAGGATTAGCGAAGCAAACCAGTATTTAGCTATACCAAATATGCACCATTAATCATACTAACAATAAGCCATCATAACCAACCGATGTGCTCTCATCGCTCTCGTCGAATTTCTCCATTGTGAATTGCTCTCAGCCAGAAATCGTGACGATATCAACTCACAAATGTATCGAGTTACCTGAGTAGGGAACAGTATGAAGGGAGAGAAGGGACTACAACTTACAATGTATCCATCCCTCATTCCCATGAGCATTCGTCCCTGAGAGGGGAGATACAATGAAACAGTGACGTGTTCATCCCCCAGATTGGGGAAGTTGTCTTCGTCTGTGTACTCGAGATTCTTCCACAATTCATCGAGAGACGAGCAGTGAGTCCCTTTGTATCCTGCAATTACTCATATTTGTTCTCTTTTCTTTGTTTTCTCTCAATGACAAAACGATTGTATCCATTTCACTTCCAATTCCGTCCACTCACTCATAGGCAACTGTTGTGGCATATTCGTTAGTTTCTTCATGAGATCCTCCTCGTATTTTGGTAGTCTCCATATAAGAAGCGATCCCTCACAGTCCATTCGCGCGCTTATCCATTGGGATGAGGAATGGTACAGGAACGACCATTCACATGCACCAAGCCATTCCTGCAATCGTTACTGTGACACTATCAACACCTTGGAGAGACTGGACGGGTTACTGCAGTCTACCTGATAACATGGCTTCACTGGCGCATCTAATCGAGCGAATTCCACTGGTTTCGATGAATCGAGGAAATTGCGACGAGAAGAGATCGGACCAAAACGAGCTTCTGCTGAGGAACCACGTAGAAGTCTGTAAGGGAAGGTAAGGTAAGGGAAGGGGGTGAGGTTACTGTAGTCTCATGAGAGGCTTCTCTGGAATGAAGAGATAAGAAACGAACGTGATTGGTAGTTGGAAGACTCGCAGGGTGGAGTCATTGCAGGCGATGCACACTTTGTCCACATCGATTACCCTTGCACTGCACACATTCACTTCCATTGGAACCGAGAGGACAACGGACAAGTCATCCAGATCCACTAACTGAACGACCCATGGATTGCATATACCAAAAGAAAATATGGGAATAGATAAATTATTCCGGTTATTGAGGACTTACATGGAAAGCGTTCTGTGAGACGAGAAGAAGAAGGGACTGATTGGAGCAATCGTAGACGACGTCTTTGACTTGAGACACTACGAGTCTCTTCGATTCATCTTCGTATACCGGGTTGTTCATGTCCTGATTACATCAATATTCATGCACGCTAAGCATGCGGTATTTTTACGGTTTAGCTTTATTCCCATTTATTTCATTACAAAAATGGTTAAACTTAGAGGAACAGGGAAACGAAAGAAAAATTCGAGCATCGAGGGAAAAAAAACAGTGTTACCTTCTTATCCAAATCGGCGAGTCTCCACAATTTGACCATTCCTGACATGGTCAATCCAATGCACATATCCGGTTTGTCCGATCGAAAGATAAACGTGAAGGCAGAACACCAATCTGGTTCGACTCTTAAACACATTTATTATTGGAGAGTACTTTCCCACGAATATCAATATTTAAGAGAGAGCACCGACCAGACTATAACTACAGTACCCACCTAGAATAGAAGCAGAAGAGGGTAGTCAAATCGTTCGCATCCATCACAAAGAGATCGTTGTACTCTCCACTGCATACGATTATCGAGCATTTCAGGTGACCAGATCGCTTCCACTGCAACCAACGTATCATGACAATGAAATTGTGATCAGTTTCTAATCAACATGCGTCAATTACCATATATGAATCAACGCATCTTAGAATTCGGCATAATCACAAAACATAGATAAATGGACTGACAAACGGCAGCATCCTTGTGTGTACAAGTGTTCCAGGGGCAGAGTCAATACAGCGACCATCCATCCAATCCCATACACACATATCTCCATCCATACAGGCTGACACGAATCGACTGAAATAGTTATCATAATCTGCTGTATCTATTAAATTATAGATTAGTTTATCAAGTGCCTCCGTGAGTAAGATATCATCTTTTTGTCAATCTACAACTCAAACACGCAGAATGCTTCAATAAATCTATCAGGTTAATTTTACATTATCTCCTGTGCATGGTTTTCTCTGCCACCCTGCTTATGCATGATCTAGTAGACTAAAGCATTAACTCACGTTGATTTAGGAGACAAGCTCGCGGAGCACAGAGCAGTGACAGCCGAGGCATGACCAGTCATCAGAAGGGAAGGGTACACTCCATCGTCAGCACATCTAAATAACGACCGATTCTCACAGGAGGACCGCAATTAAACAGCTACATTGGAAGCTTTCTTACCTCCATAGGAGAATGCTTCCATTCTCCGAACCAGCGACAATATGTTCACCTTGTCTGAGAAACTGAAAAGAGCAGTAGAATGTGCTGAAAGTGAAAAGTACCTGCAGACAAGTGATCTTGAGCTTTGGAGGCTTCGAAGACCACATAATAAGAGGTAGAACAAGGGAGGATGGAGGAGTTGCCGAAGGCTCTCCAGACGTTGAACCTCCACTCATCTTCGACACCTCAAGTTGTAGCTACTCGCTTTGAACTAGTCAAAGCATACTCGGGTGCAACCAAAGACAAGAGCAATTAGAGCAACAAAAAAAAACAGAGATAGCGTTGAATTGATTACCGATACATACGAAAACAACAAAACTACCGCTCGACAGGTTGAAAACTTGAAGAATAGTTACTGCATTGGACTCTGTACAGTCGATAGTATTCGTAAGCTAGCCAAAACAATGTAAAAACAATGTAAAGGACACAAAATGGAAGACTAATCGGAGACTGTTTAGAACGTAGTGTGGTTGATTACTGTAGGATTAAAGGAAAATATTGTCTGAAAACCGGTAATGGATTAGGAAAAAGCAGTATTGCCGAGGGTACTGTAGCTACACAATTTCTTGCAATCGTTCGCTGACCGATACATTCGTGCCCAAAGCAGCAAGCTAAGGCTATCGAATTTCTTTTGCCTCAACTATATTTTTCGTATTTTTCGTTACGTAATCGTTATGTTTCAGTTCACCGCACAATCACGCAGCTTTCTTACTCAACTTCGATACAGGTTTGAAGATTTCCTTTTTAAACACATGAATGATTTTGTGTAAATTGTTATGCATATTATGTCATATCTCGCTGAATTGACGCTGGCTAATATGCAGAGCAGATACATCAGGTTAAAAATACACCTGGAATGTATAGTGCCGCGCTTCCATAGTTTCATTTTACACGGATAAGGAGTATAACAGTAACTTTATCAAAACCAAAAGTATAACAAATAACTAGGCTGTTGATCATAGTTTGCTTCGCGGAATGTCGATAAGGTTTCCATTCGCAAATATGTTCTTCGGATCCAGCTCATTCTGAAAAAAGGCTGTAGGTGAACATCGGTACTTACAAACCTTGATTGCTGATAAGAGTGATAAGGATACGGTTCCCACGGTTGATGGCACCCATGCCTTCCTCAGCTTTCCTATTCCATGATGATGAGATATGCTTCCCCCGCATGCTATTATCTCATTACGAGCTGCGGTCTTAAAGATTCCGCTGTTGGACGGACAAATAGTAGTCCCAACAGGTCCTTTGACACGGGTATACTCACTTCGATAGCGTCATAGACCTTAAGAGGTTCGACAAGTCCTCGAGAGTTGAATCCGAAGTAGAAGTAGACACATGCACCCGTGTCATACACTTGGGTCACTCTGAGATGTCTCTGCCTTCCCCACTCATCTCGTCGTTTCAATACCGACAACTCGCAATAACGGGATATTTGACTCCTAGTCGTTCCGATTCCTTCTTGATCAATGTCTTCACATTGCGGCAAACGTTTTTCACCTAATACAATTGTATAGCTGAATGGCTTCTCGTCTTACCTTGTCCCATGGAACAGAAGTCTCGAATGATTCTGCGAGTACACCGTAATCCATGCTGATATCCTAAAGGAAGAGTTCGCTGGTAGAGTATTCTGGACTAACTCTGAGATAAGCAATGGCGAAAGTGAGTCTGTAGCCGGCCCTTCCATTCTCTTCTCCCCCGACGATTCCCTTGTACTTGGCAGCAATCTCGTACAGTCGTGACTCCTGTCCCCAGTTCTCTTCTCATCTCTTCCCTTCCCTCACCTCATGTTCCACTTGTTGTGCAGTTCCCTCGAACACACACGTCGCAGCCACCAATTCATTCACCTCAACCCTTCTTTGTATTCATCTCAATCTCTTCCTCTACCTTGAATCCCTTCCACCACGTCAGATATGACTTGGCAACGGAACTCTTGATGTTATTCCAGAAGGAGGGTTCATCAGTCTTGAGCGCGTGTCCCATTTGGAACTGATCATTATCCATAAGACGCAGGGATGCCGGTTGTATCCTCTAAATTCATTTCCTTATTTTACTACACTCTTCCCACCTGTCTTGCGACTTCTCGGAAGAACTGAACTCCGTGTTCGAAATCGGGAAAGACAAGCGAACCGTACTTTTTGACTTCCGGTAGAGGGAAGATCTTGACGGTCGCCTGTATATTACGGTTAGAGTCATATTACGTGCTTGCCACCTCTGTGATAATTCCGATAGTTCCCTCCGAGCCGAGAACTACTTGATGCATATCGGGACCACTTGATATGCGGGGAACCTAACATTCTTTTATATTCGAAATGAATAGGGGGCTGACTTGGCACTGCTTCTGAATGACTCCTTTGGCCGTAACAACATTGACGTGAATAAGAAGGTCCTCGATATTGCCATATCTGAATTGATTAATGGAAGGGTCTTCCCCCGTGTCCCTACTTGTTCTTCTTCATTCCACTCGCTCTCGTAGACACCCATCCTCCGAGAGTCGAGAATTCGATGGAATCGGGTTCATGTCCACACGTGTATCCTCTTCTGTTCAGTTCCTTCTCGAATACTGCTCCCACTATTCCAGCCTGCACAGTCCATGTCCTTCTTTCCCTGCCTTCCAGGGTGACTGTATCACTCACCTCAACTCTGCACATGAGATTCTCCTTATCCAACCATTTGATGTGGTCCATCAAAGCCATATCGACAGAGCATATGACTCGTTCCTCATCAGGCGGACATTCGAGTGCATTCGATACAGAAGTTCCTCCTCCGATCGGAATGAGAACAACGTTGTGTTCATTAGCTGCTTGGACTATCTAAACACTCTATTCAAGGCAGTTCAAGGGAATTGTGTACGCTTATGTACCTCAATGCAGTCTTTTTCACTTCTCGGCCAAGCTACGAGATCGGGAACTCGTTCAAATTGTCCGTATCGAAGGAGCATCATATCGTGTACCTTACATGGTCCAGTCCACACCGTAAGAGCAGTCTAATTGCCCTACCGTATGCCCGTGGCATCGGACAATTCGATGTTGAGGAGCATTTGAGTATGAGATTTCAACTTTATGAAGGGCATCAATGAAGTATTGAGAGACTCGTGCTTCGGGAATCTTGAATGAACGGTCTGTTAAAAGGGCTAGAAACTACAGATCACTCTTATCATGTACATAGTTTCATCCTTCAATCAGTTCCTTGATCAACATACCATTTGCAGTCTGGCACTCAGATGAAGTTTATAAGTGTAACAATGGATTACCGTCTCACCTCATAATGCACTTTATCTTGACTAGGAGTACGGTATTCTGTGTCGATTCCGAGCAAATTTTGCATGAAAGGAAGCAGATGGCGCATAGGTTTCCCGGAGATTTCGTATCTATCGGGAGAGATATGGGGAGGACATAAGGGATACTCACTTGTCTCCATTCATCACTACACTGTTGTCGGGCGTTACCTCGAAGTAAGAGTCCGCATATCCCCATCCATTCCATTTCAATTTCTCATCCCTGTAATCGTCCTAGTAGCGAAGTTATATTATTCAAAAATTTACCTATAGGAACGGGGAACATTGTACTGAAGTATAGGAGAAGACATGGAAACCCTGAAGAGGGGAGTGAATAGTGAGAGAAAAGGGAAGGGGAATGAGTGAAAGATGGCAGGAAAGAGAAGAGTGGCGTGTTGTTCATCCCTCGATAAGGCCGATAACACTGTCTCGCCCTTTACTACTAATCTTACGCGCATTTCTCTTCCAGGTTTACGCCGAGAAATACAGTCTTAGATTGAAACTTGAAGATAATATCTCAAAAAGTATTCACCAATATTATGATCCCATAGCTCATGATATCCCTATGCTTGCGGAAATATTGCTATGCGTATACCGATAGTTTATATTGAGGGTCAGAAGAGGAGAAGAGGAGTGAAGATCGACGAAAGTGCGTGAGGGGTGCTGTTATGCGTTTCGAGGATATACTCACTCCGAGGGTATGCTATTACTCCTTTCCGTTCTTCACTAGGGGGGATATGCACAACCAACCATATCATGGGCCCGTCACAGGGTATACTCGATAACTTTATCTATCTAGTTAGGAAGGCAGCAGCCTTACAATTTAATTGGTCCTCTCATCTGCAGTGTACAGTTAGCATCTGATTATGATTGTCAATATGCAACGTAATTTCCGAGTATTCATTGTACGGGAAGAAATAAGAATGGTGTAATAGGCTATTAGCGGGGGGGGGGGTCCGTTTCGTTCGTTTTCTCATTTCTCTCGTTGCCATAAGGTCTGCCTGCATTGGATATTTGTCCTCCTTCGCGTCCCGTCTGCATATCATTAACTCTCTCCACTATTCTCTCCTCCTTCCTATTCCCGATAGTGTCTCCTGATTGTCATGTATTGTGTTTCTCTCTCCAAGTAGCTTCTCCTTCTCGTTCACTCCTCAGTTCCCTTCCATCCTTCAGTCCCCCCCCCTTCCCTCCCCTCCCTCCCCCTTCTTTCTCTCCATTCCCTCTTCGCCCTTTGCGTAGTCTTACGTAGACTAGGGCACTCAATTTGTCAGTAGACCAACTCCTTTCTTTTTCCTTTTCTTTTTCATTGTTTTTTTCCACTAGCCTTAGCTTCAAGCGCTTATTGGCCACGGAAGGGCTAAAGTTAAGGGAAATGGGAGGAACGAGTAAAAAGGAAGAGATACTGATAGTTGGTTGTGTATTAGCCCAAGAAGTTTCTCGGATATTCGACTTCATCAATAGATATAATTCTCTCGAACATGATGAAGACCAGGTCCTGTTGTTCTTCATTAGCTCATTAAATAATTTTTTTAAATATTAAAAGTGTGTAAGGTTAACCATGTTTTGTTCTCCACAGTTGTAGACTAAAGCAATAGTCCATATTCTCTCAGCATTATTCGTTCTCTAACTTAGTTACACACCAAATTTACTTTAGTATAGTGGACGAGACATTGTTGAAAAGAATTAGAGGGCTGAGAAAGAAGAAGGGAAGAAACAGCGGAAGAGAGAAGAGAGGCTTGGTTTAGGTGGAGAAGGTTCAATTGGTGGATGGAAGAGGAGCTGAGAGTAATGTTATGGGAACACTCCATCTCACTACGACACATCTCATATTCAAAGGAGATGAAGACAACAAACAAATATGGGTATGGTAGATAATTGATAGTGATAGTGGATGTATTTTGAGCAAGATGTTGGCATTGTTTATACGGGCAATTAGACAAATTAGCCTTAAGGTACCCAACAACTTGATATGTTCGATAGAACGAGGTCCGCTCTCTGTCGCTGGATCTCCACTTGCAATACGGTGCAAACACTTTCTGGTGAGACTTTCTCTCTGAATATGCGGCTAAGGGTTACTGTGGTAAGGGAAGGTGTAGGATGTATTCCTTGCAGGTCATTCACCTTCTCCTCCGAAGGGACAAAGAATGCAGTGACCTCGTGGACAGTCTTAGACGCTGTTCCATGCCGAGTGAGTAGTCACTTATCCATTATGTCCTCTTGTTCTTCTTCCTCTTCTTCCCCTTCTACTCTTATCTCTCTTCTCTCATCTTGTCCTTGCAGTCAATATGGAAGAGCTGATGGCGTTTGATAATCGAGATGGGGTTGAAGATGCTAAGGTTAGTTTGCAAATATTGTCGTATTTTCGATCCTCGCTTTCAAATTTGCGTTCCAACGGTAATGATTCCGTCTTCCGTTGGTTATTTGCACTTTCGGCTATGCACTTATGCTAAATAACACAAGTCCAATCAAGAATGCGTGGAAAGAAAATTTGAATACGAGGACCGACAATACAGGATAACACATTTACTTATTAGAAAGGTTCCATATATGGTTATTATTCAGAATGCATATTTCTCCCGATTTCCATATAAAGCAGGTTAAGGGTTGGTCCCGGTTGGATTGGACTATAGAATGGACTCGACAGGGCCTTGATTCTGCTTGGAAAGAGACTGATTTGAATGCTAACTACGAAGTAAGTGCATTGGTTATCTTCTTTCTCCTTGATTCCCCTCATTCGCATACCCCAATCTACTCTCAGATCTGTGATACCTACCCCTCCCGTCTCTGGATTCCGTCTAATGCATCTCGTCCGATTCTCCTAGGTTCAGCCAATTTTCGATCCAAAGGCCGACTGCCTGTCCTTACTTACTTCAACAAAGCATCTGGAGCTTCCTTGTGCAGGTACATACCTTGAATTTTAGGCCAAGTAATCATGGACTAGCTTTAAAGGTTATGACTCCTGAGGATACTGTAATTTAGGTGTTCCCAACCTCTCACAGGATTCAGTGCGAGATGTGTTGAGGATGAGAGGTTAATGGAATTGATTGGGAAGACGAATCAAGGAGGAGGGGATGTGCTGCTAGTCGATACACGGCCAATGGTTTGTGGGTTGAGCAGATTGGGAGGGGACTGGGGTTGAAGGAGTACTGTAGTATTTGGGGAGAGGTTGAGGGACTACGGTAGTATTTGCAGGTGAATGCGATGGTGAACAAAGTGCAGGGAAAGGGATACGAAGACGAGAAGAACTACGAGGGATTGCGGTTTCAAGTAAGACAGATGGAGTTGGAACTGTGTGATAATCTCTTGCAGTTCTTTGATATTGAGAATATTCACGTTATGCGAACCAGCCAGCTGAAGCTTGTTGAAGGTTAGCATAACTTCATTACTTCTCTATTCTATTCCCTGCCGTAATCTAACTATTTCAGCTCAAAGTAGATCTCGCTCAGTAACCGAGTATCTAAAAGGAGTGGAGTCATCTGGATGGTTGAAGCACACAAGAGCAATCCTCGAATGTTCACTCTTCATAGCCAATGCTCTTGCCAAAGGTTTGCTTTCTTCAATTTTCTTGCCATCTCCTTCTCCTAGGTACTTCTTGTGTTGTTCATTGTTCCGATGGATGGGATCGCACATCTCAAACAGTGTCCCTTTCTCAATTACTCATCGATCCGTTTTATAGGACAATTCACGGATTCGAAGTGAGTTTTTTAATGTGGTAAAGATGTGGCCAGTATGTGATTGTAGGTGTTAATCGAGAAGGATTGGTTGGGATTCGGGCACAAATTCGATGATCGATGTGGACATGTTACTCCTCAAAATGAAGAGGCTGCCAAGGAGGTGAACAGTACATTTTACAAATAGCTAATCATTTTCTAGATATCTCCTGTATTCTCTCAATGGCTCGATGCCGTATGGCAAGTGCTGCGACAGTACCCTCGAGCCTTCCAGGTATTTTTAAATATTTTCACTTTAATCAGAATAGTATTACTGATTCATCCATTTTTATAGTTCAATGCTCGATTTCTCGTGCATCTACATGAACAAGTGTACTCATGTCAATTCGGCACTTTTCTCGGAAACTGCGAGAAGGACAGAATGGTTCGTACGTCTATGACAAACGCTCGGAATAGAAGTCTCCCTTAGGATTTGGCATTGAGTCGACGAACGAAGTCTCTATGGACATACATCGATTCCCGTATGGAGGACTACATCAATCCCTACTTCGAGGTACGCCCCTTTCATGCTTAGATATCCCTATCTAACCCTTGAACTTGATCCATTATCCTTTTCCTTGCACAGGCTACTTTGTTCACCGATCTCCTGGGAGTCTCCACTCGTCCCTCTTCGATTCTCGTCTTCTCTTCTCTTTATTCCCGATGGGAAGATGGTCTTCTCCCTCGTGAATCAGTCGAAGATGGACTATCTGTCAGCATCGAACACATCTCGGTACTCGAGAGTACTGTAGCCGCCCTTGAAGCGAGAGTGGCTGAGCTGAAGGAGATTGTGAGTAGGCTTGAAACTCGCTGTTTATACTCAGTTGCTTGCAGACGGGTCGAGCCAAATCTGCAGCCTCTGATAATTCAACGGGAGTTGTCAGACAAGAGACACAAGAGAGTGGAGTATTCGATACGAGTCTCACTAGTTCGGTTAGACCACTCCCTTGTCCATTCCATCCCTCATTATTCTTCCAGGAAGACTCATCGGGTTTGTCTGTTCGATGGCAATCTCTACGAGATGTCACCTCGTGTTCCATTCCCTCATGTACTGTCGACTTCGGGACTCGGGGCGAGAAACGGTTGCACTGTTTCAAGTGTGGGAAGGTGAGTGGAGAGAAGAGGGGAAGATTGAAGATTGCGTTGAGGTTTGTTGCCGTCGTTGTATGAGATGGGACAGCGGACGGGAACGTGTGTGCAGAGCGTGCGGGGACTGCTCTCCCTAACGCTCACTTTCATTCCTTACTTTCGTTCATTCACTTCCTTTCTATGATCACCCCTTACACCGTCCCTTACTCATTTCAGTGTATGTATAGATTGTTTAGTTTTTCTCTCATTTCATATTGCCTTCTTGCATTGCGGGTTAGGTTAACCAATGCTTAATAACTTATTACTTCTGTCTGTTGTCACATGCAAACCATTTGTATTTTAACTTTTTGCTCTGTTACATAGTGTATAGGCATAGAGAATAAAGAGAAATTTTGGACATACAATGTTATAATAAATGTTGTTCTCCTCTTTGCATTACATGGAATCGTTCAACTTATCGATTGATCAATATCAGTTGCACATGATAACTCGTCTACTCTTACTCGCTGCTGTTGTATCGAGCATCAAAAATTTTCGATACGATTGCCCCAATCCATTCGGAACGGGAACTGTAACTCAATCAGAAGGTTCGCATTTCTTTTTTCGTTTCTTGCCCTTTTCATAATTGCCCTTTGGGAATATGAACGTGAAATCTGTACATCACAGATATAAATTATAATGTTACTTCAGCATGTGATCGTCCACTGGGATGCACTGAATGTCAGACCTCAGATTTCTGCAGAAAAATGAGTGGACCTGACCAGATGTGTTCGGTCAATGGGTGTTGCGTGGAAGACCCCCAAAAGGGCTTAAGCAATTGCACGGTAGGTGAAGAAAGATACAGATCATATGTGTGTTGTAGCTATAAGAGGTTGATCCGAGTTTTTATACTAGTAATTTTACAGTTTAGTCGCTTTATCGAGGACAACAAGCGTGGGGCGGGTCTTATTGTTTCACGGGTCCTGTAGCACCAACTTCCGAACTAGTAGTAATGAACTAAAAACCTCTACGCAACTAAACTGCTGAATCTGATATATGCGTTTTTTTGCTTTTGCTTTTCCATCAAGATCCCCCTATGCTGCATCTCTCTGTACTCCACTTGTGCTTATGTGATAGGACCTAGTGAACCTTGACCTTGATCATGAATACGAATGAATTAAGCGGGAATGTCACTCACATGCTCACTGCGTGCACGATGACAAGGATTCTGAATGTTTTGAAGGCTGTTGTAAGAAGAAGAAGAACGCTCCTAAATGGAACGGAGCCATGGGTAAGTTTACCTTTTATCACTCTCTAATCAACTCATCAGGATCATCGACATAAGCGATCTCAATCTTAAAAAAATAAATTTCCATTATCTTTTTGATTCCTATTATTTTTAATTTGACCTCCTCACAAGGGAATGGTCACAACGTCGAGTTAGACCCAGAGGTGCCACTCGGTAGGGTGATAGTCCTGACCACCGTATTCGCGAAACTGCATTAAGAATTTGCTACATGACATATAGACCAAAGATCAGATCCGTCTTCTGTTACACTAATGCTTGATATTCGTCTCACTGCTCGCTCTTCACGGAGCAGTTATGGAGCAGAACAAAGCCTCTCGCTTCGTCTACTGGTTTTTCAGGGTTCTAAGGCAATTCGTAATAAAAGAGGCAAGGCGAGATACTTCGCCAATCGCTATAACTGCCCAAAGGAGAGGAAAAAGAGATGTTAATATCAAACACTAGTGTAACAGAAAACGGCTCTGATCTTTGGTCTACATGTCATATCGCAAATTCTGAATGCAGTTTCGCGATTAGAGTGGTCTGGCCAATCACCCTGCCAAATGGCATCTCTGGGTCTAACCCGAAGTTGTGACCATTCCCTTGTCCGATCAATAAATATGTACCAACAATGTTTGTCTTCACAATTTGTAAGAAGTGAATAGATTACTATCTCATATATCTGAGTCAGTACGTACGTTAGAAACGTATTTCTTTAACATGTCTTCACTATCTTTCACTGTCTTATTTGACTCAATAATTCCAAACATATTATCTACAGCTTAGGATAGCATATTTAGGAAAATTAGAAAATGATATGTTGGCCTCAAAAGCTTAGGAATGCAAGGAACCTACGTGGGAGATAGGTGATGGTTCATTTGCGAACCGGACGCTTGCGAACCAAGAATGAAGAATGGGACGTTTGCGAACCATCCATTTGCGAACGGGACGGATGCGAACCAGACTCTAGCGAACCATATTTTCCCTCTCTCTCATTCATTCTTTTGGTTCGCAAACGGAGGTTCGCAAGTGAACCATAACCGGGAGATATATGTAAGAGCGTCGCAATGAGTTTGTGATAGATTGACGATGCGTCATCTTTCATCCGCCAAACACAGCTCAGAAAGTCGTATAAGCACACTGGCTCGGGTTGTATCGTAAGTGCTGTTGATTCATTGTCATAAACCGAGAAAAGGAAATTGGGCTACAGAGAGTGATGTCCACTCAGAGAAATTAATATTAATGGAATGAAGAATGTGATGCGCTCATCGTAAAGCTGTTTCGTCGATTCTGTTAGACAGATGAAGGGGGACAGGTTCAAGGATATGTCAATTATAATTTGTTTTATGATTGGCGGTATATTACTCTGACATGCCAGCTATGATGTATGACAAGCACTATAGTTGTGTTTGCAGATGCTAACATTGTGAACTTAAGGCTAGACTGCGCTGGAATAACAGCTATATCTGATACCTTAGTTGACAACTCATATAGAAACTGTTGTTAAAGAGACGACCAAGACATTTCATACAAGCGAAGATGTCTCAGTTACTCTAAACAGGATCAATAGTGCAGTGTAAGCGCTTCAGCGCGATACAACGCACACTGAGAAGAGTGAGGGGGTAATAAGAAAGAAAGAAGTCGCGCAATTGACTCATCATCATGTCAATGATTACACGAGACACTCACTCCATTCCCGTCTTTCCCTTCCATCGATCAGCGTACCTCTTGTCCTTCTCTCATTCCTTCGTCCATGCATAGAATACTCTTCTTCTCCGTCCTCGTCTCCTTCTCCTCTTCTTACTTTTACTTCTGTCCAACTGATCGTGGAGCAGTCCGACAGTCCTTCCGTAAGTAGCAGTTCCCTTCTCCTTTCCCTTTCACCGTTTCTCTTCAGCTTGTTCAGCGGCTCTCAATTGCGAGGAATGCCAGACATCTTCATACTGCAAGCGACTGAATGGAACCGATTACTTCTGTAGTTCTCGCGGATGTTGTGAGCTAGACCCATACAGAGAAACAACCGACTGTGCCACGGTGAGCTCTGTTCGAGTGTGCATATACATAATGTATAATTTGCTGCTGAAAAAGGGCTTTACGTAATGTGTTCTAGATCTAGATATTCGCCAAATGTTGCGCCATAAAGCGTTACCCAATTACGTTCCACTATTCAAATGGTAGAACCATTGAAACCGGAACCAAAACATCTATTTTCAAAATAAAGTGAATTACGATTATACTACTGCTTTGTTTAATTTTGACGCTAAAATAGTGGAATATTGTCTTCTGACACTCGTGCAGACAGAATAATATACGAATAATAAGATATATTGCAGAAAGAATGTCATTCCCACTCCTACTGCCAACAATTTATAGCCAATTCAGAATGTTTTGAAGGATGTTGTCGTCCGAAGATCGGTACGTTAGTCTATTTATTCGCTAGTCACTCTAAAATATTCTTTCTTCAAAACCTCCAGGAAGTCATTTTAGGGAAACCACGAAACGGCACTGTATAAATCACCTAACGAGGAACAAGAAAGATAATTCATACTACGGGTAGTACCTCAGAATACTTGTATCGCATAACTCATTGACCGCATCTGACTTATGAGGTAGTGTAGATTACACGACTATTAGGTTTTGTTTGGGGTGCGCTGTCTCGTGAAAGAAGAGACGTAGTGCAAAGGAATGTCTATAAATACGGAACTACACATTGTTACAATAGCTTCGACCGTCTCAGATCTCTAACTCGTGCTTATGTCCCTGCCAAACACCCTTTACCCTGTCCATTAACAAATGCAGATAAAAATTTTTGGAGTAAAAATCGTGGTCCCCAGTGGAAAGAGGATCACTTATGAATTCCAGATATTACCCGCACAACTGCGTTCTCTGAATTTTATTGTACAGACTACCGAAAAAATACGTCATACGCATGAGGATATAATGATAGAACCAGCGTGAAAAAAAACAGATCGTTCACATGTACTGTACTAGATTAATGAAAATGTAGCAATAGCAAAGTGCGAAGAAAAAAAGTGAGCAATATTAATAAACACGAAAACCGACAAATAGTTCACCGTGAGAAGAAAAGGCAGATTATGACAGGAAGAAACGCTGAGGTAGAACATAAATAAACAAAAAAACAACGGGAATATGTATATCAACAAAGACTCAAAAGAGCTTTGAGAAGCACTGAGTTTCACATATACGGTGTCCATCCAGAGAACATATGTGCCAGCGTCCACTCGTCCGATGCTATTTCAATGAGCTTAGCCACCTGATACCGTAATCTCGCATACTGTACCCCTCACAGGACCCACCTGTCCACTAACACTCATCGGAGGTGAATTGACTGGCTTTTGCTTCGTTTTTTCAATGCCGCCAGTAACGATGTGACCGAGAAGACGCAATCTATTGCAATCCTCTCATTATACTTTTCATCTCCATTTCCGGTTTCAACAAACTTTCAAGGAGCGATAGCCCTTAACAAGGTTTGCCTTACTTGATGAAGCTGAGGATCTCGTTGGCAATCTCGATAACGTCCTCGGGCTTCACAGGCGTAGAGCTTACGTTCGTCTTCTGATTCTACAGTTTGCAGATTTATTCCTTTTTAAATTTACTACGCGGTATTGGTCATTTTCCAGTAGCGGCAGAGAAGCCATGTAAATAGTGGATCATAGAACAGCGATCGGGGTAATTTTTCCCTGCGCTCGAGCCATTTTGCACTAAGGCGGTTTGCGGGCAGTACGGATCTGACCCCGAAAATGTAATCAAATACGGTAGTTTCACCCCGATGCCAATGAGTAGCCCTCCCAATGAGTGCCATCCACTCACATTCGCCTTCGTCTGTTGATCCCTCGCTTTCTCTGCGAATTCAACGAGCGGATCGTGTACGAATGTCTGCAGTACAGCCAGCAACGTCTCCATGTTGGCACGCATCACCTCAAGGGAAAGAATGGACACGATCAATAGCCATCCCATCACATGGGCGTCATTGTCAGATCGGACGTTAGGATGGGTGCCTGCACTAGAGAATCATAGTATAAAACTGTAGCGAATTTGGCAAGCCAAATTCCCTTGTATGGTATGAGGTGTGGGGAAAAGAGGGATAAACAGAAAGTTTATCATACAAAAGAACGGATGAAGGGAAATGGGGGATGGGGGAGTCTTCAGAGGAACGCCTTGCCACCAGACGTATGAGAGAAGATGAATGAATAGCAGGGGAAACACCCTTTCGGGTGGTGGATGAATGAATGAGGAAGAGAGGGGTATGGTATGCGGGGATGAGGGCGAGGAATGGCGCGGGGAGAGGAGAGGAGAGGAGAGGAGGAAGAGCAGGGAAGAGAGTGTAGACCACCGGTTGGGCACGACCGAAGAGCGAGGAATGAGCAGCGGGGAGCCCTTGTATACCCCCGGAAGGGGCCGGAGCCAGAGCTCGCTGAGGGCGCGCGCTGATTGGCTGGATGCGATCGATAACAGATCGATTGTGGGAAAGGGAGGGGAGGGCGCGTAAACATGATGCAAGAGTGATCAGAGATCACTCCTGGTATTGAGGGGGAATGAAGGGAAGGGAAAGCTCGTCGGTGACGAAAGTCGCCACACACGGCAGCCATTTGACCGATAAGGTGCTACGGTCGGCGGGACGCGCTTGCGTACGCGTCGCGTCAGCTTTTGAACGCGTTTGCGCGGGAAGAAATTATGCTAATTAAAATTTTAGGCTATTGTTCTGTTTTTTCCAGGTTGAATCATAAGAAAACAAGAGAGAATAAAAGAAAACAACAGCAAAAATGAGGCAAAATTGCGAAAAGCTGCGCAGAAGTGAAAGAAGTTTCGAATGCAACCCAAATCAAAAATGATATATTATGCTAGACAAACAAAGTTTGTTGAAGTATAATATTTATTATGCTCTTACTGCAACAGTTATCACAACGGCTTTGCGACCCTAGGAGCTCAAGTTCTCTAATTCAAAAAATCGATCTTTCATAGATCGAGGCGAGGGAATCGACTCATTCCCTTTATGACTGCCAGTGGCAGAAGGCGCGAAACGGAC
>LS819374.1:23004-39690 GCA_900490955.1 Micoletzkya japonica
TAGAAATCGAGCAATTTAGCAAAAGCATTTCTCTGTTGTGAGGTAACCAAAATTGAATTTTAGGGTTTAGAAACCCATTCTTACAATTAGCACTAGCCACGTTAAAACACTGCGCTAGAGGTGCAAACGTTTAGAATGAGTTTTCGCGCTGGTTACTTGTATACGCACCAAACAAACTTCTAAATGCCTTGGATCTAGTTTATGAGGAGTCTTATTGTTCTTATTAAATATATTCAATTACAGATAACGAAGATCCGACCATCCAATGGACAACAACTACCGTATCCAAGATGGAATGCGACCAGGAAGACTTGAAGATGGGGAGGGATGAGGGAAGGTTGCGAGTGCTTAGGATATTTTTATATTATCATTAGTTTAAAGGGAGGAAGCAGCCCCTAACCATAAGTTTTAAAATTCGATGAAAATTCTTATAAGGTTTCAAAATGTGAGGAAAAACATAGTGATAATAAAAAAATCGAAGAAAAAACTCGAAAATCGCATGTTTTATTTTTTCGTTCCGGGCTTCCGTCGTTGAGAAGAATGTCGCTTTTGGCTTAATTCCTTTCGCTAAACACAGTAGCGTCGTCGTTGGACGAAATTTCAAAAAATCATTTCTCGAATACTATTAATTTTTATTATTTTTCCCTTTGGTTTTATACAAATTACGACAAAAACTTTCATATAAGCTTCACTTGAAAATCACTTCCGTGTCCCTTTAATTTATATTGGCATTCTTAAGTTTTGAGTGTTTAATTTTGTCGTGATTTTCTGAATAAAGTTTTGCATTATTCGTTGTTACTCTGACAATGAGCTGGGAGAATTGATAAAGAAGAGAAGGGAAGGGGGAACGGTGTGACTGGGCTGGCCCTGGGGGGGGGGTGCTGGCTGACCCCGGATAACGCTATACATATATGTATAGGCTGACCGCCCTCCAACCCCTAAACATAAAATGTATAGCCCGCTATACATATTGGTATAGGGTTCCACCTGTGAGACCTAATATGTATAGCCCACGATACATATTTTTCTGTGTGTAATAATAATTGAGCTTCTGGTTAAGCTCTCTTAGCCTACTTATTGTTTTAGACCTTGTCAATTATTTTGCCTCATATCCCTGTGATATTATAAGTGTGGATAAATGAATGAATGATATCATGAAGATGATCTTTTGATGAATACCGTCGGAAGCGAGAGAAGATTGGGATGATTTGTGTGCGAACGGGCACGAGGTGAATAGTGATCGCTTGCTTTATTCATCAAACGATGAATCAATCCTTCGTCTCTTCTCTCGTCTTCATCCCTTCCTCGACTTGCCACCCATCTTAGACTTAGACAGCACCTGTAATACTCATTTCATAACACCGCATATCTACTTCAATCTGATCATCAAACCATCAAACAGGCATCGATTATAATCAACGTACGCTTTTCGGTTTCGTCATAATGGATAGACGGGGAGGCAACGAAGATGAAGCGGACATTGGAACGCATTCGGCCGGCTCCCAATCGTACGGGAACTCCTGAGATCAAAGATCAAACAGCATACAGCAAAGATTAAAGTTCAATTGGGACATGCCTTGAGCTGGTGGGTATGTATGGCTTTGCGCAGTGCGTGTACGAGGTATGGGTAGTCGGGTGGATCGTAGAACTTGAGCTCATCGATGTGCTTCAGAATCTAAAAATGATGTTTTATCTTTGATCTTGGAGGGAGTAATTCAAAGCGAACATTCATCATCTCTGGCGGCACTCCCTTCATCATCTCGTCGAGTTTCGGCTGCTTGCGACAGTCTTCCTTGATACTGGCGATCTGACAATGAGAGAATCGAAGATTGAATTTCAAAGGTCAAAGATTAGAGTTCTCCCGATGACAGAGGACCAAGTCATCTAAATTGCATTTCTATCTGCGGTCTCCCTCTCTCTTCATTCTTGCACTGTGATGACGCGGTCATCGGTCATCGGGAGAACTCTATCAGAGATCACGATATAGTAGAGAAAAATGGAAGATATAATCATTCCGGTCGTAGCGCCGATTCCGGTACCTTTCAAACTGATCTTATCAAATTCTAATGTGTACTATGCGAAGCTCTAGGTGATACTGATATCAAAAACTATCCACGTTCCCGATATCTTGTCTTGGATCGGAATGGTATCGTTTCGAAGCGTGAAAAAGTCGCAAAACACCGTAGCGGCGGAATCACGAATTATACGTTCCGATTTTCTAGACTATACTAATGGTGCGTTCAGTGTCGAAGGGGGGGGGGTCAAAATCCTCGATTTTTTTTCTCGAAGAATATCAGATATTTCAAGGAAAATCTGACCGCTTTCGTCGAATGTCAGCTAAGAATCACAGCAAATAATCGAGGATTTTTGACTCCCCTTCGACACTGAATGCACCATAAAATCCGCTCGATAGAATCAAAGCAAGACCTCATCCAGATTCTGCGTTACTTTCCACGGAAGGGCGGCATTGCAGAAATCGATGAGCATGTAGAACCACGACTCCAAGTCTTCCCGACGACAGTGTTCCTAGAGATCAAGGATCAAAGGTCAAAGATCAAAGATCTCAGAATGAGTCTAAGTACCAACCATCTTCTTGTGACTCGCTAGTGGGGCGTATCTCGGTGTTCCACGAAATTTGCCCGGTACTTGGCCTTCCTGGAATGGAAAGATCAAAGATCATCCTTGGCCTTCCTGGAATGGGAAGATCAAAGATCAAAGAAAAGACCAAAGATCACGAATAGAATATCTTCAATATGTACCCCTTCTCTCTGCCAAGGCTTGCACATTCCGAAATCGAGTAGGTAAATCTGGAACGGAAAGTTGTCGACAGGAAGATCAAAGATCAACTATATATTCCTCCTCCGTCCATCTATAACCCTCACCCTTCGCAGTCCATCTTTCTCTCTCAATCCAGTCGCGTAATTTCCCGGCTTGACGTCTCTGAAATCGGTACTTTTCTCTACTGATAATCCTGCAGTGTCTTGTCAATACTTCGCTCCCTCCGATCAAGAGTTTTATTCGTATTTCTAAACAGAATTTCATTTTTTCCAAGAATGTTTTTTAACACGCGTTTCTATGTAAATGCCTAAATATCTATCTAGAATTCTACCGATTGCCAATATAATATCCATATGGACCTGTGCATGAATCCGGCCGAGTGTAGTTCCCTCAATCCCTCGAGAGTCTGTACACTAACCGATAAGGCCACACCGGGACTCATGTGCTTGTCCGGCCCCATCTTCTTCACATCCTCAATAAGCAAAGGTTCGATAGATCTCTTTCGATAGATAGAGGGTATCTCTGAAGGTCTTCCAATCGAGATCAATACCTGCAAACACTGCCCCACAAGATCCATCACAATGTACACGAAATTGTCGTGTCGCCCGCTGTCCAACAACAGGCAGCAGTACTGTAACAGAGGGTTACGGTAAGTATCAGTTTACGATTGCCACCTGTGAGTTGATCTGCTTCAGTCCCAACATGACGTTTCGCTCCAGGGCTAGCAACTATAACACTTTATTGACAGAGAAATTATTGATGCAATGCAGACATGCATGGATTGGGCAATTCATGTCAGAAGCAAACTATCTTCGTTGTCCCCACCTTGACAGATTCGTGTTCCGTTTTCAACGCGCCGTCCTGTCCTCCGCATCCCTTCACCTTCAATGGCACACATCTTCCGTGTCTAAGGTCATTTAAATGTTTGGTCTGGGCTCATTTAAACGCTCGTGATACTGTACATCTATGCTCGTTATCCCAGTCTACAATAATCCCTTACTTTGTAAACTGCTCCAAATGTGCCCTCCCCCAGCTTACTCGTAACAGTGTACTTGTCGACTTTATCTCCGACATCTGAGTTTCACGGATCAAGTTAAAATAAACATAAATACGAACTGAGAAAGACGAGTTGTGCCTCTCCTGCCATCTAGGGAGAGAAGAAGTAAGGGGCAACCGTCTATGAGGAAGGAAGAGATACGAGTGAGTGGTGATGAGGAGAGGGAGGAGAATAGAGAGAAGAATACTAATTATGATAAAATAAACTAGAAATATGCCATGGAGAGCCTGCATGAGGCACAACGCTGTTGTATTTCTGCTCCACGGCCACTCCTTCCGTACTCTACCGTAGTCTACGGAACACCACAAATGCTAACGCGGTTGTCTCACAAGTTTAGCGTCTCCAGTGCATGTGACATTGTGTATGTATTCCTCTCCATTTCAGTAACCGTCTACTATGGGCACGTAGTTCACAGAGAACTTGGTCGTGACTTTGACTGTGTACGTTGTCGGGGAGAACGTCATTCGACGACAGTAGCGTGAGCCCGCTTTCCTCCTCGTTTGCTGTGTAATAATGTCGCCCTCAGGGCATGCAGACAAGGGTTCTGAATATCAAACTTCGTTTCCTGCCTCGAGTGTCGCTTTGTCAATGCGATTCTCCACATTGGAAGAATGCTCGTCTACCAAATCAATGAGTGTTCAGGTTCGTCATGGAGACGATTCGTACTATCGGAAGGGGGACGTACGACTTCGGGCGGTCCATCGTCGAATGGAGATCCGCCTTCAGTGGAATCTACCTCATGATCGTCAACTCAGCCTTCTGGTCAGTAGCGCCTTTCGAACTTTGAGCGCTTGCGAAACACGCTCCTTCAGGGAATCAGACATTTCATAGCACAGCAAAACTGAGGAGCAGTATTGCAATTTTGAAACACTTGAAAGCATAGTAATGGCTTTCAGTTATCGTTCTGCAGAGAAGGAAGAAGTAGATGATTGCAGGGGCATAGTCATGTACGCGGACGAGGCCACCCAAACACGATTGCTGACGTCGACGGCGGGGGGAGTGGTTGCATGGGACGTGCTGCTGTCTCCGTCCAGGGACCGATCCACCATCGTCCATCTCGTTGCCTGGCCTCTCGCATCCATTTGGAGGGTGAGCGATAATTGCCGTGGCACGGATCACTCGATTCTTGTCCGGAGAGTGTGTCATCCCAGAGTCATTCCATCCATTGCAGACCGCGAGTGTCGCTTTATCCTTGTTCGCTCTTCGATGTCTGCACATCAAAGAGGCCACAGATGCTTGCATTGCGGCGTATTCGGCCTGTGAGTTATGACATTATGACGTATTTGAGGATGCAGCTTATATTTATTGTATCACCAAATTAGACATATTTGCAAAAAAAACAGACAATGATGTCATGAAGTGTTTTGATGTGAGCACGAGCGCTTCGGAGGATTTCCACTAATCCCCGTATTCGGTTACTAGAACACTCGGCGTACAGTTGTTCAACAAGACATTGAATGGTATCCTCGTTTTTTTACACTTGGTTGTTTCAGTGGCGTGTCTTCTCATCAATCCCGTCTGGGAATACCATCAAGTTAATGCGAAGATAGCCCGAGTAGCTGACTCTATGTGGACCAAGATAAAGGTGAGAGATCTTGCAGAAGCTAACGATCACCGATTATGCAGAACGTTGTCGATTACTTTATCGTACAACCGACTCTGCGGGTATTCGCTGTCATCAAATACATTGTCCTGCTTCAATTTCTGCCTCGTGAGTTATTGACTATTTAATTCTCGTTGAGATCACTTTAAACACATGATTTATAGAGTAAACTATTCAGCGTTCTTTGAATGGGTTCTCGGTAAATGCCGTGCCACCAGAGACTGGTTCTATGCGAAGTGTGCAGCTATTCGTGATTGGTCAGTTCAGCTTCCTTGTTACACATAATCTTTGTATTGTGCTTTAGCGCTTTAAAGTTTCCGTTTGAAGGTGGCGTGGCTGGATCATGTTGCCCATCAGAGAGAAGCTCATGTCCATGTTTCGGTTCATTCGATATTGGCTGTGTGCCGAATGGTGGCCTTCACTCAAGGAGTACCTCTTGCAGAGGTTCCACAGAGTATTTCACTTGGTAGTTTGCAACCAGACAATTCCATTTGAAGGTGAGAGACGTGTGCAGACGGGGCTTCGACTACGTGTGCTTCTGGGTGGTCTATGTCGTGTGCGGACACTGGGTGAAGCCCCTTGCGAGGTTCGTCCACGCATAAGACCATGTAATCTACCATCCACTGCTTGAGGTATCTGCGAGATCGCGCACGAGAAGCCGGCAGCTGGATGCACGCGAATATGTGGATTCCCGTGAGGGAGTGAGTGATCATCGTACACTGTAGTAATCGAGAGTTGAACCAGTTGCCCCAGTCTCGTCCCTTCATCTTCATCTGTTTACTCTCATCAGCTCTTCCTTCTCCTTCTCCTCCAATCCCTCAATCCTTTTCCATTCCCATAGTCATCGATCCTCCCTCGTTCGAGAACGTTTCCTTCATTTATGACTGTCTGTCCCTCCTTCCCTCTTCATTGCCTTCTTCATTTTTCACTCTCCATTCTGTTCTCTCAGCTGGCTCATCATTCAACTTCGCACGTTATTCGACGTAACCATTCAAGTGTCCAAGTTCCTGCTTCGAACCATTCGCGACTCCGTCCTGTGGCCCATTTGTAAGCCATTTTCTTTGATATCGAATGATCCTGTCCTCGATGAAAAGCCCAATGTTTTCCAATTGACATTGCAGGCATCATAGTCGGCGAAATAGCAGTTCACGTAGGAAAGGCTATCTATAAAGTAGCCATTCATCCCATCGTTCTCCTCTTCTACGACAAGTACAAGGTTAGCATCCTCCTCGTGCCCAATACGTCCATTCTTCAGATCGTCGAGGACTATGCCTTTATTTACCTCCTTGGCCCGGCTGCGGAGAAAATCGTAGAGAACATTCCCGAGAAGAATCCTTTGTGCGGTAGGCGACGATGGCATTTCCTGACTATTGTAGAATGACAGATGACAGCGACGTCGAATTGGATGGATTCCTTCCTGAGAGCATGGAGGAGGACGTGGAGAGGGTGAGGGGGATGGAGAAATAGGAGGGGAGAGGGCGATTATAGGTCGACGAGGGAGAGGAACAGCAGGACTCCGCGCTCGAAGATGACTTCCTTCCTGATGAGACACCCGTCGAAGGTTGGTTGAGATGACGTTAAGCAAGGCTGAATTGAGCATTGTTCCCATCAGACGACGATTTCGTGGCGGGACTCTCCTTTCCCACCGTCGACGCGTCGGAGAGCAGCGACGAGGAATTCGATCTGCACAGAAGGGGACAACCCGCTCCCTTCCAGGTCCTATTCCCATAGATAATAGATAATTCTATTACAGTTTCAAGGAAACGCGAATAATAACGTAAACAGAAAATGAGAGAGAAAGAAAAAAGATAACATTGCACATGAATGAATGAATTAGCAAGGGCAAATGTAATTAGGTAGGATTAGATGATATTCTGGAGTAGTTAAAGGCTCTCGCACTACGCACAAAGAAGCTATTGGTTCTGTAGTTTTGGCTCTTTGAAGCATAGGCCAACATGAAAGCTGGGCCCCTACATTTGGATGTTCTTATATTGTAATGATGACTGATTTTGTAAGAAAGTCTAGTGTGTCCGTAAATTAGGTTGAATAGCATCTTATTGTTAGAATCAATCGACTTTCGTCTATTTTGAAGGCTTTCTAATTTCAGTTCACTGTTTCCATCTTATTATTGTGATTGGCTGAGTCACTTGCAGAGACGACGAGGCGAAGAGCGAAGAAGAGAAGGGGGACCGGAGAGGGAGGAAGGGGAAGGAGTGCAGAGGAGACCGAGGAGGGAGGAGGCCAGGAGACAGAGACCCAATCCAGATGACTCATTCGAGGTCTTGCAATAGTCCGTACTCAGCTTGGCTTTGTTTGTATGTTACCCTTTAATGTTAATACCACCAAAAGAAGAAGAGCTCACATAGACAATCTCTTATCACAGATGTGTATGCATACAGCTTTACTTGTCACATTAACCTTATCTTTGAACCACACACTCATTTGCCATTTTGAAAGCTTTTACTACCAATCTCACTCATGTTGTATTGTAATCGATCATGCCTAACATCGATTGTATACTACTTAACGAATGACTAGGATATTCCTTGGTATCGTATGCTATACAGGGAAGCTAATGATAAACTGGTTCTTCTCTTATGTAAAATGCACAGTAATAATACGAGCATTTTCAGCAGTTTGCGAGCGAGCAGTTTATCAGTTATTAATTACATCTAGAATTAGTAGCGGCAACAACAATGTAGGAAGGGTGAGGTGTGAACCCGTGGTGGGAGTAACAGTGATACATACTAACCGTGCGTGTACCCTACAAGGTCTCCTCCTTCTCCTTCTTGTTCTTCTTTTCCTTCTTCTTCTTCTTCGCTTTCTTCTCCTTCTCGTCCTTATGCTTCTTCCTCTCCGGTTCTTCGAGTGAAGCAGGCGGAGAGTTCATCGACAGTCCGTCTCCACTTCCCTCTGCAACGGGGATTATACTTTGTAAATACGCTAAATCATCCATCACCATAACTAGTACGCGCTTCATATTGAATCAAAGATAATTTTTTGACTGAACGACAATTTAAGAAAAACAGATTTTGTCAAAATGTAAAACTACAGTAACCCGTAGTCCATACAATATTCCCATCAACTCACTGTCCATATCGTCATCCATGGGTTCGAGACTCCTCTTGTACTTCTTGTGTTTCCTCTTCTCATCTCCTTTACTCTCACTCGGTCCACTCCAATTGTTCTCGAACAGCTTGCGGTACCTCAACACAATCAATCGATACTGTATAAGACAGCATCCTTCGGCATTTCTTACAATAATTATGTAGTAATTTAGTAGGCATTTAAAGGTATTCTCACGCCGTGTTAACCAATGCACTGTGGTCCGGGCCGCATCACACACGCGCAGCGCGTAACACTCAAGCAACGCGGTCGAACTTTTGGCGGGAAAAATTTGAATGGGCCGTATGGCAACCATGGGCTCCAACTGCTTCTCATTCAAAATGGTCAAAGCGGTTAAAACAAATTGTTTCATTATACTGTTGCGATCAATGCGTCTATCTGCGTGTGATGCAAGCCATAGTTATTTCAAAAGATGCATTCTAAAGGTTTGCGTAGCCTTCAACTTTTTAATATTCGAAGTTTGACACAGCGCTATACCTACTTTACAAGCCTACTGTACTTATGTAATCGCGCACATCGCGGACTGGCAACACGGCGTGTATTCTGTATGTACAGTACATCAATCAATATCTTACTTTTCATCGACAGGACCCGGCTGCAGTTTGAATGCGTTCATGGCGGAGGCATTGAGAGGGAGGATTTCCTGAAAGAGGTAATTAGAAGTGGAAGGGTGAAGACTAGGACCGAACCTTTCCCGTGATGGGTGGTTTATCCACGAGCATCTTCAACCACGAAATGTCCTTTTCCTGTCCGTGTTCCAGGTTCAGATTGCCGCACAAATGGGGAAGGTAAGTATTGAGGTTTTCCCGTTCCAACTTCAATAATATTCATAAGCTTCGCTATGCTAAACGACAGCTAACCTTCTTGGCTCCACGAGGCGTGCAAAACTTCTGGTACGTTGACAAGAGGTCGTATTCGGAAAGAAGATCAGTACTGGCAAGAAGGCCGCTTGTCGCTGAAAAAATATTATTAAGTAGCTCTAAGTCGCTTGCGGATTATACCTATGCATTAGAAAGACAAACTTACGTGGTAATTGTGCCTTGATTGTGTGAAACGGAGTAAGGGTGGCAGGGACCGAAACTCCCGCTCTCAGTGAGATCTTCGTACGAAGAGAGCCCGTCGTTGGCCATGATCCTTGACCTATAATAAATCCTAGAATAAAAGAAATACGAATGAAGCAAAAAAATACAGAAAAGAAAAGAGAGAAAATCGAAACTAACCGGATAATGGATTCGGAGAATCGAACCCGGCCATGCGTAACTGACGAACGGGTAGATACACTGCAAACAATTGTACACACGATTTACAAGGACCGAACAGCCGCAAAATGTAAACAAAGCGTTTAGAGCGCCTGGGGGGCGAATGAAGCGGAAGCGAGTGAGAGTCTAGATTACGGTAGTGGTACGGAAGCGCAGAAAGTGGGACAGATTTCTAGTTTTCATTAATTTTTTGTATTTGTTTTCAAACATTTTTGCTTAATAAGCTTTATATTTTTTGGATTAGAAGTTGTTGAGTTGCTGAATAAAGCAATATTCTGCATCTCTGAAATCTAAAGCATGTTATCTAAATAAGCAAAACCTAATGCAGATGCGCGTAGATTTTGTTATGCTTTTTTGCAGATATTTAATGAAAATTAAAGTTTAATATTAAATTTTCATTAAATCTGCAAAAAAAGCATAACACGGCGTTTTACCAGTCCGCGTTCCGAAATTGCGAATGTCTCTGCGTCTCTCAAATTTCCATGCTCTCTCGCCCCCACTCTCTTAATTTGCATATGAATCTATTGCAAATTTAATTTTAGCAACTTAAAATTCTATGTTATTCAATTATTTCTATTTTCTACTTGGAAAAAATGAACAGAAATACTGAAAGAATCAACAAATACAAAAAGCTTCGACAAAATACATAGTTGAGATGCGAACTTCTTCACGACGTT
Organism: Micoletzkya japonica; assembly: GCA_900490955.1. NCBI lineage: Eukaryota > Metazoa > Nematoda > Chromadorea > Rhabditida > Diplogasteridae > Micoletzkya > Micoletzkya japonica. The sequence goes on from LS819374.1 coordinate 33,505, forward strand.
TTACCAGTCCGCGTTCCGAAATTGCGAATGTCTCTGCGTCTCTCCAATTTCCATGCTCTCTCCTCCCCACTCTCTTAATTTGCATACGAATTTATTCTACATAGCATAATGTTGTGCTTCTTCTATGGTAATCCAAACATGGCAATTGACAAATTGCGGGAAGTACAAGGAAGATGGCTGATTGAGTTTAGTTGAGAGAAGAAGCGATAGAAAAGGAGGGAGAAGAGGGAAGATAGAGATGGAGAAGGAAGAGGGGGAGGAGTCGGAGGAGCATGCCTTCTAGTGTAGACTTGTGCATAGTCAGTCATGTCCATTCCTCGGTCTCCCTTCTAACCCCCAGCCCTTAACCATGATCCTCCTCCTCTTCTCCCTGATCCCCCCTTGTATCCCGTCCACCCTTCCCCCTCCCCCCTCGCCCAATCTCCCCTCTCCCTCCCAATTCCCTCCCACACTCGAATCCTTCTACTTCGATGTTCCAAAGTGTGCCAACGATACAGATATCATCGACCATATTCTCTTTGAGACTAAACACAAAGGAGTAAGATTTCTTATGATTATATTTTGAGGTGCATATTAAAATTTAGTTATATTATATTGTTCCGTTTTTGCTTTGATATCTCTTACGCTGTCCCTCAGAGGTACAACCGTCACAAACTTCCCTCCAGTCCGGTCGAACTTCGTATCGAGATATGGGTCCAAGAAGTTACGTCAGTCTCAGAATTGACGCAGGACTTCGAGATAGGTTAGCGTCCAAATATTGCGGCTTTGCTCTACCCATCACATTCAAAGTAAGCTAAACATCGGAAAGATCAAAGGGTTCTGTTCGATGTCAGTGCCCATCACCCTTATTCTGTCCTTACGTACTACATCTGAGTCTTTCATCTGTCCCTCTTCCCCTCTCCAACTCCTTCTTTTCCCCTTTCAAATCCCCTCCTCTCCTCTCAGATATCACTGCTTAGTCTCCCCGTGTGAACCTCTTAGATAGGAAATGAAATGCGAGAAGAAAAGAAGAGGATTGGGAGGGGAATAAGGAGAGAGGGGAGATTGTAGAGGTAGGGGGTTTGTATATGGGATTATTTAAGTGATGTTAGAAGGGAAGAGACTACTACTAGCTATGCTTATGGATGCTCCCTCGGGGGACACTGCCATCTAACGTCGTTTGCGTTGTATGACGATGTTAGACTGGGTGAGGGGGGAGGGGGATTAAGGGGGTAGGGGAGAGAAGAGGGGAGGGGGGGTGTACCTCTTTAGGGGAGTAGATAGATAGATGAAGCAGGGTAGAGGGGGGCAAAGACAAGAGGTGTCCTCATTCGATTCGACGATTCCCTGGGGACGGAACGAGCAATTGCATTGAGATGTCTACGTCAATGAGTACTGGACCGACCCCGGGTTGGAGTATCGCGAACTGAACCCGTGTCAGGTGAGACATCTAAGCAGAATACTTACCATCTATTTATATAGGTAGACTTGTTATCACTACACAGTTATCATGGCATTTGTCTGTCCAACTAATAAATTTTCAGTTGAACCTGACGTTCGACTCTTCGATTCTCCAGAATATCTGGACCCCGAACACGGTGTTCATCAACTCGAAGAGTGCTCATATTCACTCGTCTCCCTTTAGGAACGTATTCCTCATGGTCTTTCCCAATGGTCAGTATACGTTTGTTTTTCTATCTACCTCATTAAAGTATTGCTCAATTTTCAAATACCCAAGCTTTATCTCTGCTGCTGATAGTAGAGCGTTTATACCTTACGTCGGCATCAGGTTCGATCTGGTCGAATTGGCGTATCAAAGGAACGGGACCATGCTCATTAGATCTATCCAAGTTTCCTATGGATTCAGTCGAGTGCAAGTTAACACTCGAGAGCTACAATTACAACGAAAACGAAGTAAGTTTGCTGAACAAGTTCGAGGATGCTGATTTTGAAGTCATTTTTTATAAATCATTATGTTGTAGGTGTTGATGGTATGGAACGAGGTTCCACTCATTCAATTCAAAGACATTGAATTGCCCGATTTCAACATGGTCAACTACTCGGTTACATCTAATCGAACTGTGAATGTTTTTTTTCTTTCCCATCATACATATCACCAATCCGTATGTATTACGAACTTTATTATGTTGCTCATTGATTCATATTCATATAAATTCAGAGATACGCAGCTGGCTATTGGGCAGAATTGACCGTTTCGTTCTTCTTTAGACGACGATACGGATGGTATCTACTCCAAGGTATTCATTTATATTGATATCTATGTGACAGACTGTGTCTATCCCTTCAAGCTTATTTTGAATATGTACAAGAGTGATCATCAGGATTCATACCGACGTACATGACAACCTTCATTTCGTGGATCTCCTTCTACCTCGGACCACGGGCCATTCCAGCCAGGACTATGATTGGTTCGGGCACTTTTTTTCGCTGTTAAATTCACTTCGTGAAGTTAACCTTGTCTTGACTAATATCTCAGGAGTGAATGCTCTGCTCGCGATGACTTTCCAATTCGGAAACATCATGCGAAACCTGCCGCGAGTTTCGTATGTCAAAGCTATCGATGTGTGGATGTTGGGGTGACTTTTTATGCTAATCTTGTTCACTACTTTGATTATTAAAAAAATGTAATAAGATCATCGTAAGGGGCGTACATATTCTACTGACTTGGTCTTGTCAGTGTGTATTGTTGATCTCCTTATCTCCAGTGGTATCGGCTTCGTGTTCGCTTCACTCATCGAACTAGCGGTCATCGGGTACATGACACGGGAAGAGGGACGGCCCAGTACTTTAGGGCATTCGACCAGGAAGTGGAACCTAACCAAGGTAGGAGGCGAGATTACGGTTCCTACGACTTATTGACGAAAAAGTTCCGTCTGTAATCTCATTCCTACTTTGTCTGCACTCTCTTTATACCGCTTCGTCTATCGTCGGAAGTTGTAATGAAACGAGCATTTTCCTCAACCATACTAACTGTGCTGATACTTATTTGCTTTGTAGAACAATTCCAACTCAACGGTGGGCGAGAAGAAGAGCAGTCGAATAGAACGATGTGAACAGATCGACTTCCTCGCTAGACTCATGTTTCCCGGTACGACTTTCTTCTCATTTACCTGAATCTACTTGTTGTCAGTTCTCCCCATTCCATTCTCGTTTTCAGTAGTCTACACTCTGTACAACCTCTTCTACTGGGGAGTGTACATGCGAAGTGCCCTTGAGAATGCACAGATGTGATCAACTTCAAACGTATCCTTACTACATTATCTTCCATTTCCCCGTTTTGCTCATTCGACTACGAGTTATCGCATAATTTATCGCATATCCACTAATAAAAGTATTATCATAACACTCGTGAGGCGAAGATGAAGTGAATGGAACGAAGTGACTAATCCTTCACTGAGCGAAATTTCCCCAATGTGTTCTTCGGGAAATTTCGGGGCTGCCTCCCAGCCAAATTTCCCCAAAACATCGCTCGGGAATCATTTCCCCACCCGGCTGGTGAAATATTCTCCAGGGTCGGGCCGTGGGGAAATATTCCCCAGCCGGCCGGGGAAATCTCGCTCAATGTATATAGGCAGGAATCGAAGGGAGATCTTGTAAGCATGAGATCGGCATAACACTCGGATGAAACGATTAATTGTAAGAAGGAGAATCTAGACAGAGGAATAGAGATATTCTAACGAGTCAAATAACTAGTAGATAATATTAACAGCGTCGAATCGGTCTTGTCATGAAGCGTGCATCCGCAAGGCGAGAGCAATGTCACTGGCAGTCTGTTCACTCAGGGCTACCTTCACCATGTCCATTACGGCAGCCATGCGACGGAGGTGCTCATCCGACAACTCAATTATTTACTTCTTTTCAATCCTTAGCTACTAGTATTAGGGTGAACCATAACTTTCGTTACATTTGGTACGATATTTTTATTTTCGCGTAGGAGACAAAACTCAATTTTCCAATGATGTTGGTACGTAGGGCGGGGACCACTCTTCATTTTGTACTCAGTCTCTCTATTGAGCGGTCGTTTTTCTTTTATTTCTATTCCGTAAATGGCGGGAGCTGGCTCTCATATGATACTGAATGTTTTTGAATTATTTGATTCTAAAAACAACCGAATAGAAGCCGTATTTTTATTTTGGGAATATTTAGTCCCTGACACCCTTACTAACGTAAGTATCAAACTGTGATGGTCTGGTTTCGATAAGGGTGATTTTTCGTTCAAAGACGAAGCTCCAGCCAGGAAGGCCCGTTACTGTCTGTTCCATTCTCGTTCTCTCTGAATTCGCATACAATCTAAATGTGTAATATCGGGAACTCTCAGGGGCAGTATGATTACCAACTACCACAGTGTAGTGACTTCCTCATTCCACTGGAATGGAACCTAGGAGACCGGAAGTCATACCTCTTGATCTTACCCCTGCGCCTTAGTGATAGAGAGTTCTGGTACGCATTCAGATCTATTTCTTTCTCAACCCCGGGTACTTTTCAACACAGCTGATACAATAGTTAAATAAGTACGTCTACATTGGAAATTTCACCAATGAACTGATTAGGGTTATCCAGGATGATCAGATTTACAAGCGATGAAAGTGGATGGTTCACTCGACGTGACAAACCTTTATCTTTTGGCTCTCTTTTCACAGTGTTGTGCTTTGGTAGGTGCTCAATGAGAATGTTACCATAAATAGCTTCACTATATCTTTGTATTTACCAATTTTGAAGCAAAAAGCTCTCCTTCCCTCTCTGCCGCTGCAACAAATTTGCCTATTATGAGAAGGTGCCCGCTCTCCCAAATGAAAGTCAAGCCGGGCTGCTCTACAATTACATGGGTTCGATATAGTCTCCCATTCCATCTTATAGCCCCGTCCTTCCTCTATATGTGTAATATGGATTTTAGTCGCTCCAGCGCTACTGCGATGAGAAATAATTGACAACGAAGGAGGATGTCAATGGCGAAGTCGCCGCATAGATTGGTAGACAGTCTGAGTCTTTCTTGAGGGAGGGAATCAATAACATGTCGAATTGATAGAGGATGTTGGAGGCTAACAATGTCCATTATACCATACGAATCTCTCGTTTACTCCCTTTGATATATTTTAGTGAATGAAAAATATCAAATTGTAACGAAACTTATGGTTCACCCTAATATATCGTAGAGAATGAAATGAAAGATCGAACCAGGCAATGATCTAACCTCGACGACAACCCTTTTGAGTCGCTCGATCTCTCTGTCCTTCTCGACCAGTTGATCCTTGAGATTGGCTATTTCATCGGAACGATCGAAAGCTCGAAGAAGCGAGTCCATCTTGTCACTCGCACCTGAAGGAGACAATATCATAAGAGATAGAAAACCCTCTCCACCCAAGGTGGTCGATCGAGCTTGCGAGAGAAATAGAGAAGGTCGATCTGAAGCTGTCGATGAATCGGGAGTCTTCATCTCCTGAAAGTGGGATGGGATTAGACTGTCGTGTTGTTCATAAAGAAGAAAACAGTGGTACCTTCTTGTGATGAGATGTAGAGGAGGGAAGAAGAGAGGAGGAGGGTGCAGGGGAGGGAGAAGGAGAGGGACGAGGCGATGCTAGCAACTCTTCGGGAGCGGCTGCCACGTGGTTCCTGCAAAGACGGCAATATACTCTTGCATTATCATTGTTCACAGTTTTACGCCGTTATTATCATGACTACTTCTAACTTTAATATGTAGAAATTGTAGTTGAATGGCAAGCTTACTTCTTCGGCCTCGAGACTCGGTTCGTGTACATCTTCTTGATCTGCAATCACGCTTTGCGTCCTGTCCTACCTCATACAGTATCCCGTCTACCGTACCTGTTCCACATCACACAATCCGAGTGTCTTTCCGAATCGTCGATTCGCCCGTTCCGTGATCTTCTTCCACATGAGAAGTCGTTCGGCGTTCATTGAAGAGGAACGACCGAATCGGATGGAACGATCGGAGGGGGACACGGATCTGCAGGTGCTTGCATACAAGACTTTAGTGCACTGAGAGAAGATTCCGTTGCGGATTTCCGAAAGTCTGAATTCCGTTACGGAACGGTCGGAAGAAGCATCGCAAATCCGTAAATAAATGCTGAATCATTCCGAAAGCGTTTTCGGAATCATTCCCGAGTCTAAAACCTGTCCCAGCAACACTGTCCTACCGTAATCCACACGCGTGCAGACGCGTCGCGTGTG
>LS819374.1:55696-73288 GCA_900490955.1 Micoletzkya japonica
AGTCTCCTCCCACTCCTTCCCTCGCAGTCCCCGGGATGAGGCTGATTACTCTCATCAGAATCGCCTTCCCTCTCACAGTTTGAGTGTCCGTTCCTTCTCTCTTCTCTTCCCTTCATTCCTTTTCTATCTCTCACGAGAGTCTTGCTCTCTGTAACTGCTTGACCCAGTACCGCATCTCCTTTGTACTTCTCTAACTAATCTCTCTCCCTCCCTTTTACCTCCCTCACTCCATCTCTCCCTCTGTGCTCCTCCTCTCTCTGCACTTTCTTAGTCCGCACTACTTTGAAGGTAGAGAGAGCCCTACTCGAGTTAAGCTCCTTACTGACCCCACGTATCGTCCCCCGTATCCCATACTCCCATAGTGCCCCCGTCACTTCTCTTCCCTTATTCCCCTTCGATTACCACTATATCCACACTCCTCCCCTCCTACCGTACCTTTCAAGTCAAACGAGATCTTGTTTCAACTTGCTGTTTATGCTCAGTCAGAGTCCCTTCCACTCTCTAGTTCTCTCTTATCCTGCCTCCTCCATCAACGTTCTCTCTATAACTGCCTTTCCCTTATAACTCTCTCTCTCCATCTCTCTCATAACTCTCTCCCTCGCTCCTCTCCCCTCCGTACTCATCTCCCCCCTGAGGGGAGTCCCTCCAAGTCGGTCAATTGATAATCTCTAGTATGTCACATTTGGCTGATCAACCTTCTCTCTCGTCAGTTGTCCTCCCCTCTCAACTTCTTGTACAGTAGTCCCTTCCACGGCTGTTCCTCTCTGTTCTACCATTTATTTGTTCCTTTATTCTCTTTGGTTGTGTTCTCTTCTTGTATTCCTCTACGCGATGGTTACTTTCCCCCCATGCAGATTGAACCCTGCCCACCTCCAACCCATCAACCGTCCCCTACACCCACACTCCCATACTCATCTCCACCCCTATTTCTCACCCTTCTACTATTATTGGAGGAAAACGAACGTTGGGAAATCTTTGCAGCGCACTCCGCTAAATACAGTGAAACTCTCTTGGCAAAATGCCACCTTAGGCTAATCTCCGGCTCCGGCTGAAGTTTTACGGTGGTTAGCGGAATGAACTGTGCAGCTCTGTCAACGTTCATTTTCCTTCAATAATACCCTACTCCCATCCCTCGCTCCCCCTCCCCACTTATCCTTGCTTGAGGGGCTGTACCCCTCCCAGTACTGCACTATATCCTTTCGCCTATCATTGCTCTACTTTCAGTTTTAGCTTCTCCTCTTCCCCTTCGCTCTCTTGTACCTATCTTACCCTTCATACCCTCCTCACTCCTCCCTCATCTCCTTCTCCCTCTCTTCCCTTCCTCAATCACTCTCTCAATATCCCCCAACTACTGCAGTCTAAGTGTAACGTAGTCTGCTGTGAGTATACGAGTGTACTTTGTGATACATCCCAACAGTTGTCCATTCTGGTCTCCGTTCGGAATGTTCCGTATACGGTAACGAGGGGGGTTACGGTAGTCCCGAGGGAGTACGGTAGATTACTGAGAGAGAGAGAGAAATAGTCGATGGTTGTCTCTTGTGTCTCTCGCACTTTCCTGTTCGCAAGATCCGGGAAAGGAGGGAATGAGGGGAGAGACTACCTTATCTAAGAGAATGAAGAGTACTCGCTCTTTATGGAGGGACTTGCGAGGGACGGAGGGAGCGAGAGGGAGGTAAGGGAGAGGTAAGAGGGACAGGATAAGAAGACAGAGAGTCACTCGTGAGGTGGTTATCACTAGTGTATACATTCTCTCTGGAAATGTCCTTCTCGAGAGTCTGTTAGCACTATTAGCAGGGAAGGAAGAAAGGAGCGAGGGGGAGGGGACAGAGAGGGGAGGGAGAGGGAGAGAGAGAGTAGAGTAAGAGAGTGATGGGAGGTAGTACCATCCATAGGAGGCTCCGATCGAGTCAGAGTAGTCAAACAGTGCTACATGTAGACAGTGACAGCACTAGCTTGTCTTTCAAACACAACACATATAGTCTGTTATGGCCAATACCTCAATATTCAGCAGTTACATTCATCCGTTAGGTTACTGTAAAACTTTCGGCTCTGTTTTAGCTAATTGGTCCCATGCCTCATCGTATGTATAACTACCCTAATGCTTCAGTTATTAACTTTCTGAAACGAATGTTAGAGAAGCAGCATGCTAGAACCACGACTTCTAACCTATCTGACAATGCGGCAGCTAACCCACGAGCCTGAGAAGTCTTCCCCTTCACAGAGACTGCCCCTTAAGTCTCCCCTGACCCTCTAATATTCCTTGCCTCCTTCCCCCAAACGATTCGTACTCGTATCCCCCATCCAAATAGGTCAACTCATTCTCGGCACGCGAGATATCACATCTCCCTACTCTCATCTTCGCCCTTTTACTACTACCCACTCCCCCATCCCTATGCCCCCTACCGTGCACCCTTCTTAACTCTTCCCTCTACCGTACTCCCCGATCACTAGTACCTCTCCTACCGTAACCCTCTTATCCCTCCCAGTAGTTAGTTGTCCCTGTTCCCCTTTCGTCGTCGTTGTCAGATGGATAGTTCTAGCTTACACTGTGTACCCAAGGGTCTCTTACTCCCTCACCTCCCTTTGCCCTCCCCCCCTCACTCCATCTCCCCCTCCGGTCACTCGACTGTTTCACCAACCCTCTCTCAACACACACAACATTCGAGAGAGTCCGTCCAGAGGGCTTTTCTTTCTAAAGTCAGCTCAGTCGAGGGTTCTCTCTGTGTCTCTGTGTCCGTAGTGCCGTATACGGATGGAGTAGGGACAAGAGGGGAGGACCCCCTTAACAGAGACTCTTACTACCCCCGTAGGTAGGGTAGTAGAGGGGAGGGACAGTTGGTATCCCGATGGACACCCTCCCCCTTACACTCTCACTCCCCTCGTGTACTTACTCTACACAGCTTCTTTCGTACTCTCAGCTTATACTCTCTTTCTACCCCCTCCCCTCTTTCTCCATTATCTCGCTTATCTACAGTATCCCTCCCAGCCATCCGTTCTACTCCCCTATCCCCCATCTCCCTCTACCGTATCCCCTTCTCCTGAGTCAGTGGCTCAAAAAGGCTCCGTCTGTAAGAGAGAGAGAGTCGCAATGTGTAATCAACTGACATAACTGTTTGGGGAGCGATCCCCGAGGGGAAAGTGGACTGTGTCCATGGACGAATCTCCCTCCCTCGCTCCCTCCCCTCCCTCTCCCCCGCCATCTCCCTCCCTCGACTTCTATGTCTCTCTTCGACTCTTTGGGAATATTTGGTGATAGTACAGAGTATTGCGCACACTCTGGGGTAGTCTATTCTCCTTCTGTTTCTCGCCTCTTTCCCTCTACTTCGTATTCTGTCTCCATTCCCATATGGCTCACGCGTCTCGTACAGTCCTTGCCTACAGTATGCCGTATATATAAGTTGTCAGTTGAGTCATATATTTTACCACTACAGTACCCCTCCGTACTACCGTAACCCTACTCTCCTCGTGTTCGCTACTCGTTACCCTTGCAAGTCCATTTCCTCCCTACCATTCAACCGGTCTCCTTCATGTATCTCTTTATCTCTCTCGATTCCATCCTAAGTTTTCGATGTGCACTGACTAGTGAGCGATGAGGAGGAATGATAGGACAGGATGAGGGATGGGCAATGAGGGGAGTCGGGGAGTGGGTTTGGATGGCGAGTAGATGAGGTAGGGAGAACGGGGGCGAGAACGAGTGCTGGCTATGTAAGGGAACATGGGTACGGTAGATAGTCAAGTGCACCACTCATATCTCTTCGTGGTCATTCTTGTAAAAAGCGCATTGTTAAGAGCCATTTGTTTTTAAATGTTGTTGAGGCAGATAGTTGGCGATAGTGATACTGTACTTGTGTGCCTCTCTCTCCTGTACTCCTCATCTCCTTATCTCCTCTCTTCCAATCTACAACTCTCGTATTATCAGTCCCCTTTGCTTCATTCCCCCCCTTTCCTCTCACTCGTACAGTAAACCTTGCTATCTACAGTACTATGTTACCGCATTCTTACTGGTAGTACTACAGTAATCCTTGCCATAGAGATCGTCCTAGCGTACTACAGTACCCCACCCTCCTACCCTATCGTGCCGTATACGGTAGCCGGTGGGTACTCTCTAGAGTCCTTTCATGCAGTCGTCTCTTTCCATATCGTTTACTCAGTTCTTCTTCTCCCTTCTCTCTTCCCAAACACTGGGAGACACTCGCCTCCTGTGTACTATTCCCCTCCTGGGTATCTGTCGTTCTCTGAACCTCTTTCCCTCTCCTCTCTCTCCTCCCTCGCTATCCCTCCGAAGTCTCTTAAAGTCGTCACTGTATTCGATTACGATATGTTTGTATCTCGGAGTGGATTGGATATCGTTCATTTCTTCTCGTCTCGTCTCTTCTCTCCTTCTTCTCATTCTCCATTCTTCAATGGAATAACGTTCGATGCACTCAGCAAGGATACGAAGATGATGATGAGGGAACAAGGGGAAGAGGCGATTCTTGAGAGACGGGGGATGCAGGGTGTCGAGGGTAGACAGAGATGTCCTGTTAGGTGAACCGTGCAGTCGACAGAGGGACGGAGTGGGGATGATCATTCTGATAACTGCTATCAAGAGATGCTTGATAGATGAGATGAATGAGTATAACGAGAAGACTCAAGTGTGTGAGTCGAGTGACCATTCATTCATTCATTCATTCTTACACTCGATCGACCTCTGTCGAATGTGATGAGAGAGAGGGCTGAGGACGAGGACATTAGTTTGATACTAGGTACAACTGCCGTCTCTACTGAACTCCCTCTCCCTTCAGAGTGTCATGTGCTACACACACTCTCGCATTCCTCGCTCTATCAGCTATATCGCGATACTCCAGATCACGGGCACTTCTATTGGATAGCTCTTGAATACGCTGGGGGTTGTTATAGGGTACTGGTCTGTCTCAACTAGTACCCCCTCCCCCCGTCAACCTTGAGTAGTGTCTCCCTGGAGGTACTGCAATCATCGCGTGTTTCAGTCATCCTTCATTGCTTCGAGTGATAAGTATCCGATTGATAACACACTCTCAACTCAGTATCGCTTTCCTCTCACGCGACGTCTTCTAAAGTGGGAGAGGACTAGTCGTGAGTGAGTGACTGTCAAGTACTATACAACTGTCTGTCCCTCAGAGATCACCATCGTCTTATCTATGCGTTCAAAACACCTTATCGTACTAGTATCAACAAGTGTCATATGGTCCCAAGTCGTTCCAAATATGCTTCGCAAGCCCTTCTAATTCTCCTTTCTTCCCACTCTCGCTTCTCACTCCTTTTCCGTTGTTCCAAGTCTGTCCATCGTTAGATTAGTAGGATGATGTGTGTCAAATGTTTGTATATGTCTTCTCGTCTCTTGTCTTGTCCCTCGGTCTAAGATGGCCTCTCCCTCCCCTCTCTTAACTCTCTCCCTCCCTCGCTCTCTCTTAACTCCCTTGCTCTCTCTCTCCTTTCCCTCTTCGGACACCTCTCTCAGCATGCAATTGTTGACACATTCACCAGTCAGCTCTTCTCCTTCTTCTGCATCCCCATCCCCTTCTACTTCATCTACAGTCCTTCCCATCCCTCTCATATCTCTCCTTCTCTTTCTCTCTCTTATCCCACACTCTCTCACCTCTTACATAGTCCTTATCCCTACTAGGTCAATGTACTATTGTACTTGGCCTCTCAATCTCATTCTCACCTCTCCCTCTCCCATATGTCACTTCTCTATCACCTTCTATACAAACATACGTTTGCCATTACCAGTGTATCGCTGTATCCTACCGTACTATTATCGTAAACTGATTACCGTAATCCTCGTTTGCAGATTCATCGATTCCCCTCAGTTAGTGGTAGTGTAGAGTAGTCGTCCCTTACGACGGCGTCTTCCCCTCTTAGGAATCGATTGAACTCTTCGTCTCGAGATGGCCGAGTGCAAGGTATATTAACATAGTGTGTCATTGTTAGAAGTATCATCAATACGTCTATTCCCATATTATCTGTTTTTCGTACCTGTACAACCATTGATTGTTACCCTTGTATCCCTTTGAGGTTCCCTACGTGAATTCCCCGATGGACAACTTCATGCAGCAATACTTCCCTACTGGACCACCCGCACTCGCGAAGAAAGAAGTAGAAGAGGTGAGAGGAGGAGGTGGGGGAGGGAGACAATGTGGAGGGGTTGAGGTGACGGACGAGGGCATGGACGGCGTCTACGGGAATGCGCATGGATACTCGCCCGAGGAGAACGCCGCGACTTGTGAGTCCCCCTCTGACTGAGTACTCATTCAACCCGCGAAACCCAAGTCATTACAGCGAGTGAACGCGACGAATCACCCGATACCGTATCCAATTCATCGGAACATGTGCAAGGCGACGGGACGGACGAGCAGAAACCACCCATTCTACTCGACGAGACCGACCTGCACAAACGTTAGTTGGCATGCCATTGACTGGATACTGTAGTTCTCGTGCGCATCCCGAAGATTGCCTTCAGAACTCTTCCACCTGCACGAGTCGTTGACGTCGAAGGGCAAGGAGGACTCTCTGGAGACGAAGCCAGGCACGAAGATAGACTGTCTGGCGGATCGTCTCATCTCGGCCGCCTCGACTCCCTTCAACCCCCAACTGGGAGCCCTCTCCGCCCTCGCGATGCAACTCGCAGCGGGCGCAGTGCCTCCCTCGTCCACTCCCTCCATTCCCTCTCTCCCTTCTCTCCCGAACATCCCCTCACTCCACTCGGCCCTCGCTGCCATGAACATGCCCATGAAGGCGGAGTCGCCCCTCGGTATTCCCTCCAATTCACTACAACAACAACAGACGAATGTGCAACATCAGCCACAGGGATACGGACAAAGTCCGAAGAGAAAGAGACAAAGGAGGTAGGCGAGGGAGGGATACAGAGAGAAAAGATACAGGGAGGGATAGTCCCTCGGGGACAAAGCAAGAGTAGCGACTATCAGGGGACCCTCCAGATCAACTACGTTTCAATTCCTTGAGGAATCCGGTGTGGCCCTACTTCATCGTGGAGGACGGGATCGCCCGGTGCAAGCAGTGTGCGTATTCCACTCGCTCCGTCTTCTCCACCAATCTCAAGGTCCATCTGAGGTCGCATCATCGAGCAGACTACGAGAAGGTACGGTAGATGGGTTACATGTCTGGGCACTATAGGTTGATACTCAGTGGAAACGTGTTCTACTAACTCGTAGAGACTTCCAATATGTCTACTTGGCAGGTGATCGAGGCGGAGGACCAACTGAACCTCAACGCTCTTCTTCTCTCGGGGAACGCGGCTGCGGGACTGATGGGAAGGGAAGCCCGCAAGAGGAGTCTCCCCCCGATGACGTCCTCCATCCTCATGACTATCTCCAAGTGTACGTTACTACTCACTCTCTTCCCCCACCCTTATCTTCCCGTCCCCTGTCAACTCGTGTACAAATATACTCTCTCCCTTGTCTGCCTTCCTTATCTCACAACCTTCCTCTCACCATCTTTCTCTCCCCCCATTTAACCCCAACTCGCTTTGTTCTTATCATTAAAAGGGGGGGGGGGTCAGAATACCGTAGTTATACAGAATTTGAAAGCACGTCTATATTTAGTTGTAATTAGTTCCCAATTGTGATAGTTGCTATAAATACTTGCAATGTTTCAGTGGCAGCCGCGGGCCAATCGTCCGCCCTGCAAGCTGCCCTCGGGGGAGCATCGACGCCCGAGGGAGATGCCATGAATGCCGTACGACAGACGCTCGCTGCCAACCAGATACACAACCAACTCAAGATGGCCGCGCCTGGTAAGCATAGAGAAGGTAGACACAGTATTGCATTAGTCAGTTGACATTTATAAAGTACACTACCGTAATACCGAACTATCGTGTTAAGACCTGAGCAACCTGCAAAACCTGGCGTCGCTGGTGGCGCGTCAGCAGCAGCAGATGGCTCAGTCTCCCTCCACTCCCTCCCCGGCTCCGCCCACTCCGACCACGCCCACTCCCATGCAGTCCAACGAGGCACTCTTCTCACAGTTCCCCGCTCTCGCTGCTTTGCAGAATGGTGGGTATTACGGTATGGAGTAGATGGATGGATACAGTGAGAGATGAGAGAACAGTGGACTTATCGAACGGAGTTGTCAACGAGTGATTGCAGTGGACGGAGCCAATGGCAACGGGGAGTTCCCACAGCCGAAGAGAAGACGGTTGAGGAGGCATCCCGTATGGATGTTCTTCCGTGATCTCGAAGATCGGGTAAGCGAGACAGTTCCTGCTTGGCCTACATTACCCCTCTTATCGATGGCATTCAGATGGTCGGCTGTATCAACTGCAACTTCCGCACGGGATCGGCCTTCTCGACGAATCTGAAGATGCATCTCAAGGCACACCACAAGGACGACTATTCTAAGGTTGAGATTGGCGATACGATGAAAGCGAATTAAGTATTACTGTAGGTTCTGAAGCTGGAGGACGAAATGCGGATAGAAGAGGGAATCTTCGGGACGCCGAACAAGATCAAGAGTGAACTCATCGACTTCATCCGAGGGGGCGGAAATGCCTCCACACCCGTCAGTGGAGGTTCGTGACTACCGTATCCCCTTCAGCCGCCTCAATCTCTTCCCTTCAGGACCCGCCGTTGGTTCGACGCCGACTCCGTCGCCGCTCGTACAGCAACTTATCGCGGGCAACTTCACCTCGAGGACACCACCACAGGTAGAACACAGTATTCCTAAATATCATACCGGTATGTGTAATGCTTCCATGTCGACAACTGCCAACTACTTTCAAGAATTGACCACCAAATAGCCATTACAGACTCCTTCCTCTCCGGGACTCCGCGTGCCCACCGTAACGGTGAACAACAACAAGCCAGAGAAGGAGGAAGAGTTCTCTTCGCTGTCAATGACCGACAGACTCGCTGCTCTGGTGGGACTCTCGCAACAGCCGAAGGTGGAGAACAGTGATGAGCAGGTAGGAATTGAGGGAGAACGAGCGGACTCGAATATTGGACAACTCGCGCTATGAGACTGTTCAGGACCAGGACGAGCATGACCAGCAGTCTAATGGACGGGATCTTCTCGCTAGATTGGGTCTTCTCACTCCCACAACAACTGCCCAGCCGGTTGGTCCCAGTTACTTGTTGTTGCCAACCCTACAGTAACCTCACAGTAACCCATCGTCTATCCCTTCCTCATTCAGACACAGTCCTTGTCCATCTCCGCTCTCAACGCCTTCAACGGAAACCAAAGCGGCGTCGCATCTGATTCCAAGTCGTGTACTTCCTCTTCCGTCGATGGATCCAGTCTGCACTTTGAAGATAGAAAGGTGAGACCATATCCACTCATAAATCTCCATCTTTAAGGATAGAAATAGGTTAAATTCAATGAGTTGAGATGGAACGCGATCGCGCGGTCGCCCGCTTCTCCTCTCTGATGGGAGAGTCCATCGTTCAGTCTGAAGCTTTCAAGGTAAACACATCCTTATCCTCTTCTCTCCCTTTCTTCTCCCCTATCCATCCTCTGTTCCAATCACTCTTCTCCCTTCCATTCCCTACTATCCCTCACTACTCACCCCCTAATCCCTATCCTATCCCTAGCTCACCCGTTGTGTTCGTAATGCTTAGGGGTGGTGTTTGCGTGTTAAGGCAGAAGAAGACCAGGAGAACCTCGCACCCGAAGGAGCGGAGCTATCGCAAACTGACTTCGAAGTGTTCCCTGAGGGTGCTCTGACTGCTGTTCTGACCCTGTTCAATTCGTTCTCATCACCCTCTCCCTCCACTTCATCCTCTTCTACTTGTGAAGTACAGGAGACGGATTGGAATGATCCACGAATAATCGAAGTGAAGAAGAGACTGGAAGAAGCTGCGAGTATTGAAGACCCCATAGCGAGACACAAGAAGATCGCGGCTGAAAGGATGAAGTTGAAGAGACTGACGGAGAGTTCAGAGGAGAGGAATATTAGACTGGAGAAGATGAGGGAACGATACGTGATACGGACTGAGAGGGAGAGGAAGGAGAAGGAGAATGGAGGGGGGAGGGACGAGAAGAAGGAGAGGGACCGACTGAAGAGAAACGCGAAGATGAGGGAGTACCAGAGGAGACGGCGGGCACTGGCCAAGACTACTGTAAGTCGAGTGGATACTGTAAGTGGCACTCGGTTGCATTCACGGTTGTGGGCCGCGGGTCTGATGCTTGGCACTGTGCAGTGAAGGTGTTTAGTGTGAGGGATCCGCGGAACAGAATTGTGAATGGGACTGAAGTTTGCATATGCACCGCTTCTTCCCTCAATCACACTCATACCGGACCGGTAGATACTGCATAACTCCTTTCTCGGCTTCTCGCTAACACGTGTATCTACCGGGACATGATAATTTTAGTTAAATTAAGTTAACTGACGAGTTAGATAGATGAGACAAGATAGATAAGACACGTACAATAATTGAATGAATGAATTGAGGAACTGATGCGAAGTGTTCTGCCCGACTACGAAGTGCCGGCTGCGGGAGTTCTCGCGAGTCTCGTATCACCCTCTCAGCCAACGAGGGAAGACGACCGAAGGAGCGAGTCTCCTGTAGAAAGGGATGAACCCAACAGACTCATCGGAGACACGCCCACTTTCGAGCAACTGCTCAAGTCGCTCCAGAGCAACTAAGACCCCCTCGCTATCTTAGTGATCCCCAAGCACCCTACCGTATCCTAGAGTACCGTACCCTGCCCTAACCCCAGTCCCGACCCGTTATCTCTCTCACTCGAGTGCCTCCTTCCCCACCGTGTTAATCCGCAGACCACAGGTCCTCCTCAAAATATCCAATACCCATCTCTGCCTTGTTACTAATCAACTATTTATTAATTAATCCATATAATCTGTGTGTGTCTGTGTGTGCGTGCGTGTGTATTGCCATTGAATTCCCGTGCTTGACTAGACCGGCTAGAGTCTTTCTAGATGATTGTATCTTTTCCTCTTTCGTTCGTTCGATCGTCTTTCGTCTACTCTCACTATGTTCTCATCTCTCGTATGTACTGATGATGCCCCAATCTCCCTTCGTTCTTTCACCCCTCTTTCCCTTGTGATGACTGACTTCCTCCTTGCAATATACTCCAGATATACCGTGATAAGCCCCGCCCCCTTCCCTAGTAGATTGTAGACTCTCACTATGCTCATACCGACCGCTCACCTCCTATGTACTGAGAATCGTTTGTCTTTGTCTCTCCGGAGAATAACTATTATGATTATTATTATTGTTGATAATATGCATCATATTCGATGCCATACACAGTTCCGATACAAGATACATCTCGTGAGACTCGTGAATACTCTCACTTCCATAGCCCCCAATATCCTCATTCGTTCTGTTAATTAATTAATAGACAACGTTGTATAAACGATAATATGAAATATGAAAAGCAGATGAACAATAAACTTCAATACAAGAAGAGTAATGGAAGAACAATGAAAAAAAAAACAGAAAGTTCTCTCCAACCTTCTCTGTTTTTCGCCAGCAGAGCAAATCTCAAGTATTTCTCGAAATCCCTGTAAGTTGAAGTGATCGGAAATCTTAAGATGTCTTTGCTAACTTTGCTCCACTACTCTCTCTCGTACTAGTATTTGCCGCCCAAGTGTGAGAAGATCACTCTAATCTGCTGATTTATGACTAGACGAAGCAGCGGATTTCCGTCTTGTTACCTCTAAGAGAACGAGCGGATCAAGGCCGTTGGGTGGGGTTGATGTACTGTCTAAGTAAGACTACTCCTACTCCGATCCAGTTGAGAACGAGATAAGGCATTGAAGACGGTTCCACTCCATACAAGTACGGTAGCTCGAACGACAACTCCAAACACTCTTCATTCCTTCCTATGTTCAATGGTGCGATAGACAATAAGTGAATAAGTTATTAACATAATAATATACACAAAAGGAGAGAGAGATTCCGACCCCGTCGAAGAGATTGTGAAGGGGAAATGCACGTGGACAATGCGAGTTATTAGAGGACTGACAGAATGGCACTAACATAGAGAAGGTAGCGAATGAGCAGAAGAAGAAGAAGAAGAAGCTAAGACGATGACTATGGGGAGGGATACGGTAGATGGGGAAGGGCGGATTACGGTGGGGACGACTGTACACACACTCTAGCAGTACTCGGTCAGCTCGCAGATCTTCTGAGCCATGGGGTAGCTTCGGTCGAAGAAGACTCCATTCACGTAGGCAGTCGGCCAGATCTGAACGTGCAGAGCAAGTCATGATTACCATACCGCCCGTAATCCCTGCCATATTAAACATTCAATTGTCATAGCCCAAGCCTATCAATCTTGATACCACGCTAACTCGACAGTTGAAAAGCAAACAAATGAAGGGACGGATGTGTCCCAGATGCGATGTTGTTGTCTGTTGTATAGAAGGTGTTCATTCAGCTCATTGCATTCAGTGTAACCATTAGAATGACTCGTTTGTGCAAGGGTTACACTCCCTTTCCCTGTACAGGGATCATCTCTCCAAGTGGGACGATGACATGTCCCCCGACCCTTCTTTGGACCCCTTCTCCCCTTTTTCTCTATCCCCCCTCATCCCTCCTTTATCCCCTCACCTTCACTCCTGTCCTGTGCGTGTTAACCATCGAATAGTAGTTGAGTAACTCGCCCGTTTGAGTAGTTGAGCACTGAAAAGCATGCATTCGATAATTGGGAAAAATTGAGAAAAAAGGATAAATACAACTACAAGCGATTAACTGCGATACCTCGATAAGCTTCTGCTGCGTGCGAGGGGAGAGCCGAGAGAGACACCGAGAGAAGGCTTCCCGGAGGGTGCCCAGACCCTGTATACAAGTCACCAGACCGAGGTGACGGCGAGGGAAGTACTGTAATGCGCAACTATAGATAGACTGTGGACAGACAGTCACTTTGCAAATGGCAATCAGGGGAGAATACAGTAATTGATTATTTTTTATTATTTTTTTCGGGGTCGGACCCCTCCCGCCCACAAACCGATCTCTACAGCTAATCCACAGTAGTAATAACGGGACAAGACCGTGGGTCGACTCACAGAGATGGCGCAGTTCTGCAGGCGATTCAGGTCGCACTCGGTCGGCCCGTGCATGCAAGTACACGCGAAGTTGCGGTTGTAGTCATACTGACAGTCTCCCTTGCCGAAGGGAATCAGCTGAAAGGAAGGACGAGTACACGTCATTCTGTCTCGGGAGGGGGATAGAGAGGGAGAGGCACCTCACAAGGACAACCATCTTCTTGTACGGGAGGGGGCATGACTCACGGCAGTAAGCCTATTCTCCCCCATCACACGCGTGCAACATACTCGAGTATATAGCGTGAAGAATGAAGCCAGCAGTATATAAAAGCACAGCAGGTCGACCTAGTATCTAGTGGATTCATTGCAATCAAAGTCAGCGGGCCAACCATTGATAGGCCTGCAACCCGATGGCAGCTAGTGCAGTGAACAAGTATGCCCCCTATCATCCCCCCGCATATCCCCGTATCTCCTTCATATCTCCTCTCTCTCAATCCTCATTCCCCTCCGAATGGCATGTGTTCGTTCGTGTATGGCACAACATGAGGAGTAGATAAAGGAGTGAGGGAGGGAACAGGTTGAGATGAAGCTGAGGAGGAAAGGGAAGGGGAGAGGGGAGATGAACCTGATCCCATATACTCACTCTCTGACCCCTCCGACATTCAGGCAAACCCCCCCCCCCCCTCCCCATTGGCAGACTCAGTACTACGAGTAATACCGTTCGTAATGGAAGAAGAAGAGAGATTAAGGGGTACCTGAAGGTTCATGACTCCAGGGTTCGTCACGTAGAAGGGCCATATCTGCTCACGGAGCAGCTTCGTGCAGTAGGGACACTGTGACTCGATGAAGACCGTCACGTTCACCTCAACCCATCCACCTCACTCCACTAATGACCTTGCATTTCTCACTCCCTCCTCCTCTTGCTAAAAGTTGCCACCTTTTTCACCCCTCTTCACGTTTATCTTCTAGCGTTTCAGCCATATTGGCGGAACTGGGGGGCCAATCTCTTAGCTACAGATTGTTTGTGGCAAGTTTAATGGGGACGAGATGGGGACGAGAGAATGCGAGAGATGATACCTGTTGAGTGCTTATTAGGGGAAGGAATGAGAGGACGACGAGGATACGGTACATCTGAAGACGAATCGATAACTGAGCCAATGACGAAGCGAAATAAGGGAAGGGAGACAAGTTGACAAGGTCATGCCTAGAGCAAGGATTGGGGGATGGAGGGAAGGTGCGGGGGAGGAATGAGGGTGAGAGAGCGGCTGATAGGGGCATGGTGGAAAGGGGGGGGGGGGGAATGAGGGCTCGCATATGGAAGGGAGAATGAGCAGCTGCGAAGAGATACGATCAGAAAGGGAATGGTAAGAGAAACATTCTCGATAGACTATTCAAAACTGTGAAGAATAATTAAAGATCATCCCCCCCCCTTAGCTGGTGGTAGATTAACAGACATTATACCATGACAGAGTATGGAAAAGGAGGGAAGAAAGGAGAGACATGTTGATAGTCCGGTATGGAGATGAAGCATGAAAGGACATAAAGAAGACGAGTCAGAGGGTAAAGGGGAGACATGAACTAGTCGGTCACAAGGGGGACAACAGTCTCCCCCCTCATCTCCCCTCCCCCAACCCCCAACCCCCAACCCCCAACCCCGCCTTGTATACCCACCCACGAGGTACTGACTGCACTCAACGGACATCCTACTTCGTAAGGACAAAGGTACTTGAGTACTTGACTAATCTACCCCTAAGTGTCCTGAAGACATTAGGAACAACCTTCAGGGGCAGACAATGGAGTGGTCCACGAATTGTGCTTACACTCCCAACGTCACGAGCTATCAAGGAAGAGGAGAAAGGTGTTCCTGAGGGGGGAAGCATAAGCACAGAATGAAGGGGGCTCAAGGACAGCTTCTTTCAAAGAGCACACCGTTCCCCCCTCAAATACTTGTCTCTCCCAGTAGAAAGGGGGAGCGGATTCGGGTGATAGACTGAACCCGCGAAAGTGAAAGTGTCAGCTACTCTCTCGGTCTCGGTTCGAAACAGGCGGGTCTCGAACGGATAATTACCGTACACTGAACAAACGAACACTTCGTATTCGGGTTTAGAGAGGGGAGATGATGATTCAGAGGGAAACGAGGATAAAGGAGGGAATGAAGACTGAGAGGAAGGAAGTAGAGAAGTGAGTGGATGAGGAGGAGAGGGTGGGGAATGAAAGGGAATGCACAGAGTATCGGAGATGAATGAATGCCGTGATCCTGTTCCCGAAAGATACTAGTGGATACTATTGACACTTACTGTATGAGCTACGAATAACGGGAGCGACACTTGGGGAACTGTTGAGCTGATGGTCAAAGATGCAGCTAGGATTCACGCTTAGCAAGTTATAGCTACAGGCGGGACGAACCATTAGCAAAGCGAAATGGACAAAGGTAGAGGTAAATGAGCGAGGATAGACAAGACAGCCTGAGGGAGGGGTTAGAGGTGTATGCGAATGCATCTCTGTCTATCTCTCTCCTTCTCTGCTCACTGCCTCATGGACAAAAGAGGAGGGAAATGGAAAGAAGAAGGGAAGAAGAAGAAGAAGGAGAAGAAGTGTTAGCACATGCTCACTCTCACACGCAAACTACTCACTTTCACGCTACTTTCACTCATCTCTCACTGTAGCCATTCAAAAGACACGCGGGCTTATCATGACGGCTTAGACTGAAACGCGTAGCAGTCATGAGATCCCATCACAGCGCATCACTCATCGTGTCACAGGACATTCCCTTTCCTGCATTCCATTCACTTAGCCCTGTACATCGTCCTATAAGAGTACACAAAGTCAGACTTGTGTCCTTGACTAGCACGACAAATGAAAGAACAACTAATGACCCATTACAATCTCGTTGTGTTTTTCTAGCACATAAGTTCACGCCCTTACATGAACATCAATAAGTGAGTTAGGCAAGGTTATGCTTACAAGGGAAGGGCAAATAGTTATCATCAGATACAGACATGAGACCACAACCATTCGATAGAGCGCAGAAAGATTAGTAGATCCTGAGAAAATTAGCTGCCGACGTCTACACATCTTCGAGAAATCCGACGTCAAAGGTTACGAAGGATTCTGCACGGTCCCGACCAAGTCTCGACTACGGGTTCCTCTACCCCAGCCGGCGACACCACAACAAACGAGTCGGCGGCGCAGCAGGGAAGAGGTGGGACTGGGATGCGGTAACCTATTGGTTCGGTTCCCCGCTGTGGCGAAGTTTTTGCAAGTCTCTGGGACTTGTGATTTTCAAGTTTTTTTCTTCATTTCTTGAAAACTTAAAATGTTTCAAAGAAGACTTACACTAAAATTCCACGACATCTCATTCTGCGTTATCAAATTTTCGACCCCTATGAAAGAGAACTCTGGTGACAGCCTAGTCACTGTAGAGTGAGTGTCAGAGGAACACCGGATCTGATTTATCATCCGCATTTTTCACAGATCGTAACCCAAAAAATTTGAAAATCGCAAGTCCCAGAGACTTGCAAAAGCTTCGCCAACGCGGGAGCCGAACCAATAGGTTACTGCGCCCCAGTCCCACCTCTTCCCTGCTGCGCCGCCGACTCGCTGTTCTGGTGTCGCCGGCTGGGGTAGAGGAACCCGTAATCGAGACTTGGTCGGGACCGTGCAGAATCCTTCGGAAAATTTGACGTCGGATTTCTCGAAGATGTGTGGACGTCGGCAGCTAATTTTCTCAGGATCTACTAATCTTTCTGCGCTCTATCGAATGGTTGTGGTCTCATGTCTGTATCTGATGATAACTATTTGCCCTTCCCTTGTTAGAGACTAACCCGACCGTCTAGGATGGTAAGCCGACAAAGTAAACGATTCTCAATGATAAAAAATAAAGGCTCATTTTCTATTCGACCGCACTGGTTGGTTAATCCGATTAAAAGAACAATTTAACTCACAATCCTCTTTCGTCATTCCGCATCGATCTCTCGGCCTGAGTGGTCGCCTGCTGCATTTTCTTCCTGAACAATGTAAAATTATCGCTCTGTAACGTTAGAGAATGATCACATAGCCACACAACAAGTTTCAGAAAGTAAAAACTTCATTCTCCAGTTTGCATTTTTATTAGCACGCACCGTTAGCCGTTCACTTTAGCCCGTGGTGCGATTTCGCGTAGTTTGTAGTTAAAAGTGAGATTTGCGAAAAGGCGCACGGCAGTGCAGTAGTACACTAATTAAGGAAAATGCAACGCTCAAAATTTTGAAAGCTTCTTATTACTTCGTGGCAGAGTTTTCCGTGTTTTGGTGGTTCGCGTTAGATTACTAAAAATCCAAGGTATCGTATTCCGAAGAAAGATCTTTGTTACGCGAAGAATGCGCGAAATTAGACTTTTGCAATTTGAATTTTTTTAGATGTGCAGGTCGCCACAGCCTGGCACAGCAAGCAGTTAGAAATAGGCAAAGTCTTACTGTACTGAATATCGTAATAAAAACGAGACTGAAAGATCATCTTCTCAGGAGTCGTGCAAAAAATTCAAAATTAAGAGGTACGATAGTCCAAAAGGAGCGTAAAGTTGATCAATAATGCTTAAAAGGGCTGCTACGCGTATGCTAAAAGGGGCT
>LS819374.1:75366-85439 GCA_900490955.1 Micoletzkya japonica
AGCTACGTTTTCCGTGTTTTAGCTTCCTTTCGCTTTTATATCGAAAGAGTAGACGATATTGTATGTCCTTAACGTGATTTCAGTCCACTGTTTTTCCAAAATTTTAGGTATGGAGTCCATAACCTGTCCAGTGCACTAAGTATGATAATACATATCTGGAAAAGTACATGTGCCACGAAAAAAATTATGAAAAGGTACGAAAAACATAATAGGAAAATTAGGCTTGCATCGATTAAATGTTTTTTTTTGTTCCGAGCGTCGCCCTAGAATTTGCTACCTCCCGTGCCGTCTCTAAGCCAAATGAACCCGTCAAAAATGGCTTGTTCGACTTGCCGTGGTAGGGAGAGCGCAGGAAGAATGCGCTCTCCCTACCCTCCCCCCTGGAGAAGAGTATATAAGCCGACGCCCCCCCCCCCTTGGTTCCTCCCATTCCCCCATTCTCCCATTCTCCCATTCTCTCAGGAGATAAACTGTCCTACAGCTATAGTGGAATAAAAAGATTCGTCAGTAAATAATTCCGAATATCAGGCGAGAGAGTGTGCAAAAGTGAGAGAATTAGACTCATTTTGGAATCAAGGAAACGGACGGACCGGTTTACTCCACTATACTTGTGTAACTACTACAGTATACCATATACAACTGGGGGCCATGAGTTCGGACTCAGGAAGCGGAGCGAAACAGGTGCCGACTACGGTGACGGCTACAGTAGGCTTGAGGCCTGAGAGTCCTGGAGGGACCGTAATCCCAAGTGGGAATGGCGCAAGTGCGCCTAAGGATACGGTAGCTTCGGCTACGGTGTCGGTGGATAGGCCTGGCCGTCAGTTCCCAGACGATCCCGGGATGCTATTGCCGACGCAAGTGGTATCGGTGGGTAGGCTCGTGCGTCCGGTTCCGGGCGATGTCGAGATGCTATCGCCGATGCTGCGACACGCCGTTCCTTCGAATACTGTAGCACCTGTAAGCCGTGGCAATGAATTGCCGAGATGTGTACTCAGTAAGCGCTGAGAAAGACGGGTCCGAGGTCGGCACCGTCGTAGGCGTATACGCTATCGTCGGAGAGGCCGCAGGCACGCCTGCGGTACCAAGACCTGAAGGCGGGAGACCTGAAAGTGGAGCCGGGTATAACTACCCAGGAGCTTATATGCCAGGAAGTGAGTTCCGAATCTGGCTACGAATGGTCGAGAACTGCATGTTACTGAAAAAAGTAACAGATGAGTTGGAGAAGCGATTGGTGCTTCTAGGCGTGATAGGGCCTTCCAACTACGCAGTGCTGGAAGGAGTGCTGCCTGAGAAACCGCTAGAGGAAGTGCCCTATGCAGAGCTTACAGCGGCGATGACTAAGACCTTCTCGCCCAAGGTCCTGGTGACCTCAGAGCGATTTAAGCTCTTGAAGCTGTGCCAGAAGCCGAACCAATCGCTGGCGGAATTCTATGCCGAGTTGCAGAATGCAGCGAAAACCTGCGAGTGGGCGAAAGTGACTAACCCGAGGGACGTGTTTGTCGGGATGGCGTTTCTAAGCGGCATCCGGTGTGATGAGACCCGTAAGAGGTTATGGGAGGACTCGGAAAGGACGTCCCCGGATCTGCTCGCTAAGG
This sequence comes from Micoletzkya japonica, assembly GCA_900490955.1. NCBI lineage: Eukaryota > Metazoa > Nematoda > Chromadorea > Rhabditida > Diplogasteridae > Micoletzkya > Micoletzkya japonica. The sequence goes on from LS819374.1 coordinate 76,962, forward strand.
CAGAGGCATATGACCGCGTTGGTCGTGGTGTGCAGGAGGTGCGCCATGGCGGGTCCGCTGTCCACGAGGTGGACAAGACCCAGGTGACGCTCCAGAAGCGAGATCACCCTCGCAGGGAGCGCAGTACGTGGGATCGCAATCGTACCCCTAGTGCATGATCGCAGCAAAAATGCATGGCATGACCGTATCGTTTGAACTGGATACGAAGTCCGCATTGACCATTATTTGGTCGTAATCTGTGGAAAAACCTTGGCTGTCCTCGACTAGGGGGAACTTCCATTCAGGCGAAGTCGTATGCCGGCACGGCTCTGTCCTTTGAAGGAGTTTGGAAAGTAATAGTCGAGTGGCGTGATAAGAGAGAGAGCGGCTGGAAGTGCACGTACTCAGTTCGGACGCCCCGGCGCTGTGGGGGAGGGACGCAATTGATGCGTTCGATATGGATATGGGACCGATCTATAAGGCAGGAATGGCCAATAAGGTCACCACAGAACGAAAGGTTGAGCTTGCTCGATCGACCTGGTCCACAGCTCGAGCTGTGGACCAGGTCCTGCAGGATCATGCTGTTGTGTTCAGCAAGGAATTGGGGAGGTGCGAGAGCACCAAGGCAGCGCTTCAGTTCAAAGAGTCAAATCCCCAGCCTCGTTTCTTTCGTTCGAGGAACGTCCCGTATGCCATGAAACCGAGAGTGAACGAGACTCTCGAGAGAATGGTCAAAAGGGGAGCCTGAAACAGGTAGACCATTCTGAATGGGCGACACCCTTGGTGGTGGTCCCCAAGCCAAACGGTAAAGTGAGACTCTGCGGAGACCTCAAGGTGACCGTAAACCCTCTGTTGGATATTGCGCAGTATCCGCTCCCAAAGCCGGATGATATGTTTCATCAGCTGAACGGAGGGCAGAAGTTCTCCAAGATGGACCTCAAAGACGCTTACACTCAGGTGGAGCTAGAGGAGGAGTCTAAGAAATACCTGGTACTCAATACTGAGAAAGGCCTGTTCGAGTACCAGAGGCTACCGTTTGGCGTAGCGTCGGCCCCGGCGATCTTTCAAAAGATCATGGAGCAGACGCTGGCAGGCATTCCCGGCATGTTGTGCTATCTGGATGATATCACTATAGCGGCTGAAACGGACGAGGAGCATCTCAGAAGGCTGAGACTGGTCCTGAGTCGGATGGAGCATGCAGGCTTCCGACTAAGCCGAGAGAACTGTGAATTTCTAGTGGAGCAAATGGAATTCCTGGGACATGTGGTGGACAAAGAAGGGATTCGGCCGTCACCAGATAAATAAAATAAAGGCGATGCTTGAAATGCCACCCCCAGAGAACCTAAAGCAGGTGGAATCGTTCCTTGGTATGGTGAATTACTATGGTAAATTCATCTCGAACCTTTCCACTCTGGCGGTTCCATTAAACATGCTGAGGAGAACAGACGTAGATTTCGTCTGGGGAAGCGAGCAACAGCAATCTTTCGAAGCTATTCGAAAGAGGCTGACGGAGGTCGATGTGTTGGCACATTACGATCCGGAGGTACCGGTAGTACTCGCGACGGACGCGTCGGAGTATGGCTTGGGAGCTGTAATCTCCATTTTGGAGACGACTTAGCCAGGAAATATTCGGTATTTATGTAAATTTTGAATCATAGGGGAACATGGTCACTTCCACTACGCAAATATCCTTTCCTCTGTCCTAGAACCAAGGAATGTATTGTTTTGACGCTTATCTCTCAAAGGCCCCGTGAGTAGATATTGCAATATCAGGAGGAAGCACAAGCGTCGCTGGAGCACAATACTGGACTGTCGAGTACTGCTAGGTAGGCAATCGTGTCCGATATTTAGGCCTACCATGATATTCTTCAAAGAGCTGAGTTGAACTAAAGCAATTTAAGCAACGATGATGACAAAGATGATGACGGCATGACCGCTTAAATCAACGAGCACGAAACATTTAAAATGCACAGCGAGTGGCGAACCGCGACGCGTACGTGACGCGTATTGAGAATGGATTTTTAAGCCAAAATCTGACTACGGTATCGGCTCTCTAAAGGGAAGCGCTGTCCCACAGTTAGATGTAGGTTGTAATCGTACGTGGACGGCTCGGACTCAAGCTCAGAGGACTCAACCGAATGTTCTGATATCGATCAAGAAAGTAGCAGTGGAGCCAATACGAGTGACAGTAACAGTGACAATGACAATTTGGAGAATGACAGTGAAGGTGGCAATTGCGACAGCTCGGATGAGGATACTTCTGGGGACGATAGTGAGACTGACAGTGATGAGACTGACAACGACTGAGGAACTGAAAATTCATTATTTTCTCTCCTTACTTTTATATTTTGCTCGTTCTTCATTGACGTCTTCGTTCTTGTACACGGACAAATTATATGAAAAACTGTTACTTACTCTTGTGAGCCCATTTTCTATGCCTATATTCCACGTTTTGGGTAAAGAATATGAATGTTGAATTTCTTTTTCACAACTCAGGAGAGTAATTGCCATGCTCGAAAAAACAGCCGCACATTTGGATGCGTCTGACCGCTACTGTTCCCATGTCCTTGTGCTTCTGAACCCCGCCCACTTCATCTCTGCAGCTCAACTCCGCCCATCCCACCCTCAATCCCGTCTGCGCTAGGTTAGGAGAAAATGATTCCCGAATTTTCCTTATGTTCCTTATGCCATGATCACGAAGTTTTACTCGGTATAGCAAGATGAAAGGACTAGAGGGAGACATGGCGAGTCAAGAGTGGCACAAAACAAAACTAATATGCACGTCGATTGTACATAGCGTGAATAAGTATCCGAATCACTAAACAATCTCTAGCAGTTAAAGGTAACCAAAGGGTAACGAGATCTACATGAAGAATGAGCAAATGGCTTTGATTATGTAGTGGGAAGAGCCGAATTCGCCCGCTGGAGCAGAATCATATAGGTGCTTGCAGATACCTCAAGTAAGAATTGAACAGTCGATAGAAATCTGCTCTAGTTTGCCCAAATCTACCGTAATTACGGTGCTATCAATATACCGTATCCTCCTAATCCCACCTCTTGCTCCGTCGCACTTATTGCCGGATCCACAACAATCCAGAACTTCCGTCTCCAATTGCACCTAAAGATTTATTCGCTGCATAAAACCGGGAAAAATATTAATAGCTTCCGCAGCCAGCCGATATGAAAAAGACTCACGTTGTGCTCTACGAATATGTCATTAGCTCTGTGCAGGATATTGTCGATGTCAATCGGCTGATCAGTTGGAATATGCCCGTGGACGGTTGTCAACTTTTCCAGGCGACCGAGTAGAAACAACGCCTCAATTACCTGCAAAGCGAATAGCCTCATCTCATCTAACCATTATTCCCTTTCACGATAAAAGGGACATCCCGAATAAACTTCTTCTCAAGTTTACCTACCGTAACCCCTCGCCACTCACCAATTCCCGGTACTCCGGTTCGGGAATCTGATTGAGAACCTCCTCCACTTCAAGTGCAAACTTGATCTCTCGTCGCGTCATCTCCTGTGTCAATCCCCAATGCAGATTCATTCCATTGATCCTTACTCCTTGCGGGAATCGATGTACCGTATCCCACAGGATCTGCATAATACTGTATCATCTCTACCGTATGGTGTCTCGTTGAAGGCTACGACAACAAAGCGGAGTAAGAAATAAGAAACAAACGGCATAAAAGTTGTTGGGAACTCGATTGAGTGCTCCATCTATCCTGCGATGTCTCAGCCATATTCCGAAGACCTCTTCACTCTCTCCATTCTCCGATTCAGACTCCGACTCGTCCCTACAACCATTCATCCGTCTTCAAGGCACTACAAAGGTGTGCTACAGTACCCTCCCTCCACAGTACAGTATACCTACAGTACCTGTAAGCCAAGTCGACGGATTTCTCCGAGTCGGCTTCCCTTCCCTCTGATTCCCTCTTCTTCTCGTCCTTCGTCACTCGCATCGATCTTCTCATCGACTGCAACCCATCATCCCGTTCTTCTCCTTCCAACCCCTCAACCATCTCCTCTCCCTTACCTTTCTCTCCTCGATTTGCTTCCTAAAACTGCCGATTCCCGTCCTCGTCTCCTTCGCAGCTCCCTCACACGATCCACTCGCATCTTCGAGGAGTCGACCCGATAGAAGAAGGAAGAGCATGGACTTGAGTTCGAAGGGAGACACGGTCAGGAGGTTCTGAAGGGGAAGGAGGGGGGATTGATGGAGGGTACGGTTAAGAGAGGAAGGGGGGAAGGGGGTAGACTTACCTGCAATGCATCTGCTGCAGAGAGTTCACGGAGTCGGGCGAGTTCCGATGCAAGGACCTGAAGGGGAGAGGGGATGGGGGGATGGGGGGAGGGTTATCGAAGTATGAGGGAATCGAGGAGAGAAGGGGGAAATGGTAGGAGACAAGTTCTAATGACATGGAGATGCACAGACAAGGTGTCAATCTGGGAAACCACCATTTCATGAAATTGGTCATTTCAACCTTGATCTGTGTACGATTAGTGGCAATTAAATGACCGATTTGATGAAATGGTGGTTTCCTATCTACGGAGCTACGGTCTAACCTGTATGATGAGTCCGATGCGCAACCTGAAGACTTCCGTGAATAACTTGGGTTCGGTACGAACGAGTGACCCGAGATAAACGATGATCTCCTGAAGGGCAAGAGGTCACAAGTGACTACTCACTCTCATAAGCTAATCAACCTACCCTTCATCCAATCCCTAGAAGCTGCTAAACGAAAGTCAATGGAAACCCGTGTCAAAGTGATAACGATTGAACATTCGAGAGTGAACTTGTCTCAATGAGTGATGTCTACTCTCTCTCGATAGGGTTATCCAGTCCCTCTCACTCTCTCCCCCTCTCCCTCCCCTCTCATCTGCTCTCATTCCCCTCATGTCTCCCTTCCTTCTTCTCCTCCTCCTCATTTCCCTCTGTTCATCCTCACGTCTTCCCATTACCGTAGACTCGAATCCTACGCAAGGTTAGTTAATACTTTCGATAAATTCCCTCAAAAGCCAATCAATATTCAGGAGACGAAATTTCGATCGAAGAGGCCGAACCGTACCAAACAGACGAGATTCAACTAGAGCACCACCATCACCACGTTGATCCATACCAAGGTGGAGAAATACAGCTAGAAGAATCTTAAACTAGAAGGAGACTCCTAATAATATTATACTATGTAACATTCCCCGTCAATACCCTTGTACCTACTATTCACTGGTTGGCATCTTCTGTTGCTAAGTCACTCTCATAAACGACATACCCGTCCACTGTCATTGTCACCCTGTCACTCACTGTCAACTCCTGTTGCTAAGTCACTCTCATAAACGACATACCCGTCCACTGTCATTGTCACCCTGTCACTCATTGTCAACTCCTCACCTGACTGAGAGTGAATGAATTCGGATCGTCAGCGTAGGCTCTGTGCATGATCTCCTTGAGTTCCTCGTCTGTCTTCGGACACGTAATCGCCTCTTCCTTCTTCGATGGCATGCCAACCTGTCAATGACAATGACAATGACAATGACAAAGACAATGACAATCATATGTTATTCATGTCATATCCTTAGCCTGTCAATGACAATGACAATCATCTGTCATTCATGTCATATCCTTAGCACATGTCCATTGTAAGCCAATCAATTTTATAGTCTCACAGTACAATGCTCCACTTCTCATCACAGTTCGCCCATTAATCGCCTTCTCCCTTATTCTAGATGAAACCGTTCCGTCAATCTCTTCCCTTCATGTTTAAAGAGAGAGTACCGTGAGAGATATCTATAGTATCCCACGACCGTAAGGCTCAGATCTATTAATACCATATCCCCGTTCTACCGTATCCCCTCCTTACCGTAAGCTGTTTCTGTCTCACAAGTAGATGAGTGACAGCCTTGGACAATTCCTCCAATCTCTTCCTCAGCAAACCGGCCGATAATCGAACGAGTGACCACTCACGGGATTCGCATGCCTCAACCAAACTATTTTTATGAGCTTCTTTTCTCGGATCCTTGCATAAGGAGTCAGATAGCAAAGTAACCTAGAGAAATAAATTATGAAAAAGTCGGATATGTTTCATACGCATAATAAAAGCCGCTACTCTCCAATTCGCCTAATTCGGCCTTGTCTCTTCAATATACGGTATTTACCATACCTTCTCGTAAACCTCTTCCATCAGATCCTTGACTGTCACCGATCGATCCTCCCACAGTTCCGTCTCGTAGTCGGGGCCACTAAATAGGAAAAGATAGTTCAAAAGACGGAAAGCGCGGGAACTGAGAGAACGTACTGTTTCATCCACAAGTAGTGAATGATGCTCGTCTGTTCCTCCAGATCGGACGTCTCCTTTAACATCTCCACTAGATCCGCCGATTTCATCTCATCCAACTGAGAATGATCGAGCGACTTCCTGAATGAATACCGTATTTTTCCTTGGCATATGCCATAATATTCTGTATCACCGACAAAACAAGCATTAGTTGGTAAACCAACAACTCTCTTCCTAGAGATATTAAGAGAAGGTGTACAGAACGTTGTATTACCCGGCATCTTGGAGTGAGGATGAAGAGGATTCCATGATAGTCGTACGAAGGAGACTCCGAGACTGGGGAGAGGCTGATTGTTCGTGGAGAGTGGGCATGGAGGGGATGGGGAGGGGAGACGAACGACCGATATCCGGACTACAATCCAGGGTACAGGGGGGAGAGTACCGTACACCTGGGAGTACTATACTCCTTGATGAGCTTGTTGTCCTCCTCTACACCAATCTGTTCATCCACTTGCTCGTCATCCCTATGTCCCCTTCCACCTCCCCTTTGACTTACCGTACTGCCTTCGTCCGATCGACCGATCCATTCGTCTTTTGTGAATACGCGAGACGAAGTTGAACGAGATCTGAAGGGGTGGAATGAGGGATGGAAAGGAGGGGAAGGGGAGGAAAGTGGAAGTGAGAGAAGTGGAAGGGATGGAAGTGCTTCACGAGGAAACGATGCTTGAGAGGGAATCGGTATTTTGAGAGATACGAATGAACAGCTGTGAATCGTCTACCACATAAGCATCGGTTACAAGCAGGGAACGGAAGGGTGAGACACAGGAAAGGTTGCCATAAGAGAGAGAAACTTAGAGGGCGACTATCAAATAACCATACCCGTTTCCAACTATGTACTTCCGTTCTTCTTTCACTGAGGTCATTCTTTGGCTGTTTTTGATAGTCCCCCCTAGAACACATACAAGAAGAACACATGACATACCTTCATTCGTCAATCGGGCTGTTTTATCTGGAATGGACAAAGACTAGCACTCACTCACATGCAAGACGGAAAGAATAGACACGAGAGATGGAACAACCATCATGCTGAGAGGGTACTGTAACAGGGCACAGACAGATAGGTTACGGTAGAGATATACAAGATAGGACTAGAGAGAGATGGGGTACGGTAGAGATAGAATACAAGAGGTTGTAGAAGACAGATTACAACAAGGATATGGAAATGCTGAAAAGAGTAAAAGCTAAACTAACCGGCATCATTGCTGTCCAAGACTATCGATCGATGTCTCATCGAAGCCTATAATCAGGCAGGATTACGGTAACTCCACTTACTACTGTATCCCTAAGGAGTAATCGATACCTTGTGCACAGCCGAGTATCCACTCCTGTCCCTCACACTGTCCCCTCTCCTCACTCCTCGAGGCTGCTTCTCACTACTGCGAATCTCGTCAGTCGCATCCATCTACAGTAACCATTACTCATTATCTACAGTATCCTATCAGCTACTGATATATTAAAAAAAAATCTACCTATTGGTTGTTCCAAATGATTAACACTGGTGAGTTACTTCCTCAATTCACAATAATACTCTACAAATGGTCTTATTGTCCCACCCTGTTGTCTCTGGATAGTAACCGGATCTTCTCTTGTGTCGTTTCGTCATCCAAATCCTCGTGAATCTCCAATTTGTTCACTGCAGTTGTTCGGAAGTGCTCAGCTACACTCTTCATAACAACTCTTAAAGCAATTATAAAAATTAGCTAAATTAAAAAAAATGTTTAAATAAAAAATAGCTAGCCTATTTTTTGCAACAAACTAATTGTAAGAAAACGTGTATCCAACCTGGCACCTCCGATGTATCCACTCTCAATCTTCTTAATCGTTCCCGTTACAGTAGACTTCATGAATCGAGTCATCGAGAGGTTTGCGATGTTCGACAGGCCTTCCTGCAATGAGAGAGGTGAAACGAATTATCTTGAAGAAGTCAGATTTGCTAACATTTCACGTACTATTCTCATCAGCATAATGTAAATACAACCGTGTGAAATAATATGGAATGAAGATCGTACCGAACTGAGCATATTCTTGTTGACGACGAGAACCACAAGTGGACGGCCTGCTGCGAATTGCACGCGGGGACGCCATGCATCGTAGAGGTAACTGAGGGGGATCTTCCTTCGAGTAGGACAGAACGACATCGAAAGAGAACGCAAAGGTCAGAGAC